>VMDO01000950.1:59122-100923 GCA_007922755.1 Pedetes capensis | reverse complement strand
CCCGAGCCGCTGGGATTACAGGCATGCGCCACCGTGCCCAGCTCCTGAGCAAGGTTTTGAAAGCCAGTGAGAGCTGAAGGAACCACTGGTGAGAGCTCCAGCATTGCGAAGGTATGTGTGTCATTATTTCTATTCCAATTGCTTTTGTCCTTTCACACGTCTATGGATTGGGTGCCCCACCTTAGCTAGTCAGGAGAGAGCATGTCAAAGAGTAGAGCAGAAAGGCTTCTTCCCAGACCAGGGAATTTACAAGCTCATATAAAGTTTCTGTTGTTAGCTCAGTTGGTAGAGTGCTGCTTTGCACTCTGAGGCCCTGGGTTCAATCTCCAGCAGTGCAAACACAGGAGAAGGACAAGGCAATTCACTCCCAAAGCAATCCTGTAACAATCTGCCATTGAAAACCCTATGAATAGCAGAAAAGCACTGAAATAGTGCTAGCCATGGCACATTGTCGAGGACTATTTTGTTTTGTCGTATATAGGGTCACCATGAGTCAAACCCAATTTGACAGCAGCAGCAGCACCACCACCACCAACAACAACAACATGATGTATCTGCCTCAGTATTATTACTCACATATAGAGCCAAAACAAAATGAAAAAAAACCCCAAACCTGGCACGTACTTGGTAGTTTGGGTTTCCATGCAATTGATAAACTCTTGCCTTTTTCAGAGTACTTAAGGAAAAGTTGAGATATCCCATTTCTTTCCAATTCTCCATATAGAGAAAGGATGGAAACAATTCATTGTAATAAAAGATAAAGATACTACATTTATCATGAAATCAAGAGAAAATACAAATCAGTCTTGGAGATGAGAAAGAATGTGTGAATTTTCTCATAGAAGATGTTTTGCTAGGGATAGTCAATGTTAGCTGGTAAAGTACAAAATAACTGGTAATGCATACATTAGCTGCTAAAGTACAAAACGGCTAGCAGTGTTCAGGTTAGATGGTAAAGGACAAAAGTAGCTAATAGTGTACAACATCTATTCAGTTTTTCTCTGGGCACTCATTCAACTCTATCTCCTTTCCATCTCCAGAACTGGAGCAGTAAATTTTTCATTATTCAGAGAGAACTCTGGCCAACCTTGACATTTCCAAAGTTAGCAATTCATGTCTTTGACCCTCCTAGCCTGTCCTTGTACAGACAGAGCCCTTCCTCATAGGGTGAAGTAGCTTGAACTATATCGGTGCTGTCATTTCCTTGTTTGGTTTTATAGCTGACATTCATCAAATTGCCTTCTTCCCACATCTGCCACCTACCACACACTCTCATTTACACTCTGAATAACACACTGCTAGCACCAGTTTAATCATTGATCACATATCAAGGCAATCATATCCCAAATGATTTATCTTTGGACTTTCTGGGATTTCAGGGAGAATTTGCCTACAAAGGGTACATGTGTACCCCAGGTTCCCTCTGAAACAAAATCTTGGATCAATTATACAATTCCCTGGATAATGCTTATGATTAGTTAGACAGGCAAAAATAGAAGAGTATGGCTCCAATCAAGGAGATGCCACCCCACATAAATATCTTTGCATGGTTACCATAAGCTCATGAATGCAAAGCACTTAACACATTTCCTGAGATGTGAAACCATAAAAAGGTTATTTTCCCATCTATAGGTCTATCTCAAGAGCATAACACCCTAATCTGAGATGACAGGTATTCTAGAATGGTCCAAAGTTCTTGGAGGAGGAGAAACAAAAGAAAGAGGAAGTTGATTTGTGTTGAGGTTTATTTTTCTTTATTATTTTTTATGAATGCTTTTTTTAGCACTAAAACAGGGAAAAATCATGGCAGTCTTTCTTACTATTAAAAAAGCATAGAAAGCCTTAAAAATATCATTTAAAGACAGAATTTGGTAGCATCTCTTATGTATCAGTGGAATTTAGTACTCAAGTTAGACCATAAAACATTTTTGTACATAACTTACATATCTTTGGTAAAGCAAAAGAAATTATATTTTCATCAGAAGCTTTTCTGAAGTCAGTGCCAAACTTTCTTCCTTCTTTGTCTGAAATAAGGCCACTCTGCTTCACAATTGGATACACAAGGGAGATAAAGGAGACGAAGGATAGGGAATTGGCTGGTTTCTATTTGTTTGTAACATAACTATAATGTGTCTATCTTTTCTACACTTCCTCCAGGCTCCAGGGAGGTGGCAGTGGCAGAGGAAAAGCCACAATGGAAGGAATCAAATACAAATAACTACATTCCTCCTTTACCTCCTTCCTTACATGCATCCTGCAACATGATCAGACTTTTCCTACCCCAGGTTTCAATGAAGATTCCTATGCCTCTCAGAGATGGTGAAATATCCCTGTCCTAAGCAAAATTTAGTCCAGCAAATTATGATGAGAAGATCATCATGATGTAGTTTCTAATTAATTTCTAATTAATATGAATATATTAAAATCAATAATGGAATACATAACAAATTATATTTAAATACTTAAATTATATTAATGAGATGTACATTTGAACTTTTTTTAAAGTTACAAATGCTCTAACTAATTATATGATTTTTGAAACCACATAAAAGTGTAAAAGAATTATAGAGATTAGAAATATCATGGGCTTCACTTCACCTATTTTATTTGTTTTCTACAACAAAAATTAAACTAAGAACACTTCAAACCTTCATTCAAAACAACCAAACAGATTCATGTAGAAGCATGCATTGAAGACTCTTCCTACATGTTGATACTCCTCACTCAATCCCATAAATATATTGCAAATAAACTGGCTGGGGTGTTTTGCTCCACCTAGACAGAAATCATGAGTAGGCAAAAGAGAAGTTCTTCAAGTGCCAGTCTTTGGCAGCCTTTGTGTCCCTTGGCTTTTGACAGCAGTGAGCACTGACAACAGATGGGTGGAACAGCAGCAGGTATTGTTGTTGATAGGTGCTGTCAAGTCGAGTCACAACCATATGATGTGACTGAAAACACCATGACATGAGTCACGTGCACCTTTGTCTTCAATGTGACATTTTATTTTTCAATACTCTAAAGAGATCTTTTGCCACAGCTTTTCCCAAAGCAATTTGTCTTTTAATTTTTTGATTGCTACTTCCACAGGTGTTGATTATAGAGCCAAGCAAAGCAAAATCATGGACAAGCTCAATCTTTTCTCCATTAATTGTGAAGTTGCATACTGACCCATTCCTAAGGATTTTTGTTTTGTTGATGATCAGTTGCAATCCATACCTAAGGCTATGACTTTTGATCCTCATCAGTAAATGTTTAAAATCCTCTTCATCTTCAGCAAGCAGAGTTGTGTCATCTGCATAATGCAGGTTGTTAATGAGTTTTCCTCCAATCCTGATGCCACATTCTTCCTCATAAAGTCCAACTTCTCAGATTATTTGCTCAGCATATAAATTGAAGAGATATGGTGAGTGTATACAGCCCTGACAAACACCTTTCTGAACTTTAAACCAGGCTGTGTTTCCTTGTTCTATTCAAATAACTGCCTCCCGGTTCATGTACAGATTCCTCATGAGTAAAATTAGATACTCTGGTATTCCAATTTTTTTGAAGTGTACTCTGGTATTCCCATTTTTTGAAGTGTTATTCATAATTTATTATGATCCACACAGTCAAATGCCTTTGCATAGTCAGTAAAATATAGATAGACATCTTTCTAATACTCTCTGCTTTTGGCTAATATCCACCTGACATTAGCTGACATTAGCAATGATGTCCTTGGTTTCCTGCCCTCTTTTGAAACTGGCTTGACTTTCTGGCAAGTCCCTGTCTATATACTGCTGCAGTCACTTTTGAATGATCTTTAGTAAAATTTTGCTTGTGTATGATATTAATGATATTGTCCGATAGTTTCCATATTCAGTTGGATCCCCTTTTGTGGGAATAGGCAGATCTCTTCTAGTCAGTTGGCCAGGTACCTGTTTTCTAAGCAGCAGGTGGCACCCTCTAAAGTTACAGTTCTTGTGCAGGAATTGGTTACTGGGACCCTTAGCTCTACAAGTGTTATAGCTCGTGTGGGCCTAAGAAGTCACGATTCCTCCACCCTTGGAAATGACTGGCATTGCAGCTTTGGGGTCTTGGTATTGGGATTCCTTAGCCCTTGACAGCAGCTGGCATTGTAGCTTCCAGGCTGACCTAAGTATTGGGATTTCTCAGCCCTTGAAAGTGTCCAATGTTATAGCTCCTAGGCCAAGAATATCTGAGACCCTTGGCCCTAAAGATTTGGCAACTCTCTGGAAGTCATCTAGTGACCAAGGCCTTCAGTTTATCTTCTCTGGCTCTTTATAGCCTTCTATCCTTCTTCAGTTTCAAGTCTCCAAACACTCTCACCTCTCTACTGCCATCACCCCACCTGTTCCTTTGCCAATTGCTCTCTCAAATTGTTCAGTTGCCTCTTGTTGATAAGGCCACTGTCACAGTTGTCACTGGGAGGCAGCTACTACTACCTCTTTGCTCCTCTGCTGCTGTTTCCACTGCTTTTAGCCACTGGTCTTGTAGTTCTGCCTCTGTGGCTGCTCTGAGTATAGCCAGCTACTTCACTACCTTTGTAGCTTGGCCTGTTGTTCACTCAGTTCTGCCTCTGCTGCTTCTCAGTCATATATATTTCCCATGGCGCCATTTCTGCTATGGCTGTCAAATCAGCCAGTTGCTCTTCCATTTCTACAATATGTTGAGTGCTCCATTATCACTGGCATGGCTGTTCTGCTGTCACTGCCACTGATGTTGCCACCATTCTGCTGTCTTTGTTGCCACCTTTGCCCCCAATCTGCTGCACTTCTTTTTTCCTCATGTTCATGTTACCATCTCAGACCACCCTACTAAAAGTAGGCAAGAAAAGACCACTTGAGAGAAATCTTTTATTCTAACTAATATTGCAACGGGGGCTGGGATTTAGCTCGGTTGGTAGATCACCTCTCTGCAGTCTCTGAGGTCCCAAGTTTGATTCCCAGCACCACAAAAATGGGAGAAGGACATGGCAAACCCACTGCCAAGGCAATCCCGAAACAATCAGCCATTGAAAACCCTATAAGAGTTGCTATGAGTTGGACATGACTCGATGGCACCTAACAACAACAACAATATCGCAACACCAGGTGAGATAGCACAGGAGGGTTTCTCCCAGTTTGCTCACCAAGTGAGCTGAGCAGTCTTCTTATATAGACAGAAAGATGGTTGCACCAATCAGAGCAAACCTTTCATGCAAATGAAGATGTGTGTTTATACCAGTCATGGTATTGTTCCTTTTGCATTAATCACAGAAGTCTCTCCCCTAGGCCACCAGGGGAAATTCTGTCCCTCTGGCCTGGATAGAAATGGTTGTAGGGAAAATATGCACAAGCTGCTTTGCAACAGTTGTGTCTGGGACTGCACTCTGGAGAGTTTCACAAGCAGTTGCAACTGTCATGTAGCTTCTCTGTAGCTTCTCCAAGGCATCCATGTAGTGTTCAAAACTGCAGGCACCGACATGAAGGTGGTGTAGCTTGCTGCTTGATTGACAGTTCTTTTGCTCAAGGCAGCCAGAGCAGCAAGGGAGAGTCCAATAGCTGCCAATTAGGGATTCAAATTGTTTCATCACTCTACATCTTACATATTTACAAGAAAATAAACATCATAAGGTGTGCTCATAGTAAGAATTAAAAAATTTATCATTAACAGTAATAGTGATTTTACCAGATTTTAACAATGGCTTAAAAATGATTAACACCTGCCCAGTACTCCATGGGGAGGTGATTCCCCCTGATTTGTCTCAGATACACTGTGCTGAGTCATAAAAAATTTTACAATATATTTGGAATAATAGAGCCTAAGGCTCTTATCCAACATAAATACAATTTTCCCACATTTTCCTTACATCCTAAAGCAACAGTCTCCCAACTAATGATGGTTTCTTCATTTCGTACTTTTGTGACTGTCTAGTTTACTTCATTACTAACTCTGATATTACCCTTTACTATCTAAATAAGGCTTATGTTTGACTCATGGTGATGTCTCTTCCCTGATTCTTGGTTCACACTACCCATGGCCATGCCTCAGTCACCACAATGAATTCCTAATGTATTTCCTCTGCTAACAGAAGGGAAACTTTAAGCACCAAGAATACTTTCCTGCTTAATGAGAGGTAAACATTTCAGTGAATTCCCCTTGATAGCTATAAACTCAATGATTCACTCATTTATCCAGTTGAGGATTCTCTCTAAAGTCCCAGATTAAATACTGTGAAGATCCAGCCTGAACGAGACATGTCATTGGACTTGCCGAGCCCATAGTCTGGCAAGGTCAAAGTTTATAAATCACATCTTATGCATACAGGAAGAAAAGCAATAAGAAATGGAGGTACTTTGGGAAGGAACTGTGTCTGGGAAATGACAAGAAAAGCTTTGTCTCAACATTCAAATTCAGAGAAGTCAAGACACATAGGTGCTAGAACTCTTCTAGGACCAATCTCATTTCCCAACTGAGATTCAGTATCTGGGCTTTCTGATCACAGAGGTGTGGGTCTCAGAATCCCTGGATTGGTTAGCCAAAGAGAATTAGAAAAAAAATTGCTGAAGAGAACCTACTTGAAGACCCAGCTAGCCATCCATAAGCCTCTATAGAAAAAGTCTCCTGAGATAGCTCTGAAACCATTCTGGGCTGCTCCAGCAGTCAGGCAGATGAGTAGAGGCTGACTCTGGGAGATCTAATCAGTTGCAGGTGCATCTGGGTGGTTTAGGTATATGTTAGTCAGAGTAAACTGTCATTTTACACAGCTGAGGTTGAGGTATAGCAACAAGCACATTCTCTTTCCTGGATCTGCTGCAGCTCCTGAGCCACATGCTCTCAAATTCGGGCCTATGCTTTTGAGATGCCTGAATTGCTGTCTTGCCTAAAAGTCTCCGACCTGTCAGACAATGCTGGGTGCACAAGGCCTTGCTAGAGTGAGGTACAAGAAACACTTAGGGTGCAAAATAGAAAGAGGTGCTGGGCTCTGGGGCCCATCCTGGGCTGCAACCTTTGTCTTTCCCCAGAATTCCAGGAGGATTTTCTCAAATCTCAGTGGATAGAGGGGTGCCAACAAATCTATTGCAGATAAAACCTGCTACTGTATAGAGGGTGGGCTGGGATTTAGCTCAGTTGGTAGAGCACTGGGCTGCATTCTCTGAGGTGGTGAGTTCAATTTGTGAGCACCACAAAATGGGAGAAGGGCCTGGCAATCCACTCCCAAGGCAATCCCGAAACAGCCATTGAAAACCCTAT
The DNA here is from genome assembly GCA_007922755.1 of Pedetes capensis. Lineage (NCBI taxonomy): Eukaryota > Metazoa > Chordata > Mammalia > Rodentia > Pedetidae > Pedetes > Pedetes capensis. The sequence continues at coordinate 93,690 of VMDO01000950.1, read as the reverse complement.
GAGGGTTGCTATGAGTCAGATACCGACTCGATGGCACCTAACAACAACAACTGTATAGAGGAGAAATGCTGGAGAATGAGGAACAGGGCTGTCCAATTTTCAGGTTCCCAAAGACTTGTGATTAAAAACTTCTGTTGAATTTTTACAACAGGGAGTCACTGGTCAAAGAATACAAAATGTCAGTTAGATAGAAGGAATAAGCTCAAGATATCTATGGTGGCCACAGTTAATAACAACATATTGTATTCTGAAAAATGTCTAAGAGGGTAGATTTTGTGTTCTCACAAAGTAAATGAATAAATAAATGCATATGAGATAATACATATATTAATTAGTTTGATTTAGACATTCCACAATATATATATTTTTCAAAACATATTGCACACAATAAGTATATGAAAACTTTGTTGATTAAATAGGTAAATATTAAGTCCTATGGACTGAATCCTATAGGCAATGGTGTTCTTAGTGCCAAGGCTCAAATTACAACTAGGGCTTTTTTGATTTCTTTTTTTAAAGGAAAGATTTGGTTCATCTCTTAACCTGTCTCTTTCCTCATGTCCCTTTCACATCTCCCTAGCTGAAAATGCATTTCTTAGTGCCTTCCCTCTGTTTCCCGAAAACAGATTCAAAATATAGGCTTCTGAGAACAAGCTTCCTATGTAGGGCATTTTCCAAATTCTGTTGTGGCTTAAGACTTGGTTGTAACACCTGAGTCCTGCTAAGAACTGCCAGCCTTCATGTTTAAATACTATTTTAGGATTTGTGCATATCAATTACAATGCCCCTGGCTGGCTCTTCTGAGTGAGACTTTAAATAGGCCATCATTTGTATAAACAGCAATAATCACAAAATATTCAGCTAACTAAATATATGAGTTAACAACTGCATAATCCAGAGAGAAAGCATAGAACACTATTATTTTGATAACACATCTCATTTTTTTGATTATCCAATTTGTTCCAGCTTCGTGATTTTCCTTTTTAAAAAATAAGGTTATTGTTACCATAAACTTGTGTCTGTGTTTTCCTTTTTATTAAATACCCTTTTTCTCATCATCTTTACTCCCATTTAAAAAAAATCTTATTTAAGAAAGAAAAATAAAATAAGAGGGCAAATTTTTAAGGCGGGAGAGAGGTATTTCCTTTCTATGTTACCATTACTCAAAAGGCATTGTATAGATCTTTTTCAAAGGATAAGAAAAAAAAAACTAAACAACTTTTATTTCACAAAGTTACAAATTCTTGAATGCACAAAGATAGATTGCACCCCAGACAGAGCACACTCTTCCATTAGCATATAGTGAGTCATAGAGTCTCATTAAACATTGTAAGACAGCTGAGGATGGGCCCTGCTAGAAGTCCCTTTGTGCCAGGTTTCAAGGCAAAGATCATCTTGCCACTGAGCTTGGATGCAGCTCAGCGAATTTGGGAGTTGAATAAAAGCCTCCAACAAAAGAGAAATATGGGTCTTTCCCTCAGCAATTCATCACTACCAGCAATCAGACAAAATGTTGCATAAAGTCTGAGCATAGGTTACTTCATCCCTACCAGTTTTGATTTAAAGGCCATTGAAATGTGAATGCTACTGGACACACATTTGCTTATTTGTTACTTACTATTCATTCTAGAGGGCTGGAATTTAGCTCAGTTGGTAGAGCTCTGCTCCAGGCTTCTGAAGACTTGGGTTTAATCCCCAGAACCATAAAAATGAGAGAAATACAGAACAGTCTACTCCCAAAAAAAACAAACCTGAAACAATCAGCCACTGAAAACCTTATGAGGGTCATTATGAGCCAGACACAACTCAACAACACCTAATATCAACAGCAACATCCATTCTAGGATATTTTATATAGTTAATAACAAAAAGACAGAAAGGATGACAAAATTTGCAATTATCCAACTATAACTTTAAGAGGGGCTGGGATTTAGCTCAGTTGGTAGAGTGCTGCGCTACAGTCTCTGAGGACCCGAGTTCAATTCCCAGCACCGCAAAAATGGGAGAAGGGCCTGGCAATCTACTCCCAAGGCAATCCCGCAACAGCCATTGAATACCCTGTGAGGGTCACTATGAGCTAGATACCGACTCCATGGCACCTAACAACAACAACTTTAAGAGAAACCCCGCTCATGTTTAAAAGGATTTTTTAGATCACTGAGACTGTTATATCTAATTCTATATAGTTTATTAATAGCATATACTAATATCTATGGATAAAAGTAGAAAATTAAGGCACTTACTTAAATGAGCAATAATTTAAAAAAAGCTACCATTTACCATCCCTTATCCATTTAATTCTTGCATAAACTTTGTAATGTAGGATTTTAATTTCATTTAACTAATGAGAAACCAGGACTTGGAAGTGTTAGGAAATGATTCATGGGCATATCACTTGTTGGTAGCAGAGCTAGGATTTGAACCAGGGATGTTCTGAGGTTCCCATTGAAATTCACATTCCTCCTAATATACAAGGCTGTCTAACCTGGAAAATTACCACGTTTACTATGACTATTATGCTCAACAGTGGTAAATAAATATAAGAATGTATGTACCTATTCCTCTATAGTGAAAAAAGTAGCTTTGTCTTAGCAGCATTTTCCCATTTTAAAAGATGGTGTTGTGAATTATGGGAATGTTTATCAAGTGTGTAAGACTCATAGTAGGAGAGAAAGCTGATATATGTACAGACCTAGTTGTGCCAGAAATTCTGTTTACTTCCAGTTTTCTTCTCCATCCTTCCCACCTGCTCTGTTCCCAGGAGGTGAACCTCTAGGAACTGCACTCAGGCTAACTCTTCCTCACTCTCTGGGGTTTGGTTCAGCCACAAAAGGCCATGGCAGGGGACATCCCTGGGGAGGGGATTGGTTTTGGGCCATGAATTTCCCCTCCCTGTTGCCTGCTTGCCTGATGGTTGATGGCAACTGCAACAGTTTTTCTTCTCCAGCTTGATCTTTTTCTCTCCCCACCTTCCTTTACCCCCAGTAACTTCTCACATCTTTTGCATCTTCTGCCGGAGAAGAGCCTGAGACAAAGGCTTGGCTTATTGGCTTTATTTAGAAACTTATTTTAGGAAACAGGAATGAGAGTCCAGAAGAGTGAACAAGGATGTTCAAAGCAAAACAAGGATGAGTTATTGAGTTGGCGACTGTGTCATCAACTGGCGTTAATTCCTCAGAAACTCCTGAGCTATCTTATGAAATACATCTCAGAATAGTGTGGGGGCAGGAAATGGGGAGAACGCACCCAGAAGCTTCCATCTCTCACTCTTCAAAGGTGATTGTTATGGTTTGAATATAAAAAGGCCCCTCAAGCCCATGTTTGAATGCTACATGCCCAGTTGGTGCCACTGTTTTGGAGGGTGTAGAATTTGGGTGGAGGGAGACATAGCTGGTGAAAGTAGGTTACAGTGGTGGGGGGCTTAAGGTTTTATCCAGGCCCTTGGTTCCTTTAAGCTCTCTCTGATTCCTGTTTCCATATTGTAAGGAGCCTCTGTCACATTATCCTTCTGCCTCCTTAGCTATAACCTCCCCACCAGCATAGACTGAACCACAGAGAACATGAGCCCAATAAATCTTTCCTTCCTTGAGTTGTTCTGTCAGGTATTTTGTTGCAATGACACAAAATCTAACTAACACAGAATCTAATTTGTACCAGAGAAGAAGTGTTACTGCTATGATTAAATCTGATCATGTGATTCTTAGGACTCTGGAGCTTGTTTTCAGGAGGAATTTAGAAGAGTTTAGAGATGTGGGCTACAGAAGCTCTGAAATGCTATAACTAGAGCTTAATAGGTGATTCTGGTGGGAGTTTGGAAGATCAGAATTCTAATAGATATGAGAAAAGCAAAGAGAGTTCCCATGAGGTGTCAGAAGAAAAGGAGGTCACTTTTGGGAATTAGACTAGAGAACATTCATGTTACATTCTGGAAAAGAGTTTGTCTGCATTTTGTACGTGTCCTGAAACTTTGTGGGAAGCTAAATTCACAAATAATGGACTAATTAATTTGGTGGAGGAAATTTCAAGACAACACAGCATTGCAGCTGTGGTATGGTTACTACTGCCTGCTTTTAGCTAGATTTAAAGTGAGAATCAGGTGCAGAAAGTACAGCAGAAAGATGTGAAAAACAAAGTGTGGCAAGAAAAGAAGCCCAGTTAAAGTGGTGGGGAAAAGAGGTCATGCTTAAGGAAAAACAGCGCATTCTGCAATGGAACAATAACAAGGATACCTTGAGGATAAATCAGGATTGGCCAGACACCATCCACTGAAGGCTTCAAGGTGTGAAGCCATAAATTCATTTGAAAGACTTTTCTTTAAAAAGACAGGATCTCTAAGGCATCCTGCTGGGAAGGAGCTTCCTAGGGAAAGTTGGACCAGTTTCAGACATCCAGGTACTCACAGGCTGGTTCAGCCATGATCCAATGAGGCCCAGGTGCTTCTTGAGCTAGCACAGACATTGGTGTCATCCATATGATGCTGATTTTGCAATCATGCAGAATGGAAGAGTTATCGTGTCATCAAGGCTTGTACCAAGGTTCCAGAAAAAGGCATGAAAGGATAAATAATATTTTCCAGGATCAGATCCCCTGCAGGAAGCCCCAGAGGGGATAATGTATCTCATAGCTGAGAAAGTGAAGCCTAAGCTGCAGTGAAGACCCTAGGGTACTGGAGATATAGGAACATGGAGAATCTACCAAGGAAAGCTGCTGGCAATGAATGGAGCCATCCCAAGAGGGCTATATAGCTTGCAAATGGAAAGGCAGGAGGGGCAGAGTTGTCCAAAACTGTAGGAGCCCAGATGATGTCACCACTTGTGCCAGATGCCAGACATGGAGCTACAGGATTCAATGTTTGCCTTTCTGAGTTTTGGTCTTGCCTTGGCCTAATCTTTCCTTGCTATCTTCTTGTTCCTCAGTTTTGGAATGGGAATGTTTACTCTGTACCATTGTATATTCGAAGTATGTAACTTTCTTTTTCTTTTATTTTGGAGGGAAAGCCTACAGAAGGGAAGAAAATCTTTGCATCCTATACATCAGACAAAGGTCTACTTTCTAGAATACAAAGAACTTAAGAAATCAAATGCCAAGACAACAAATAACCCAATAAATAAGTGGGCAATGGAACTGAACAGACAGTTCTCAAATGAGGAACTCTGAATGGCCAAGAAACACATGAAAAAATGCTCAATATCCCTAGCCATTCAGAAAATGCAAATCAAAACAACACTGAGATTCCATCTTACTCTAGTAAGAATGGCCAAAATTAACAAAGGAAATAATAACAAATGCTGGAGAGGATGAGGAGAAGAAAAAGGAACTCTTTTACACTTCTGGTGGGGCTGAAAATTAGTTCAGCCACTTTGGGAAGCAATATGGTGGTACCTTAGAAAATTAAGAATAGAACTGCCATACAACCCAGTTATACCACTCCTGGGAATATACCCAAAGGAAAATAAGTCATCATACCATAGGGACACCTGAACTTCTATATTTAATACAGCACTCTTCACAGTAGCAAGGGTGTGGAATCAATCAGATGTTTATCAACAGAGGAATGGATAGAAAAAATGTGGTATATATGCACAATGGAATATTACCCAGCAATTAAGAAGAATGAAATTATGTCATCTGCAGTAAAATGGATGGAAATGGAGAACAAAATCTTAAATGAACAAACTAAAAAGAGAAATACCATATTTTCTCACTTATATGTGTGAACTAAACCTAACTTGAAGGAAAAAAACTCTCCTCTCTCTCTCTCTCTCTCTCTCTCTCTCTCTATATATATATATATATATATATATATATATATATATATATCCATACTTATCTAAAAAGGGAAAATATAAGCAAAGTTGAAAGAAGGGGGAAGCGGATCAGTGGGTGGGAGTGGAGGCTGGGGAAGGAGTGAAAATGAGGGGAAATAAAGTAGAGGGGGAAGGGAGAGAGGAAAATTTCAAAATATATGATGCAACTATATCAATACATGGGAATTATGTTTCTGTAAATATGTTGTTGTTGTTGTTGTTAGGTGCCATCGAGTCGGTATCCAACTCATAGCGACCCTCATAGGGTTTTCAATGGCTGACTGTTTCGGGATTGCCTTGGGAGTGGATTGCCAGGCCCTTCTCCCATTTTTGTGGTGCTGGGAATTGTACTTGGGACCTCAGAGACTGCAGCACAGCGCTTTACCCACTGAGCTAAATCTCAACCCAGTAAATATGTAAGTTGATGACTATATAAGCAAAAGTGATGTAATAGTTGCGTAATGGATATAACAAAATTCTTATTACTCTGTACTCAACCAATAAATAAATAAATAAATAAATAAATAAATAAATAAATAAGATGCTGGTTATGACTGCTAGCTGATTTTATGATCCATTAATGAGTTCTGATCTACAGTTTGAAAAATACCACTCTAGGAAGAAGGCAAAAGTTCCTATTAATCTTTCTTGTCTGCAATATTCTCTTTTGCAAAATTGGCATGAATACACTGTTGGTCTCCTACCAAACAGCTGAGCCATTGGAAACACAGAGCTGAATTTCTTTGGGACTATCCAGTGAGTTGGCTTATGATTAGGATAGGTTCTTAAAGATTGTTCTTGAGTCTATTTGTAAGTAAAATGCATGTGATTTTTTTTCCTGGAGATTGAACCCAGGGCTTTGCACATGCTAGGCAAGTGTTCTACCATTGAGCTACCCCTCCAACCCTGTAATTATTGTTGTTTGCATTATACAAGACATTTGTTGATTTACTGTATGATAGAATTTCTTTAAACTACTATATATTAATTCATATGAAATAGGATTTCATTATGATATTTTCATATGCATGTATATAAGTTACTTGGATCATATTTATCACCCCATTACCCATACTTATCTCCCTTTCCTCCTCCCACTGGTCCCCAATAGTCTCCCTCCCCACTCTTTTCGTTAATATTCCACATAAAAGAGAAAACATGTGATACTTGTCTTTCTGAATCAGGCCTACTTCATATAACATGATGATCTCCAGAAACATCCATTTTCCTGCAAGTGGCATAATTTCATTCTTCTTATTGGCTGAACAAAATTCCATTGTGTAGGCATACCATATTTTCTTTATCCATTCATCCATTGATGGGCACCTAAACTGATTTTGTGACTTGGTTATTGTGCATAGTGCCACAATAAACATGGGTAAACAGGTATCTCTATTGTATGACACCTGTGATTCCTTTGGGTATATATCCAGGAGTGGCACAACTGGATCATGAGATAGTTATATTTTTGGTTTTTTGAGGAACCTCCATGCTGATTTCTGCAATGCCTCACTAACATTACCACCATGTATAAGTATTCCCTTTGCCCTAAACCCTTACCAACATTTGTTGTTTTTTTCTTTATTTTTCTTGATGATAGCCATTCTGACCAAGGGAAGATGGAATTTCACTGCAGTGGTTTTGTTTGTTTTTTTGTTTGTTTGTTTCATTTTGTTTCCTAATTCTGGGGGTTGAATCCAGGGCCAAGCATATGCTAAGCAAGTGCTCTACCACTGAGCTGCATCCCCAATCCCTCAATATAGTTTTTATTTGCATTTCCCTGATGGCTAAAGATGTAGATCATTTTTCATGTATTTATGGGCCACTCACCTTTACTTGAAAAGTGTCTATTCAGTTCATTCACCCATTTATTGATTAGATTATTTGTTCTTTTGGTGTTTAATTTTTAAAAATTCTTTATATATTCTTGGTGTTCTTGAGGATCTTTTCCTTTATTTCAAGGTTTGTTTCATTTGCACTTCTAGCAAGTGTTTGTTTCCTTTTCCCAATTTGTTCTGTTACCTCATGTTCTGGTCACTTTGCAATCTTCAACCTCCTCTTACACAGTGTCCTACCATTTACCATGCTTGATCTTGTTAATAGTGCATATTAGAGCCTCAGAACACAGCATGAATGTGGGAATGGACAAGAAGCTAAGGCCCTCTGGTAAGGGGCCTGTTGCATTACTGTCCTTATCCTCCAGCTGTGAATGTGGAGGTACTTCTGTATTTTCCACCTCTGGGTGGTTAGTGGTCTTCGGTGGTTTTGGCCCTCACCTCTCTACAGCCCCTTGGCCTAGAGGGATGTTAGTAAGAAGTGTGAACCTTGCTGGTGGGTGGCAGGTGCCAACTCTTATCTCCAGTGTGGCTTCTCTCTCTGGCCTCAAAGGTTGCACTATGCCAGCCAAAGACCTGAGGTCACTGCTGAAATGTGGAAAATTACTCCCATCCTAACCCTGCTCCCACCTCACTAATAATCCCAAAGAACTACAGCTCTGTGCTACCAGCTGCTCAGCTATTTGGGAGATCAAGAGTCTATCCACACTCATTTTGCAAAAGAGACTATGGCAGTTCTGCAAGCTCACATAATGTGTTCCTGTTGCATTACATATAAATTGCGAAGTTGGAACTCAAATTCATGCTTCTGGTTTTCCTGGGGGTTTTCCCACAAGATATAACGGCTCTTCATCTATTCATGGTACTGACAAGGGTAGGCCTACTTATATTCCAATAAACTAGGGCAAAACTGACTATTTAGGAAATACTTATGGCTCCGTGAGGACTCTCAAGTCCTAAATTTGTTGTAAATATTGACCAAGTTGTTACCTTTCTTTTCTCCTAATTCTTTGTGCATTTTTTTCTAGCACATCCTAGGCTACCCTCACCACCATAACTCACCTTCCTCACATTTAAAATGAAAATCCAAGCTTAGATCTTCCTAGTACAGCAACAGAAACTAACATTTTCCCTCAAGACAGAAATTCTCATTTTTCCTACTGTTGTTGTTGTTGTTGTTGTTGTTGTTGTTGTTGTTGTTGTTCAGTGCTGTCAAGTCATATCTGACTCATGGTGACCCTCATAGGGTTTTCAATGGCTGATTGTTTCAGGATTGCCTCAGGAGTGGATTGCCATGTTTTTCTCTCGTTATTGTGTTGCTGGGAATTGAACGCAGGACCTCAGAGACTGCAAAGCAGCACTACTAACTGAGCTAAATCCCAGCCCTTTCATACTTTTAATCTTCATTAAATTATTCTGGGTAAAAACTGGTATATCCATTTAATGTGGTTTGCTTTCTCCTTCTTCTCCCAAAAAAGTTGTTTTTAAATTGATGGTGTTTTGCAAAAACTGTGTTCTTATAATTAGAAGAAAAAAAAATTGAAGATCTCTGAGACTTCCATACTGCAAACTGGGCTGTGCTGCAGTCCAGCTGCAGCCTAGGATCCAGGGGTTGCCGAAGGTGGGTGAATAGTCTGCAATGAGAGACAGAGACACAGCAACTTGGAGGCAGTGTGATTCTGTTCCATTTATTGTTCAGATAGCTCAGCCTTTTATACCGTTTTTTAAACTTAGGTTATGCAAGCAGTAAGAACAGTATGCTTGATATCCCATGGAAATAGGCTTCACAAACACATATTGATCATAATAGCCCACAGCCCAGAGCATAAACTTTACTATCTCTAGGTAACAAACATCAGGGAGGTCTGTTTCTCCTTAGGTGTTTCATCACTAACAAATTACAATGGGGTAGTTGAACTCTATCCTCATTTATCATTCTAACCACGAGCACATTGTATGTTGCTATGTAAAAATGTGGAGAGTCAAGCTGACAGAAACAATAACCCCCACTCCTTCCACTGGCTGGAAACCAAGGATTGCCTTCAACCAGATAAGCACCTCCCTATGCTCTGTATACCATGGGCAGTGGAGCATTACCTTTCTCTTTCTATTCTTATAAGGATATTCTGCTTATGCAGGTGGAAACTCAGTCTACCTGGGAATGAACAATTTTGCCTGTTGTAATTTATTCATAAAATCTTTAATGTCAAATTGCCATGGAGGTTTTTGCAAGCCTATCTTAATGAGAACATAGTTCTCAGGGCACCCCTCACATATGACCAACATACTCCCCACATATGACAGACAGCTGCAGTGACTCAGTAGAGGAAGGGACAGTCCCTTCCAGTCGTTTCCCTTATTCTGGGGAAACAGATAATTGTACATTCTTATTCTGGTATTCAACATTATCAAATATGCTATCAAGAATCCAGTAAATATTAGAAAAAGAAAAGTGAAAATCCCAAGTCCTGTTCCATGTAGAGGCCCTCCTTGAAGTACTCTGCCCCATGGGGGGACCTTGTCACACAGCATGGGAGGATCTGAACATGGCAGGGCTAAAATCCTAAAATTACAAGAGTTTTCATGAGTTTTCCAGTATACTAAGAATTACATTGGGAATAGTTTGTGAAATTTAATAGACATGTTTTAGATAGAGTTCTATACTTTTCCCTGATGATCAAAGCTTCTATGAAGACTACCTAACCACAGAACCTCTCTCTTCTCACCTTTTCTCTCCTTTCCCTGGTCTTCCATGAGTATGTGGCACTCCATACCACCCCCTACAAGTCCTGCTAACCACTTGGTCTTCTGGCCTGTTCTAAGTGTCCTCACAGATCAGAAGGTGTGACTGCCTCCATGGAGTCTGCAGTCAATGCTTCCTGGAAATTGGCTGCTTTTTGGAGAATAGGAGAAATTGAGGGGGTTCCCTATTATTTGCACCCTTGTGTGTACCATTCAGTTCTTCTGGAAAGCCCCTCCCAGAGAAGCATTTTAGACTTTAAAAACAAATACTTTTTGCTTCTGCAGTGATATGGAAACTTGACATTTCAGAACTGAAATGATTGAAACTCAATGATCCCCAAGAAAAAAAGCCAATGAAGAAAAAAATAAGTAAACCAAGTCTAGTATAAAGAGAGGCAGAAAAGTGTCTTTTATTACAGAAAGAAGATGCTTAAAAGCAAGGAGGTTAAGATTAAACCTAAAGTGAAAGATGTTTAAAAAAAAACTTAGCAAAGTTTCCTGGGCCAGCCAAAATTTGCCAACAAATTGTTTTTGTCCTTGGGGTTTTTTCCATTAAAAAGTCTAAAAATTATCACATAATATAATGAAGTCATTAAAGTATTATCAATGCTTATTTCTATTATCACCAAAGCTACATGTGGTTTTGGTGGGATGAGGCATGTAGGTAATTTTCTGAACTGCTATTATATTTTCTCAGCTGCAAGAAACAGAGAACCTAAATACAGTGACAAAAGAAAATATGAGTTTACTTATTTTCATATTTCAGGAAGTTGTTCTGGGTGGCTACAGGACCTGTTTCAGTTAGCCAATGTAACTGTGATTTGCTGTGATTTGCTAGATTTGGCCCCTCCTTCATGATTACAAAATAGTTGCTGAAGCTCCAACTATCAGGTATGTATCCAAAAAAGGAAAATATATGTCCTCTTTGGTAATAAAAGCAAAAATTTCAAAAAAATCCCCAACAGATTTTTGCTTCTATCTCATTGGCAAGGACTGGACACCTAATCACTCCAAAGAATGATGAACTTTTAGGTAGAGCCAATTAAGGGAGAAGAGATTAGAGAGGGTTCATGAATCACCCAATTCATAAAATCTGTCAGAGTTTTTGTCTATAAGTCTATAAGAGTTTTTGTCTAGAGTTTTGTCATGATAGTATGTAAATAATCTTGGGAATGAACAGTGTTGATGGTTTAGTATCACATGGCTTCAAATCATCAATATCACCCAATCTTGGTTTTGTATTAAAGATGAGAAAATAATGAAATAGTATGAGTGGTCATGGTGAACAGAATAGTGGACCTCCAGTCATGTCCAAATCCTAATCTCTAAGACCTGTGATGTTGAGGTGCAGAGATGGGGAGTTTACCTTGGACTGTCTACGTGAGCTCAACATGATTAGAAGTTTTCTTAGAGAAAGGGAACAAGAGTGCCAAACTTTTAGAAAGAAGTGCAACAATGGAAGCAGAGAACAAAGAAAAAGAAAGATTGGGAGGTAACTATAGAATGAGCTTTGAAGTTAGAGAAAGGGCCATAAACCAAGGAGTACAGCATCTAGAAGTGGGGAAAAGTAGGAAACTGGACTCAAGAGCTTCCAAAAAGAAAATAGCTTTGGCAGTTGGATTTTAGGACTTCTGACCTCCAAAATTGGAAGACAATAAATTTGTGCTGTTAAGCCAATACATTTATGTCAATTTGTTACAGCAGTAGCAGGAAACGAATACATTGGTCCAGATCAGATTATAAAGGAAGCTTTGAATTGCTCCTGAAAATGACAAGTAATGCCTTATAAGGGTATGGCTACAAGCCTCGTCAATTACTTCCTGTGGGCATAAAATAAATAGCACTAATAATTGCTGACACTAGTAGAATATTTACTATGTCCCTGGAAGGTGCAAAGCGCATTGTAGGGATTTAATTCCAGCCTTACAACCACCCTATGAGTCACATCCTAACAGAATCACTCATTTTTCTCAGTGCAGAGTACATTGGTAGGGGACAGAGTTGTGGGAACTGGGGTGTGGTGCATGGACAGGAACAGTATCCAAGGGCAGCAGCACAAGCCCAGTTGGCAGATTGTCGGTATAGGGCCTGCAAGCAGTGCTACAGGCTCACCAGGCTCATCCGGGTAGCTGGCTGTGGCACCAATGGCCTGGGAAACCAAGAGACCATGAGGGAAGCAAAAGAGCACTTAGGGGACTCTCCTCCCTGTGTCACGAACTGGGGAGGATGTGACCAAAGGCCAGAATGTTCACTGAGCCACCAAGTGGAGCAATGAGCTGCAGCGAGCCCTTAGTGGCTGTCCTGGATTCCCAGAGATGATTGCAACTGGTGCAACACATCTGATCAAAGCCATCTAAAGACCTTCCACTAATGTCAGAGAAAAATGCCAACACTATCAGACGACAACCTGCAAAAACAGGAAAAAGACTAGGCACTCCACTCCAGAAGCAATCCTGAAAACAATCAGCCACTGAAGACACTATGAGGGTCGCTATGAGTCAGAATTGGCTCAATAGCACCTAACAATCTCAGAAGACAAAGCCTTTTAACCTCCTGAAAGTAATATTTGTATCCTGATGAGTTAAAAAAAATGAAAAGATTTTTAAAAGCACATAGTAGCCCTCACTTTACACACTTCTGATACAAATGACTGTCAACTAACACAGCAGGGTACAAAGCAAGGGCTGTTTGTCTTAAACTTTCAGAGGAGCAAAAAGGAAAGAACTCAGAAAATGAGTCTGCAAGGATTCAGATGTCAAAAATCTATTAGATGCTATTGCCTTGGACACTGTGTCTCACAAACCTCTCCTCAAAAATTCTAAAAAATGCATTATAAAGAAACAACAACTCTTTAAAACTTAATTTATAAAGAAAGCTTTAAAATCTTCAACTTATTAATTTACTTGGTGTTTAGTAAAAAAATTCATAACTTATGAGAAAACATAAGCATGGGAAAAGTGGTTGTTATAGTTATAGATCAGAATAGTTAAGGAACATAGCCACTTGGGTTTCTTACATGGGCAAACACCAGCATCAAGTGAGGGCATATGAGGCAGGTAGCGTTTATATCATCAAAATGAACATGATCTCAAAGGGACATTTAAGTCCACTGAGTAGCATCCTTCAGTGTGATGTTTGTGGGTGTTAAAAAGGAAAAGCAAACTCAGCTATAAGATTGCCTCTCTGTTTCAACTGGATTTAAAACAAGTCCAAAATTTTGTTGTCAAGCCATAGCAAAAAGGGGTCTTGAAATAACCACTGCTGTGTTCCTTCAGGGAAGGACTCTAATCTCATCTAACTGATTTGGGGATCCTGTTTGGAGACAAAGAAAGGATATTTCAATCTCTGGGAACAAAAGGCGATGTAGAGCCAGGGAAATTACACAGCAAGATGGTGAGTTTCAAAAAAATCATCAGATGAGGCATCACAGGCTGTCTCCATGACTTAGAGGAGTTTTTTCAGATCTTTATATTTCAGATTCTTTTTATATCGGTGTTCCTTTGTCCTAAAAGATGGCAGTCTTAGCTATTACTTCCTGTGGACGTCAGGGTAACCAAAAGGAATGAGACATAACCGGCCGCCTCATCCCTGTTTCCTCCCATTTCCATGCTGTATTCAGACGCTGACCTAGGCTTCCAGGACCTGCTGCTATTTCTGGGGCATCTCAGCCATGGCACAATGGGAAAGTTACAATTAAGCGGCAGTTTCTCTATTTGACGGGTTTCTTTGTCATTTCCAATTCTTGTCACCTGTATTACGTGGCTTCTAATTGTGCTTAGGGTGTACTTGAAAGATCTGTCTTTCCTGCTCATGTTTGGAATATTTTAGGAAAATCTTTTGAGTCATTAAGCTCAGCGCTAGAATTTGAGGCACACATTGGAAAGGATTAATAAGCTCACAATAAAACTAAACACATTGGAAATGATTACTACATAGCCACCTACACTGCTTAGCGGGGTCTCTGTGTGCCTATTAAAACTGGGCCTACATCATTCTTTTTGTCGGCCTTCAACAGAGTCTCTGATGTACAACTCAGAGGGAAATAATTTCCTTCTAGTCCCTCACTTCACATAGGTAAAGGTAATCCATCTCTGGCTCTGAAATTGATAGGAAGGCTGTGATGCTTTTATTTTGTTTTTAAAGAAAAGATTTATTCTGCATATTTGAAGTTTCTAATGTGATGTTATGGCATACATGTTGTTGTTAGGTGCTGTCGAGTCATGTCCGGATCATAGCGACCCATAGGATTTTCAATGGCTGATTGTTTTGGGATTGCCTCAGGAGTGGATTGCCACGTCCTTCTCCATTTTTGTGGTGCTGGGAATTGAACTCAAGACCTCAGAGACTGCAGAGTGGTGCTCTACCAACTGAGCTAAACCCTAGCCCCTTGGCATACATGTTAGGTGCTGCGGAGTTGGTATCCAACTCACAGCGACTCTGCATCCAACAGGTGAAAACACTTTGTCAGTGCTTCTCTGCTGTTCATAGGATTTTCAATGGTGGATTGATTTGGGGGAGTGGCTTGCTGGGTCCTTCTCTCAAGCCTACAGCACCTCGTGTTCCCAGGCGGTCTCCCATCCAAATACTAACCAGGCCTGACCCTGCTTAGCTTCCAAGAGCTGGCAGGATGGGATGCCACAGGGCTACGGCTGAAGGCATGACATACATAGGGATAGTGAAATGGTTACTGTAATGAAGCCAACTAACATATCCTATCTCTGCAGTGGGCGTCTAAGGCAAGATCAGCTTGAATTCACCAGTGATACCAGTGCTTAGAGAGAAATTTCCTCATGATAATGAAGCGAAGATGCATTAAACACTCCTGTGCCAGCAATCTAAGCTCTTTACACAGGTCCTCACGACTCTATGAGACAGGGACTATTATTATCTCCATATTAAAGTCACGGAAGCTGAGGCACAGAAAGGCAAGGTCACGTGCCAATCAAGTAAAGAAATCCTGGGGGCAGAAGGGATTATTATCAGGAGCTGTCCTGACCACCATTGACCTGAACAAGCACCCAGAGAACAGGAACAGGTACAGGCCCTGGATGAAGAGGACAGCCGGAGGTGATTTTGAGCTCCGCAGGCAGGCGTCGACCGCAGGGCAGTGATGGGGAGTCTGTGAAGAAGCACGTGTCCAGGTCTGGCTGTGGGTACTGAGGGGCTCTTCAGCAGAGAGCAGGCCCCAGCTCCAGGGTCAGAGCTGGTTTCTGGGAATGGAGGCAAAAGCTCCATGTGGACTCTAGGATGAAAACAAGTCTGACTTGTTTCTGCAGATCCTAGTGGAGGAATTGAAAACCTGGAACCAAAAGAGCCATCAAAACTAGAGTATCTGATGAAGACTCATCTAGGGGGAAGTGAGAGCCAGTGACCCTAAGGGAGCAGGAGGCCAAGAGATGAAGAACAGCCAAGGAAACATGTCCAGCTCATCTCCAGCTTGGTCCTGGCACTCTTCCCTATGTGGCCCAGTTGTTATCGGGTGACCCAGCTGCAGGCCAGGAGAGGAAGACACAGCTGGCCACAGCTGGCAGGAAACTTAAAACCTGAAAGCTCCCCAGGCCATTCACATGACAAGCATGAACATGATGCAAGTGTCCAACGCTACCTTTTAAACTTGGTCTTAACTTAGTACCAATACTTATTCTTTCAGGCCAGGGGAAAATAAGATTTAGATCAAGAAAACTTATGGCTCAATTTTGGAACATAAAAAGTACTTAAACATAACCAAAATCTTGTAGGATGTCATTAATAAAATCATGAAACAGCAACTGATCAAATAGTATACAGTCAAGACAAATCATGTTTGCAAGGAATATTTATTTGCTTTGATTCTCTTTTTCTTTTCTTTTTTCTTATTTCTTTTTTTTTTTTTTTTTTTTTTTTGTGCTGAGAGTGGAACCCAGGGCCTTATGCATAGGAGGCAAGTGCTCTACCTCTGGACTATATCCCTCCCTCAACGAATATTTATAATCATAAGGAAATGCACATAATATA
Source organism: Pedetes capensis (assembly GCA_007922755.1). Classification (NCBI taxonomy): domain Eukaryota; kingdom Metazoa; phylum Chordata; class Mammalia; order Rodentia; family Pedetidae; genus Pedetes; species Pedetes capensis. The sequence continues at coordinate 77,312 of VMDO01000950.1, read as the reverse complement.
AGGGTTAGCTCACTAGAATGTTCTCTGGATTTGCTGAGGGAAATGATATTTTTATATAAAAAGGAAATTGTACTGAAGCCAGGCAGGGTGGTGCAGGCCTATAATCTCAGCATTTGGGATACAGAGGCAGGAGGATCATGAGTATGAGACCAATCTGGGCTAGTGAGCTCTAGGACAGCCTGGGTTACATAGCAAGACTCTGTCTCAATCCCTCCACCCCAGCTCCAGTAAGCTCCTAAGGACTGTAATAGAGCTTGGAGTCTACTTAAATTACTTTGACAGAGTGTTGAATAGGTAAGTGTAGGACCATGTACAGTCTCTAAGAAGAGCATTCTGTACGATACATGGAGAATGGAGGGGCATGTGGATGAAGCATGGATGCAGCCCTCATTTGGGGGCTGTGGGAGCAGTTCAGGTAAAAGACAGCAGCTGCTGGTGCTAGCCTTGCAGCAGCAGAGAAAGCAAGTTGTGGCTGGAGAGAGGATCCACTTTGAAGGTAGAGATGATGGGACTTCCCAAGGCACTGGATCTGAGGCAAAGAAAGAGATCAGGGCTGATTCCCAAGTGGTAGATCGGAGCTGTGGCAATCAGTCTGGTATATCATTTGCTAAGATAGGGAAGGGAAGGCAAAGGATGTTTTAGGACCACTGGCGTTAAGATAATCAGACACAAAAGTGGAGATGCCAAGGAGATAGGTGGGCATACAGCCTGGAGACCAGTACTATACCTGGCAGATGTTATTTGTATAAATAATAATGTCGATTTGGGTTAAAAAAATGTCTAATTCAGTTTCACCAAACTAAAAAAACAGTTTAATCTGATTAAAAGATTCACTACTTTTTGTGAAGTTAGATCTTCTTGAAAACTTTTACTTAAATGATTCTAAAGATAACTTTATTGACACACAGAGTTGGCTCAGTAAAAACTGTAAGTTCTCTAAGGTCATTGAAACCTGCTAGAAGCAAGTAATTATTCACTGGCATATCAGAAACATGGTTTCCATATCAACAAAATTCTTACAACTCATAGTCATTGATTCTAGATAAACTTCCACTTTGTTGGTTCAGCCCCTTTAATGGGTATAGTTAAAAGTCTTCCTTCTGGGATGAAAAATGGAAAAGAAGTGCCTTTGGAGTTGTATATTTCTTGATGTCCTAATGATATCTAAGCTGGCCTGGCACTGATTTTGATAAACGGATTTTAGTTGAATTCCTCTATTCTACTACGGTAGGGTGAAGGGCTGGGATTTGGCTCAGTTGGTAGAGCGCTGCTCTGCAGTCTCTGAGGTCCCGAGTTCGATTCCCAGCACCGCAAAATGGGAGAAGGACGTGGTAACCCACTCCCAAGGCAATCCCGAAACAGTCAGCCATTGAAAACCCTATGAGGGTGGCTATGAGTCGGACTCGACTCGACGGCACCTAACAACAACAACAACTATGGTAGGGTGCTGTGGCTAACCCATTCCCGAGATCTCAGAGATGTGATATTAAGTGTTAAATCCAATCATGACATTGCATACCAAAACTACCAATTGAAGTGAGCATTGGGCAGTGAGTAGAGTTTACCTGTTTCTGCTTTAATCTGTCTTGGGAAGTCAAGGATTTGTTGAATGCCAGTTACAGTGATACATAAATAATCATTAAATATCTACTCTATACCAGGTTTATGCCTGCAGCTGTAGCCCTGTGGCATCAGATCCCGTCAGATCTTGGAAGCGAAGCAGGGTCGGGCCTGGTTAGTACCTGGATGGGAGACCGCCTGGGAACACCAGAAGCTGTAGGCTTGGGAGAAGGACCTGGCAACCCCCTCCCAAAAATCAATCTGCCATTGAAAACCCTATGCACAGCAGAGAAGCACTGACAATAGTGTTTCCCCTGTTGTACAGGGGGTTGCTATGAGTCGGATACCGACTCGACAGCACCTAACAACAACAACATACCAGGTTTATACATAATCTCATTTTAATTATCACCACAAATTTACAAGATTTTTATATTAGTAATAAGAAAACTGAGGCTCAAAGAGATCATTACTTGTCCAGAGGTGGAACTTGGGTTTGTACACAGTTGTTTGGAGGTCTAAATATAGCTTTTTGCCTAATTTGTTATGATTGCCCATCATAAGATAAATATCCTGGAGACTTACCAAGGATAATAGAGCAAGCTGACAACATAGGAAAGAGTTGTCCCAATGACTACAACTTACTTTCATGTGGTTTTACAAACCTACACAATTCTAATTATTAGCAATAGTTATTTTGTATGAAACCACCATGAACACTGCATCAGCAAATACCAAACCATTGCTTCTGGGGAAAATACAGGACTAGGTTCTTGTGAGGCTTTGGCCTCAATATTTCCATCAACCAATCAGATATATATATATATATATATATATATATATATATATGTAATTGAAATTGAAGTCATGCCCATCAACACTATAATTCATGCCTGTAGGAAGGTTATTGAACATGTCTATTTACTCTAATAGGCATGTCGCAGCCTTCTTGGGCTTAGAAGCAAAGACAATTCTTTAGCACTATTCTTGGGGCCATTTTGAACAGCGAAATCATCAACAGGAAAAAAAGCAAAAAAAATGGACACTGAATAATCTATGAAAAGACACCCTCTAAGTTGTGAGAAGTGAAGGGTTGAAGAGAGATACAAAATGCATGATCCAACCTATCAGAGAGTCTCTAGTCTATTAAGACAGGGAAGATTCATACACTGAAACACTCACAAGACAACATAATTGAGTGGTGTGCAAGTGGCTGAGGAGAGTGTTGGACATTGATCTGTTCTCAGTTGTGCCCTACCCTATTCCAGACTTTTCAAGTACCTTTACATGAGCTTCTTTCAAGGTGAAGGACAGATCAGCCTAAAACAAAGAAGTCCATTAAAATTGTGACTGGATATCTTGAATGCAGAGCAAAAGCTACAATCTGAAGCCAGAGGGCTTTTTGTTGGTAAGAACCAGCTTTTATACAGTGAACTAAATTGGTTCCCTGGAATTCTGAAACCTGAGCTTCAATGATTAGGAACTAAGTTTGATGGATTGAGCATTGAGTCTGCACTAACCTGCACAGCATAGTAAAGAATGCTAATTGTCATCCTACCCACAGAGGAAGGGAGGGTTTACCAGTGAACAAGAGTGTATTCAGAGCATCAACCACTAAAAAACACACAAGGAGAGAGACTCTCAAAAGAATAATGATATGTATTTAGAAATAAATGAAGAGCATTGCAATATGGAATACCCATACCATGGAAACCATGAATATATTTGAAAGGACGAGGGTAAAGGGGAACTATTAAAGGCAAGTGAGGAGGATATTACAAGTTATGTTGAAACAATAATCCTTGGCAACAAGTATTACTAAGGAGGATGTTCAACAATTAATCATAAAGATGGTACTAAAGTGGGACACACAGTATCAAACAGATGTTTTTGCAGAAACATTCTTTGCATATGGTTGTGGTGCCCTTCATGCAAGGTTATGATTCTGGCAGTCTTTTGTGATAGTTCTCGTTATCAGGCTTATGAGCATGTAATGCCCTCCTTTATAATCTCTCAGTTTTGCTTCATTTTATTATTTATTTATTTATTTTAAGGCCTGACACAAATGATTCCATTTTGGTTCTGATAATTTTAGTAAGCTAGAATGCTTAGTAATAATACAATAGCTGGTGGAAATCTGTTCACTTCTGTAGACAAACCTTAGGTAGAGTATGGTAAAGACATTCAAATATGTTTGGGAAACTCTTAATAGTGCTTTCCAAGGCAGATCCCAACAGGACAACAAAACATCCAATGACAACTCAGGCTGATGTAACAACACCATAACTGGTTGACTCAATCGATAAACTTTTTTTTTTTTTTTTTTGTGGTACTTGGGGGTTGAACCCAGGGCCTCACACATACTTTGCAAGTGCTCTACCACTGGTCTGCACCCCAGCCCATTTATTTATTTATTTATTTTATTTTCAGTCAGAGTCTTACTAAGGTATGCAGCCTGCCTCTAGCCTCGAACCTGCCATCCTCCTTTCTCCACCTCCGAAGTCGTTGTGATTACAGGCATGAGCCATGGCGCCAGACAACAATCATTGACTTCTCACTGTTCTGGAGGCTAGGAATCCAAGATCAAGATTCAGGGTCTGGTGAGGGCCTGCTCCCTGGTTTATAGACCGCAGCTGCTCCCTGTGATCTCACATGGTAGAAAGATGAAGCAAGCTGCCTTCAGAATCTTTTGAGGACATTATTCTCATTCATGAGGCTTCCACTCTTGTGACCTCCTATAATCCTAGTTACCTCCAAAAGACCCCACCTTCTAAGACCATCACATTACAGGGAAGGGTTTTAATGCATGAGTTTTGGAGTGACATGAGTGTTCAGTTCCAATCAGCCAGTTGCATTGAAGAGTGTTAATTTGGAATGGCATTGGAGGGGCACAGCTGTCAGATCATGGATTAAGGGAAGTTGCTGGGCCACCAGGCCTTAGCAAAGCCTTGTAGAACCCTGCATACAATAGAATAATGATAGCAACCAAGAATTTTCCACCTCAAAGGCAGGGATTGGAGGGGCTGCAGGAGTGAGTAGATCACATGAGGTCTGGGAGCAGAGCAGGAGGACACATACACCTGTGGACTTCACAGTTGCTCAGGGCAGAGACCAGACAGCAGCAACTGCTGCCAACCCACCATGCCGAAGACTAGGCAGGAAAAGTGACATTTTATCAGTGTCAACCACTATTCCCCAAAGATCATGGTATGGCAGCTCAGTGCCATCAAATGCAGAGGAATACATGGAAATTACAAAGGAGTACGAGGAAGAGAGAGCTGAATTTGACAGTAAACTTACTAAGAGGAGTATAATTTTAAACCAGAAGTAATGAGTTACCTTAGAGCAGAAAGATTAGGAGCTTGGTGTTATCAGTAAAAAGTCTACAAATGGAGCTGTGCTGAGTTCAATTACAGGGGAAAAATGTGTTGCATTTCTTCACATCTGACTTATGGCTATAAATTTGGAACTTGCTGCAGGTGCTACACTTTGATGCACCAACAAAAGCCCCCCAAAGCATTTTGTAGGTGAGTGGGATTGGCTGGGGAGTAGGGGAAGGAGGATGCCTCCCAGGCAGGCTGGATGCAACTAGAGTAAGGATGGGGCTGGGTCAGGGGCAATGCCTGAGCTACATAAGAAGAACCCCACTGGTTTGCAGGAGACATCAGTGTGCTGCTGGGAAGTATGAATTTACCTGCTTGGATTTGTGAGCACCATAGCAGAAAAGTTAAACTGTAGGGAATGTGCCTGCCCTTCCCTGCCTATCCTCCTTAGAGAATCTTCTCCTGATGTTCCCACCATGGGTGCCAAGTCCACTGTCTTCCACCAGCACCCTCACTTGAGTGGCCTGTGGATGGTCCACACACAGGACACAGACAGGCCCATCAGTGGCCCTTTTTCTGGGAATTTGGGGTTGGGATTCAGGGGCTGTAGTTCACAGATACTCAAAAGTTTAGTATATGTACAACTCATACAGTATTGCCAAGCTCTGCTACCATATCTTTAGTAGTGGAAGCTGAAAAGATCTTTGATCCTCAGGATGTGTCTGGTGTAGCAGATTTGAAGCTCAAAAATCAATATTTTAAGGAGCCTAAACCAGGATGGCCATAGATTACCATTTGCATTCAGGCCCCTGCTCTGGGCTGTTCCCTAGAGCTAAAGTGGACATCTTGCATCGTATAAATGGGAAGCAAGAGGTGGCAGCAGACAGAAATACAAGGCTTTCTTGGAGAAAGAAGTTGTGTGGCAGTAGAAGCCAGAAAAATCAATCACCCTTTCTCAAGCCCCATCCCTGAAAAATAACTACTACCACTCCCCTTCGCGGTGGTTGGTAGCAGCTATGAGGCTGCCAGACACCACGTGGGTGTTTCCCTACTATTCCTAGAGGTTTCAGTGGCTAGTTGCCTCACCTCCTTCAGTCTAGCAGAGATAAGAAATTCTAAGCACCTTTGCCAGTGTCCCTTGAAGCCAGGAGCTTATGTGATGTATCTTTGGCCAAAGAGAGATATATGGAAGTTTGCTTTGTTGAAGGAGGGTGTTTGGGGGCAGCTTTCATTTTGCTGAGGAAAGGGTAGATACAGAGACAGCCACTCATTTTTATCCTCCTTCCTAAAAGCTGCATGCAGCAACAACAGTCATCTATAACCCACAAAGCAAGAGGCACAAAGAGAGAGTCAACACACCAAGTTGGAGAGTGGGAGCAAAGGCCCCTGGTGAGGGATCCAGCCACCCACTCTTGCTTGTGCCATGAATATAGTAGAATATGATTATATCTTTAGTGACTTATAAGAAGAGTGATCATACACTTTCTAAACATCTGTGCCATCAAGATCATGAGAATAAAATTGTGAATAAGCTCTCTGTAGGGGATTGTGGGTTGTATGAGATGTGATCAAAAGATACAGTGAATGTTTAAATAACAGAATTTATTCAGAAAAGGACACATTGCCATTAATCTCCCTCAGATTGCACCCCCTGACTTTGAACACACTTGTCCCATCATTCTTGCCATTTTCTGAAGCCGTTCTGGAAGTCCTCTTTCTTGAGTGTCTTTAGCTGTGTTGTCGTGGCTGCCTTGATATCCTGAATTGATTCAAAATGTTTACCTTTCGTGGTCATTTTGACTTTGGGGAAGAGTGAGAAGTTGCACAGTGCCAGATCAGTGATGAGGTGGATGAGGACACACCATAATGTTTTTATTTGACAGAAATTACGGTACCAGAATTGATGTGTGATATGGAACATTGTGATGATGGAGGATGAAACTAAAGACATGAAAAAGGACTTCCAGAACTGCTTCAGAAAGTGGCAGAAATGGTGGGATAACTGTGTTTGAAACCAGGGGGAGAGTTTGTTGTTGTTATTAGGTGCTGTCAAGGCAGTGTCCAACTCCTAGCTACCCTACATAGAACAGGCAAAACACTATTGTTAGTGCTTCTCAGCTATTCATAGGGTTTTCAATGGCTGGCTGTTTTTTGGGAGTGGGTTGCGGGTCCTTCTCCCAAGCCTACAGCGCTTGGCGTTTCCAGGTGGTCTCCCAAGTACTAACCAGGCCCAATCCTGCTTAGCTTCCAAGATCTGATGGGATCAGATGCCACAATGGTACTGCTGCAGGCTCCAGGGGAGAGTTAGGAGGAATTATTAGCAGTGTCTTTTACTGTAATAATTTTTTAATTTAAACCTTCACCATACTTTTTGATCAGACTACACATGAGTGGCAGGTGCAGCCTATTCAAAAGCAATCCCATCAGGGCACTTTAAGACAATTAATGAGAGAGTTAAATGCCAAATCAAGAAAATTAATCCTCTAGATTTCCCTACAGATTACCATAAAGTTCCAGCATGACATATATATTATCCAACAGACTCCACCACTATATTGTAGTTATGGGACAAGTGAACTTAAAGATACCAAATATTAAAAAAAAGTGAAGTCAATAGGAAAGGTAATGAAAAATCCTGTGATAAAACCAGAGAATATTATCATAGAAAGTCCCTGATCTCAGCCTAAACCCTGACCTGGGCAATCAGACCCCAGGGCCCAATGGAATAACTAGTCAACCAACCTAGATGTGCCTCCTCACATTCTGACCTGAGAATCTTTCATGCTTGGGATGGTACAATTACTAAAATGCTAGATAGCAGATTTATTGAAAATCTAGGAAAATAGAAAGTAAGACTAAGAAAGTCAAATCCATTATACCTTTTAAACCAGGAGCAATGATGTAAAGGTGTTTAAGCAGTTTGTAAGCATTGTGACATTTTATGTTGTTTGCTGCTTAAGGTATTAAAAAGTATATTAGTTTCCTGTATCTGCTATAACAAATTATCACAAACTTGGTAGCTTAAAACAACATAACTTATTCTCTTACACCTCAGGAGCAGGGCAGATATCCAAAATCAAGGTTGTGCTGCCTCTAAAGCTCTAGGAGAGAATCTGCCCCATCACCTTCTAGCTTCAGGTGGCTGTAACATTCCTTGGCTTGTGACTTCACTGTCTACCCTCTGCCCCTGTGGTCACATGGCCTCCTCCTCTCTTCTCTTCTGTGTGTCTGACTAATCTCCCTCTGTCTTTTTAATGTTATTTATTTATTTTATTTCTTTATTTCGGTGCTGGGAACCAAACTCAGGGCCTTGCTCATGCTTGGCAAGCTCTCTACCGCTAAGCTACACCCCCTAGCCCTCTGTCTTTCTCTTTTAGGAACAATTGTAATTGGACTTCAGACCCACTCACATTGTCCAGGCTAATTTTTCCATGTCAAAATCCTTAATCACACCACCCAACATCCTTTTTCCTTGTTGGGTAACATTTACAGGGTTAGGCCCTAAGATCTTTCAGTAGCCATAAATCAGCCTACTATAGAGCATTCCTAAGAAAATCCAATATACTTGATGTGTGGTTTCAATTTACTATTTGTTGTTGTTGTTCGGTGCTGTCCAGTCGAGTCTGACTAATAGAGACCCTCATAGGGTTTTCATTGCCTGATTGTTTCAGGATTGCTTTGGGAGTGGATTGCCAGGTCCTTCTCCCAATTTTACTATTTAGATGTGTTTAAATTTATAATAAATGCATGAATGTCTAGGGGATTATGTTTTCAATTTATTATTTGGACAAGAAATGTATGAATATTTAAAAAGAAGTTTGTTTTTAAAACTCACTCTTTAAATAAATCCATAGGATTAACAAATTCAATTTTTTAAACAAAATACAAAGCCAGGCGCGGTGGCGCATGCCTGTAATGCCAGCAGCTTGGGAGGCTGAGGCAGGAGGATCACAAGTTCAAGACCAGAGGCAGTCTGCATAATTGCAGCTCAGTGATCCAGCACTTGCAGAGCATGCAAGCACAAGGCCCTGGGTTCAACCCCAGTACCGCAAAAAAAAAAAAAAAAAAAAAAAAAAAAAAAAAAAAAAAAAGCTAGCAATTATTCTCCACATGAAAATTTTCAAACCTTAACAAATCTGTAATAATTTTTAAGCCAGGCACTGTGGCACACCTGCGTAATCCCAGCGACTCAGGAGAAGGATTCAAGAGGATAGCGAGTTTGAGGCCAGAGGCAGCCTGTGTAACTTAGTGGAAATCTGTCCCAAATAAAAAGTGAAAAATGGGCTGGGAGTGCAGCCCAGTGGTAGAGCATTCGCAAAGTACATGGAATGGCCTGGGTGCAACCCCCAAGTACTGCAAAAAAACAATTGTTTTTTACATGTTATCTCCCACCATTTACTCAGTGTGTGTGTGTGTGTGTGTGTGTGTGTGTTTCAGTGACACTTAGTTCTCATTCCCACTCTAAAAAGTGAGGAAGTGAGGAGGGAACTGGTTCCCTATGAAAAGCAAACTTACCTCTTTGTCCCTCCTACATATCCCAGTATGGCAAGAGTGAGGCTGGGCAATGAAGGAGCATTCAGCACACATCACCCTCCACAGCCCCACTGCAGCTGTGCAAGAAGAGCCTCTGCAAGACTTTCAGAGCTCAGGAACTGGCTCATTTGTTTCATAACGGCTCATGTCTTGTGCTTGTGGATTTTGGTTCCTTCAGCAATGGGTCATAGGACTTTATGGAATGCTTTATTTGTTTGTTTTCCCTGACCATGCTAAATACACCATAGGTTTTAAAACATATTTTCTTAATGAAGGACATTTTCTGAGATACACTTTTCCAATACACTCTGTTCCATCAGGCACATGACGGAGTTCAGGGATTTCCCATCATTATCCATTTAAAGAGTAGAACAAGAAAGTTCTGAAAAATAGTTTTACCTGAAGACATCTGCCCTTCCTCTTGGCATATTTCATTCCTCATGTAATTCTTTTCTGGCCCCTGGTACTTCTTTTCCTCCAAAGACTTCCCACTCCTGTCTGCTGAAAGATTCCTGCATGCCTGCACAGATGGATGACCACCTCACAGGATTTGCATAGGTTGCGCCATGTGGGTGGGGCTCTCCAGAAAAAAGTAGCAATGATCAAGGAGTCTCAGAGGTACTTAGGATGCTTTTCATCTTCCCAACAAGAGGCCCTTTCAGTTATTTTTTGTCTACTGAAACTGTCAGTGGCAATGGGAGGGTCAGCCTAGTGCTGTTGCCCATAACCTTACAAGGTCCCCTCCTAGGGGCCTCCACTCAGGCAAACTGGGTCCTTGGTTCTGTCTCAGAAAAGAATTTTGGATGATTCAGAGTGAAACAAGATTGGTGAGTTTTTTAAATAGAGATAAGAGAGAATTCATGCTTTAGATTTAAGTGTGGGCATTTGTAGACAAAAGAACAGTAGTACACATCTGTATTTATATGGACATGGGCTTCTCAAGGAGAGCAAGCTGACCATGGATGGGCTTTTTTATTGATTCACTTAAGGGGTTGTCACCCAAGTTTAACCTCTGGAGTGGAGTTTTACTTTGTGATTGCAGCTCCTGGTGTTTTACACCTTTTAACTTACTCATGCTTCACAATCTTTCTTCCATAATTCACTTGGAAAGCCCACAAGGAGGTCAAAACTGTAATGCTAATGTTATGTTAAAAGATGATAAACTGAGCCAAGATCACTCTTTGATCAGAAGAGAAGATTAATCTTTATTTGTGAGACAAAGAATATTGCCTTTTCTCATTGCTCCTGAGCAAGCCTTCCTAGCTTGGCAAGTATAGGCTGGGGACAGCTAGTGTCTTGAGCTGACATCTTCAAAACGGAAATATGCCATCCCAGTTTTTGAGCAGCTGTTTCTATGTAAGTAGTCCCAGATCTTGTTGGTGCCTTGATCAGGCATCTTTAACAAACTCAAGCTGTGTTCTTTGTGTCTGAAATCCTTGGATTAGTCCTTGACATTCCAGCACTTATTCCTAACTGACTTTATCAGTTTACAGATAGGAAAGGGCTGTTGTTAGGAGGCATATGTCAATATGGCCAAAGGAATTTTTACAAGGAAGTTGTCTAGGCCTATGCTGAGTGCAAACATGGTCCTTAATCTTGCTCTTTACACTTCTCAGAGAAGTACAGTACTACAGATGAGAAAATAAGGTTACATACATTTTGACCTTGTTGTTGTTGTTGTTAGGTGCCGTCAAGTCGGTATCCCTGCCACAGAAACTTAAACCAGATCCCAGGGTGAGGGCACGTTTTCTTCCCATGTCCCCTTATTTTTCCCTGTCTTTCTATCTTGCCTCAAAACGACATCTAACACCAAAGAAGATCTTTTCTTTCTTTCCTTCCTTTCCTTTCCTTTCCTTTCTCTTTCTTTCTTTCTTTCCTTTTTTCTTTCTTCTTCCTTCCTTCCTTTTCTTTCTTCTTCCCTCCCTTTCTCCCTTTCCTTTGTTATTTTTATGAATAATTTTCAAATGTACAACTTCACAGGTTTCTTTGAGGTTCCCATACATTCATATTATTGTACAATTTCTTATGTTCATCTCTCTCATGACCCTCTCATTACCCCCCTCACTCCTCTCTTGTCTTTTCTCAATTTGTGTGGTCAAAATGTTGGACCAACACATATTTTGGATGGCTTTTCCTTTTTGAGAATTACTCTACTGAATACAATGCCCAAGATGAGTTATAGTAATTCATGGCCATTAACTCTATAGTTTATAGGAAGCACTGTAGAGTATTACTAATTATGCTATACATATGTGGCTTTGATCTTCAGGATGTGTTATAAATCAGAACTCATTTACCTTCCTCACAGATAATCAGTTCAACATGCCTGACCCTGTTTTTGCAACTCAAGAAATTGGAGAGAGGTAGCTTAAGTAACTTATTGTAGGTTGCAAAGAGGCCCCATGTGTCAGAGAAATATGCTCTTTTATGATGACTAGATAAAGTATATATCACTTCAAACTAGAAAAACATGAATAACACTAAGTTGGTGTAATTTTTGAGTCACTAAAACAGCATTTCTTAACTGTTCTGGGAGTTTCCTTGGATGCCTCCCACTGGAATACAAATAAGTCTCACATCAATTAAAGCTTTGAGAAAAAATTAAGTTAGGAGAGAATTTCATGGCCCCTGGAATATTTTGTTTCTTCAGTGATATGTCAATGGATGTGAGAAAAAAAGAGTAGATAGGATAATTCCATAAAATTCAGAGGACTGAGTAAAGAGATGAGTTAATGACCAAGACAATTTTTACTGGGAAGTAATACAAGTTGCTTTTCAATTCCTAGTAAGATTTATGCTTTCTAATGTTGAGTTGCCTAGCTCCTTGTTGAAAATGATTGTAGAAAGTTGGACAAAGTGTACAGAAATAGCACAGAGATTTGGAAGACTACAGGAAATTCCAAGTTCCTATCCAAAGATAACACTTTAAACACACCTGTGGGGCTTAGTCACTCAAGTGTGGGGCATTGCTTTGGGACTATGGGCTTCCTCTGTGGGGATTTCTTTTTGTGCTGTTGGGAATGTTGTATAAGAGAATTCCAAAGCCCAAGCAAAGAGTGATGACTAACTTGGAATTCCTCAATAGGGAATTTTCACAAAGGTCCCAGCGGGGCAGAAAATAATGATTCTTGAGGTTTGAAGAATTGATTATAGAAGCACATAAAATAAACAAAGTGGGAAAATTTATTTCCCAGAGTCCCGGGTCAGCAATGCCAAGCAGTCCCAAAGTCTGTGTCACCAATAAATCCCCACAGACGACCTATTTTACTCCAGAAAATATGACAAAACATCACCAAAATTCACATTATGTCTGGCAGAGTGCATTTCAAAATAATATTTTTCAAACAAAATAAAATTTAAAGTATTAAATACACATTGAAACACCCATATAGATATCCATATAGAATATAGCAAAATGAATGTAGAATTAAGAGCCAGGACATCTAGATTGAAAATAGTCTCTACTTTTTTCTCCATTTGGAAATTTTCTCAGCTTTAATTTCCTATTTGTAAAATAGGACAATAATGCTTTCTCAACTAAGCTGTTATGAAGTACAGATGAGGAAATAAAAGTGAACCCACTAGATAAATTGTAAATCAACATTCAAATGTAACATTATCCTATCATTAATAAGTAAACTCAGTCTATATTCCTTGATTCTCTGGCCACATGCAAACCAAGTCCAAGTCTAAGGCTAAAAGTAAAGGGCTGAGCATTAGGGACTCAGCTTTAAGATGCCTTCTTATCTTATTCTCTTTGTTGAACAACCTAGAATAAGGCAGGAGTCATAGCTGATTATCTGCCTTCTCTCAATTTATTCTACCAGAGATTTCTCTGGATTTATAATAAGGACCTTACTAAAATGAAGTACAGTCTTGGCTAACAGAGGTAATTAAGACAGGCAATACTAGAGTCAGAATGTTGTTCTTGTTAGGTTCCATCAAGTCGTGTCTGACTCACAGTGACCCTCACAGGGTTTTCAATGGTTGGTTATTTCGAGATTGCTTTGGGAATGGATTGCCATGTCCTTCTCCCATTTTTGTGGTGCTGGGGATCAAACCCTGGTCCTCACAGAGTACAGTGTAGCAGTCTACCAACTGAACTAAATCCCAGCCTGAGTCAGAACAGCTGGGTTCAAATTGTGGGTTGCTACTCACTGGCTGTGCCCTCTAGAGAAAATTGTTCTACCTTTTCATATCTCATTTTCCCCATACATGAGATTGTGATGATAACTATATTTACACAGCTGATGTCCCATAAATGTTGCTAAGTCATAGTTTGGACGACCTTCACCTGCTAGGAAGAATGGCAGTGGATAGGAACTTTTTCCTCCGTTTCATCACTTGAATGAGTCATTATCCCTTCCCCCTTCCCCCTCAGAGCAACACAGCTCCTAGTCCACTCAGTGCCCCTGTACACACTAGGGAAAGGTGCCTGTGACCCAAGACATTGTTACTTTCAGTGGAAAAACAAAATCTCTGTGACAACAATATAGCTGTGTACCAGCCACAGCCTCACATGGTAGTTTCGTCCCTGAAATTCAATCTCCTCGTGTGTGTTGGGGAGTGGGATGCAGGGAGTGAGGTGAGATTAGAACCTTCTAAACCCCTTATCATTCTAAAAGTTTGGGTGATGTTTTTCCTGTTTTATGTGTTTAGGTTGCCTTTAGGGTTGTTGTTGTTATTAGGTGCCGTTGAGTAAGTATCCGACTCATAGCAACCCTAAGTACAACAGGTGAAACATTATTATCATTGCTTCTCTGCTGTTCATAGGGTTTTCAATGGTGGATTGATTTTGGGGAGTGGGTTGCCGGGTCCTTCTCCCAAGCCTACAGCGCCTGGTGTTCCCTTGTGATCTCCCATCTGAGTACTAACCAAGCCCGACCCTGCTTAGCTTCTGAGATCTGACAGGGCTGAGATGCCACAGGGCCTGCTGGCTGCAGGTGCCTTTAGGGTGAGACACCTCAATTCAACTCTAGGACTCCAAGCTGGGCTAAGGAGTGAGAGTGGGCCAAGCATAATGGGATCTCAGGTTTCTGGGGACTAAGGTAGATTTCAAACAGACAGCAGGTGAGGCTTGCGCTTCAGGGCCAGGTTAGCACGCTTCTTACTGCCTTTCCACACACAGAACCCACAGGGGGTAAGAACAGCAGAAATCTTTCCTGTGTGCTGTGCCCCATACTCTTTCTTATAGTCTAGGGAAGTCGTCATGGAGACTGGAATTGAAGCAAGGTGACTTTGCTTGTGGAGGTGACCAAAGGAAAGCAGGGCATAAATGTCTCTTTGTAGAGGCAACATAAATTTCCATTTGTGAAGGAAAAGGAGAATGAATGGATCACAGAGATACCTCCCATCAGTGGAGACCAGTCTGTGTCTGAGTCACATACCATGGGAAATAATTCTCATCTACCATCAGTTTCCCCTGTATATTTTTCTTCCACAATTTACCAAACCTGGAAACCCAAATATCTTTTCCTTTGTCTAGTTACTTCTCCTGGGCTAGGATTTAGCTCAGTTTGTAGAGCAGTACCCTGCAGTCTCTGAGGTCCTCACTTCGATTCCCAGCATCACAAAAGTGGGAGAAGGATATGGCAATCCACTCCAGAGGCAATCCCTAAACAATCAGCCATTGAAAACCCTATGAGGGTCACTATGAGTCGAATAAGACTTGACGGCACCTAACAGCAACAGTTACTTCTTCACAAATCACTGCCCTTTGTTTAAATTATATATAAGCCCCACAGGCCTTACCACTTTCAGTTTTTACTTCTTTTCCATGAAACATCTGTATTTATATGAAATGAACATTTTCTCCTGTAGTTGTTGTTGTTAGGTGCCGTCGAGTTGGTATCCGATTCATAGCCACCTTACCTACAACAGGGGAAACACTATTGTCAGTGCTTCTCTGCTGTTCATAGGGTTTTCAGTGGAGGATCGATTTTGGAAAGTGGGTCGCCAGGTCTGTCTCCCAAGCCTATAGCACCTGGTGTTCCCAGGCGGTCTCCCATCCAAGTACTAACCAGGCCCGACCCTGCTTAGCTTCCGAGATCTGATGGGATCTGATGCCACAGGGCTACTGCTGTAGGCTTTCTCCTATTAATCCATCTTTTATCAGTTTAATTTGCGGGTCCCAGACCCTGAACATGAGAGGGCAAGAGAAAAGTTAATACTCTCCTATACTCTCACCTTCACTGACTATCGAAAACAAATAACGTTTGTACATTATTGAAAATCTGAGGTCTGAAGGAAGAAAGATCAATGGGAGGGAAGTCCTTACTAAAGGGTAATTCCCTTTAGTAAGGGTAAGAGCAAGACCTAAGCAGCTGATCTTCTCAACGACTTCATGTTCTTGGAGGTCCCAGCCTAAAAGGGCCTGAGCCACCACCAAGATAACTTTCTCATTCCATCAAGGTTCTCCTTGGCCTATTTCTGGCTTCCTCCCACTTCTCCAGCCCTCTCAGGGATACCCTGGCCCTCTCCTTCCTCTGCCCTTCTCTCTTTGGTATTATAAAGGAACTACTACTGTTTCTATTCATAAGGCACTGAGCTGTGACAGATTTGCCTGCCCTCGCACTTGAGCTGCTGGAGTGACCCCTAGGTTAGTGCCACCTTGCATCTCTGGAAATGATTTAGCGGCCTCAGACTTACCCTCAACAAGAAAAGGAACCAAGATGTTCCTTTCTCACGGAACCTGTAATTTGACCTCCTTCTCAGAACAAAAAGTTAAAGGGATGTGGTTTTTGCTTACTGGCCATAAGGCACATTGTACATTCATTTTACAGATGCTGAAAAATGGAAGCCACAGAGAGACAGAAAATTTTATAGAGAATCTCCCAGCATGTCTTAAAACCCCAGACAAGTAAACTACACCTGAGTGTCAAGATTGCCAGGAATTCCCTGAGAAACACCAAAGGAATCTGTGAACATAAATCACTCAGGGAGGATCAAGTGTGAGAATAAAGATGATACCTTAGACAAGCCATGTGCTTTGGTTCACGAAGAACTTCCATTTTTACAATCTTCCTTGACCTACAAAAACCTATAAGGTAGTCAGGTGATATATTATTATAATTCTTCCTTTACAGATAACAAAGTAAGTGCTTTGGAAGGCAGAATGGCTTCTAAAATCACATAGCTAGTGAATGGCAAATAGGGTAGATTTTGCTGTCTTGACTTTTAATCTTACCGTCTTTCTTCCAAAAAAAGGTATGACTGGGTTGTGGTGGGGAACACTAGGGCAGGAGAATGCAGCCAACAGCTATGCCAGGAGAGCTGATTCAGCAGTCCCCTTGGGAACCTCAAGCACCCATTAGACCCCTTCTGTTTGCACAGGCACACTGGCCCTAGGCCCCTAGGGTGAGATTTCCTGGCTAATCTTCTCCAGAAGATCTGAAGTAGGGGAGGATTGTACTGCACCAGGGTCCAGCTTTGTCTAGAAGTCTAACCTTTTGCCCCTCCTCTAGTTCATTGGCCTTCATTCCCACTGTTGATTTAAAGCTATTGAGAAGGCAACAATGACCCTTCGTCATTCCTTCTTAGGTCACCATGGTATACCTCATACATGCCCTGTGCCAGGTCCTACTAGGGCCCTAGACAATGAGATATGATAAATTGAGGGCTAAATGGAAGACTGGAAAGATGGGAACAAGCAAGCACGATGTAGAAAAGAGTAGAGGGACAAAAAGGCAACAGAGAGCCTCTGAGCCAAACATGTTCATTAGCAAATTCCCAAGCAGAAGGAGGGAAGAGGGTGCTTAGGCTGACCAATATCTCCACGTTCCTGAAAGAATTCTCAGAATGAAGGCCAGAGGCTTTGAATGGTGCTGATGAGAAGGAAGCAGGTTTTAGAATCTGGCATAGACCTGTTCAAGATGTTTTCTGCCATGTACTCCCACAGTGAGGCTCCCCCTACCCCTTGGTCTCTCTCTACCCATGGTTCCTGGAATGTAAAAATGGGCTGCAGTCGTGCCTATTGCATGATCCTTCTGTGAGCTTAAATGAGTGAATTGCCCTTAATGAAGGGATTTGAATGGTGATTAAAAGCAGGACTATTGGCTAATCCGTGCTAATCCCGGTATTCTGTACCAACTCTTCACCTTGGGCAGGCCAATTTACTTATACTTCAAGGAGCTCTGTTGCAAAAAGGACTATCGTAGTAACTTCGTGTGGGGGTTGATTATAAGGGTTAAATGCCCTAACGCATCTAACGGCCTCAGCACAGATCCTGGCACACAGCACTCCGTAAAGATGGTACTATAATGAACCAGCCTCCTGTCTACGAGAACATGTAACTCCCTATCATAACAGCAAAGTTTATCAAGGCAACTCCTAATTCCTTTTCAAACTGGAGTTCATGCTCCTTTTGTGCAAATCTGAACATGGCAGAGCTATTGTCACTGTGTTCACCTATTCCTGGCTTGACTTTGTTGTTGTTAGATGCCTTCGAGGCAGATCAGAGTCGTAGCAACCCTAAATACAACAGAATGAAACACTACCCAACACTGTGCCATCCACATCACCTTTTTATGTTTGAGCCCATTATTACAGCCACTATATTTCTTCTCATTTTGAGTTGTGCCACATCAGCAAATGGAGGTCCCAGGGGCTTTACTCCATTCTTGTCATTAAGGTTGATTCTACTTTGAGGAGGCAACTCTTTCCCAGTTATTTCTTGAATGTCTTCCAGCCTGGGGGGTCATTTTCTGACACTTTGACATTGCTTCTCTGTTATTCATAGGGTTTTCTTTTTTTCTTTTTTTTTTTTTTTTTTTTTT
>VMDO01000950.1:26070-59022 GCA_007922755.1 Pedetes capensis | reverse complement strand
TAGTCTGTTTTCGTCTGGAAACTCAACTGAAACCTGTCTACTCTGGGTAGCCCTGCTGGTATGTGAAATACAAGTGGCATAACTTTCAGCATCACAGCAACACAAAAGCCTCCACAGCACAACAATTTGACAAATACTTGGGGGTAGCTTGACAAATTGTCCAAAAAAAACCCCAAAAACCTGTAGGTTTGGATTTTGTTTCTTTGTTTGTTTGTACTGAGAACTGAACCCAGAGCCTCATACATACGTTGCAAGTGCTCTGCCACTGTGCTACACTCGTAGCCCATTTTTTATTTTTTAAATTGAGACAGGGTATTGCTAAATTATACAGGCTGCCTCTGGCTTCAAACCTGCAACCCTCCTGCCTTCATGTCCCGAGTTGCTGGGATCACAGGCATGTGCCACCATGCCCTGAGAAACTCTAGTTTTAAATGGTAGTCAGGAGGCAAACATACCTTAAATGGGATGAAGCCCAGCAGTCAGCAGCACACGTCAGCATCCAGGGATGACTGGCAGGCTCAGCTTCTACATTTCTGTGCGTTCAGCCTGAGGCTGTCTGAGGAGGTCTAACAGCAGCAGAGGCTGATGTCATGAGGTATTGTTTGAGAGCCGCCATTACAGAACATCATGGGCTGAGGGGAGAAAACAGCAAGCATATCTTTATGGTAGTTCTGGAGGCTGGGAAGTCCAAGATCAGGGAGCCAGGAGGTTCAGTTCCTGGTGAAGGCCCTTGTGCAAGTGACTGCCTGCTTGCTGTACCCCTTGTGGCTCTTTTATAAGGTCATTTATCCCATTCAGGGGGGCTCCACTCTCATGATCTAATTGCCTCCCATAGGCCCCAACTGCAAATGCCTCTAAATACCACCCTGATGGGAGTTAGAGTGAACATGTGAATTTGGGCAAAAGGAGGAGATACAAACATTTAGTCCATAACACCAGACTCACTCACAGCTAAAAGATGATAATTATCACCATCACCACCTCTCAATACCCTGTGATCACCAGGGTTCCATGGTGCCGTGAAGATGATCTTCAAGCAAGCTTAATGTCTGCAGAAATAAGTACAGTGCTTTCTAGAGTCCTCAGCTGTGTTCAAATTCAGTGCTGCTTAAAGTTTTTAAGTTTTTTATTGGTATTTTATTTATACACATTGGTGGGGTAAGAGAATAATACGTCAGTAGATATATCCATTATGCAACTCTCAAATCGGTATTTCTTACATTTCCACCTCCTTAAACATTTTATAGAACAAAATAGATGGAAGAAAGAAAAAAAGGAAAAAAGTAAGAATTTTAATTAATATATAATAGCAGTCATATGCAACCATGGGTCATAACTCTGATTTTTTTGTGTGTGTGTGTTTTCATAGAGTTGCATTCTGTAGTTTGCATGTTTTCTCTTCGTCTTAGTTTTTAAAGTTCCAAACCAATCACTTTACAAGGTGCCAACAAGTAGAGGCAGCCAACTCTGCCATACAAAGCAGTAAGCTGTAAAGATGGGACTTCAACAAAATTTAGTACATGTCTCAAAAGAAAAGCAATTTTCAATGCCTACAAAACACAGGCAATCCTGTCATAGCTTCCAAAAGGCAGATCCCACTCAGGGTGAGATTGTTTTGTGTTTGTCAAAGTGGAGCAGAAACTTGACTTCAGGAACTGCAGAAGACAAAAACTCAAGTTCCAGGAAAGGAAGCCATTGTCTGACTAAAGAACACTCTCCTGGGATTTAGAGACTCCCTCCTATCTATGTATCCTTAGTGTCTAGCTCAGAACAGATCGTTATAAACATCAGATGAGGATGACAGATATTCCATGGTTTCAAATAAAAAAGAATTCAGAACCAATGTTCTTACGGGAACAAGTTTAAGTAGAATACATGTCTGGATATAGTCAATAGAGGTACAAATTTACATTCATTGTGCTAAACAGGAACTGAGCTGGTCCACACAGCAGAAGCTACTAAGGAACTAGTATTTCTGTGTCTCTTACTTTACCATTAATAGTCAGAACCATGAGCTATTAACTTCTTTTGAGAATGAGTCCAATACATAGATTCTTCACAAAGAACAAGCCAAGTATTTATTTCCAGGATGGTTAAGCATGTGTGTGTGTGTGTGTGTGTGTGTAAACTATCTTATAATATCATGTATTTGGTAAAAAATGATGCTTTGGTCAAAACTGATTAAGCTACATGCCATTTTCCTTTTTTTTTTTTTTTTTTTTTTTTTTTTTTTTTTTTTTTTTTTTTTTTTTTTTTTTTTTTTTTGCAGTAGTGGGATTTGAACCCAGGACCTGGCACATGCTGGGTCCTGCTACCACTTAGCTACACCTCCAGCCCTTTTGTTATTTTTTTTTAATTTTGAGACAGGGTCTCACTAGGTTACACAGGCTGCTTCTGGCTGCAAACTCAGGATTCTCCTGCCTTGGGCTCCTGAGTAACTGGGATAACAGGCATGTACCATAGCATCCAGCTTCATCACCATTTTTTTTACTATGAAATTCTATAAGGAGCTGCTTACTCTGTACGTGTTGACAGATTTGTCTAGAGACACATTGTCTGGGTGCTGTGGCATATGCCTATAATCCCAGAGACTTAGGAGGCAGATGCAGGAGGATTGTGAGTTCAAGGCCTGAGTCAGCCTGTGCAACTTAGTGAGACTCTATCTCAAAATAAAAAATAACAAAGGGACCAGGGGTATGGTTCAGTGGTACAGTACTTGTCCAGCATGCATGAGGCCCTGGGTTCAAACCCCAGCACTGCAAAAATATAAATAATGAAATATATATATATATATATATATATATATATATATATACACATACACACATATAAATACATATATACATATAAATACATATAGATAGATAGATAGATAGATAGATACACACACACACTACCTGGGAATACCAGGTACCGTAGGCTAGGGAGAAGGACATGGCAATCCACACCTGAAATAATCTGCTATTGAAAACTCTGTGAATAGCAGAGAAGCACGGACATAGTGCCAGGCATGGTCAAGGGTTGTTTCATTCTGTTGCACATAATGTTGCTATGAGTCAGACCCGACTCAATGGCACCTAACAACCACAACAACAACATACATACATATATACATACATAACAAAAGGAAATTCTCCTTTACCTTATGTCACAAATCATTTAAGCATTTTGTTATATAATATCACGATTTCTGTCTCTCTCTCTCTCTCTCTCTCTCTCTCTCTCTCTCTGTCTCTCTCCCCACACATACTCCTCTATCTCATTTTCTGGTATTAGGAGACAATAGGAAAAATTCAAGAAGATTTTTCCTTCCTTTATTCTTTTTTTTTTTTTTATGAGGGGAAGCTAGAACTGGAGTTCTACAGAATAGTGAACTAATGTTTATTCTTGGCAAACTTCCTAAACTCTTTATTAAGTATATGGTTTGGGAGCAAATTTTTTTAAAGGCAGTTATCCCTAGGGGCCAGTATGGATTTTTGGAAACATAAAAATCCCCAAACAAAGTAATAGACTTTCTTGATGGTGGGTTCAGAATGATTACTTGTTTTTGTAAGAGAGGTGTTCATAAAGATTTTGCACTATTCAAACTCATAAGGCATATCCCAGGATATCCTTAGCTGTCTTTGTAGCAGCCTTCTCAAATGTCTTCTGGTTTCCATAATGTCTCTTGACCACTGACTGTGAATCCCAGTGATGAATCTTACTTTCCCGGCCTTTGGTAAACTGTATAACAGAGAAAATGTTTTTGCAGCTATTACATTAATGGAGTTTTCATTTCCCTTCTCCATAAATCATGTGCCCCAAAAAACACCCAGCCATTATAGGCCAAGGAGAGAGTGACATCTCAGAAGGCACAACTGAAATCTTTCTCTTCGTGACAACATCCTATCTATGCACCAACTACCCATTCATTTCTCTAATCAGATGTAGGCCAAGCACTGGGTAGGCTTGTTGAAAATTAGCAAAATGTTCCTAAATCCTATTAACTAATACCTTTTCAGGGAGTTCTGTCTCCAAATTCAGAGAAATAGCATGGTGTCTTGGAAAGCAGGATGGTGCTTGAAGTAAAAAAAAATTCAAACTTATTAGCTTGTTTGCTCCCTTCAGGCAAATTATTACCATCTGTGAAATATGGGGATCTTGATTCCCCTTACCTTATACGGTTGTAATAATTGGGAATGCACTTGGCAAATAATTGTCAATCACTGATGTGAGTTCCCTTAGGCCACCACACCTACCATGTGGCTAAGGTTCAGACCAAGGGCTGGTAACTCTCTCTCCTTCCCACTTATTCTTATTTCCTCATCATTCATTCATGCAAATTTTACATTTCAATTATTTCTAATTGTCTTCTCAGTATAATATCACCTTCTATCTTCTTATAATAAATATTATAGTCATAATCCTATTAATCTATTTATAGTTTCATTAACATAACTCCTTTGGGCTACAATTAGTTCTTTTTTTTTTCTTGCACTACACATTCATCATGAGTGAATTCACTTATTCCTTAGTTTTTACCACTTCCTTCTTGACTCCAGATTACCTACTGCAATTTTCTCATCTGTGATTTATAAATGTGATTATGTATAAATTCAAAGTTGAACTTGTCAGTCTCCCTCAGAATCTGCTCCCTCTTTTCCAAGCATTATCTCTATGGTTGGTACAGTATCCCAATTTTCTAGTTTGTTCATAACCTGGATGTTTTCCAGCTTTCTATTGTTCTAGAAACATTGCTCTTTATCAGGCCAAAGCTAAGGGTTAGAGATATGAAGGGAAAGAATGCCTTCCAGAAGTTTAAAGTCAGCATTTAGGAATTTAAAAGACACAGACATTTAATTCAACGTAAAGAATAACTTTCTTAAAATTTCTATTTCTAAAGTAGAATAGGCTATTCCAGGAAATTCTGACTTACTTTTGTTGTTGTTAGATGCCATAGAGTTAAGTCTGACTCATGGCAACCCTCATAGGGTTTTCAGTAGCTGGTTGTTTGGGGATTACTTTGTGAGTGGATTGCCACGTCCTTCTCCCATTTTTGTGATGCTGGGGATCAAACCCAGATCCTCAGAGAGTGCAGAGCAGCATTGTACCAACTGCGCTAAACCCCATCCCCAAGTTACTTTTACTGTTGTGCTTAAGCTGAGATTAACAGATCATCCTGTGGAATGGGAGAAGGACAAATGCTTCTAAGCTTCTAGGTTTCTGTTTACTACTGGGACAATGAAAAACCAGTTCTAACTGGAGCATGGTCAACTCCTGCAGCTGCCCCGTGTTTCTCTCCATGCTAAGAAGAGGGATCTTTAAGGTGAGGAGCAGGAGAGAGAAGGTCATTGGGAAGGATGATGAAAAGAGACCTCTTTTATCCTTACTTTTACCTTATGATTTCCATAGGACTAAAAGACATTTAGGGCTGGGATTTCATTCAGTTGGTAGAACGCCACTCTGCAGTCTCCAAGGTCCTGAGTTCGATTCCCAGCACTGCAAAAAATAGGAGAAGAATGTGGCAATCCACTCCCAAGGCAATCCCCAAACAATCAGCCATTGAAAACCCTGTGAGGGTCCCTATGAGTCGGACAGGACTCAATGGCACCTAACATCAACATCAACAAAAGACATTTACTCAGAGATTTCCACAGAACCAAAAGAACCCAGCTGAAATTTTTGTTTGAAAGTGCAGGATTTAAATTCATAGACCTTATCATTAAACAAACATGTATCTAATGCAACCAATGTGAAATGTCCAGGGAAGACTAAATAAGAGATGTTTGTAAAGGACATGGTAGACAACATGCATGAGCCATGAAGAGAGACCCCTTGGCCACTGGTGCTGTGTTGATATGCTACTCTTGAAAAGTCTTGTTGTTTAATTTAAGGATTAGCAAAATCCTTGTCTCTGGTCAGCTCCTTTAAATTAAAATTAAAAGCTCCTCTGATCTCTAATGTTTTATGTTTGTAGCATAATAAATACTTGTTATACCACTCGTGGGCATCCTGTACCTGCCATCCGTGGCCCGCCTTCAGCAGTGAGGAGGTATTTTTGCGTGTGCTCCCATGTGTTCTAGATATTAAATTACTTGCCCGCAGGAAAGGATTATCTTTGGATTTGTCTAGCACAGAGCCAAATACAGGAAATGCTTATAAAGATGTTCAGAAAAACGATAAAGAAGGGACTTTCCTTCATGTAGCACTTGTCATCTTTCGGCCTTATGCTAGAGATGAAGAACAAAGTGATCAATCAGTATTCATTCCAGTTTGTACTAAAGAAAACACACACACACACTCACATAAAGCCACACGTGTTTGACAAGTTGTACGAGAAGAACCCTTATCTGGGAAGGAAGATGACAATGTGAATGATGAATGCACTGAGGAGATGCCTTAGATAAAACAGATTTTCATCTTTTGTTTCAAATCATGCGAATGGCGCAGGGGACGTGCCCAACCATAGTGTGTCAAACGAGACGATATCTTACCATATTTAGATAGGATATTAACAACACTGCTTCCCAGCAGGTTGTAACCACTGATTATTACCAAAAATTGTTCAGCTTTGTGCTAAATGTGTTGAATAACCCCTAGCATCTCTGGAACATCGCTGACTGATTGCTTGTGTACAGCACAGCCTTTACTCTTGCTGCTTGGCTCCTTTACAAAGGTCTGTGTTAAGACATCAGCAAATGACATCCAAGTCTTGGTCATCAGCTTCAGAGGAAGGAAGACTGTGCCATCGGTGACATGCCCCGGATGGCATTGCCAAAGAGCCGCAGCAAGACAGTGGGGAGGATGGAATGTCCTGTGGCCAGGGGGCAGCCAAGAGGGTTCCAAAGACTCTGCCTCCTGACGCCTCCAAAGCCCATCTATGATGAGGAGATGCATGGAGCATTAGTCAGGGCCCACTTTGAGACCCTCCACTCTCTGTCGCTCAGGCCCAGCTGCTGCCTCAGTGAATGGACCTGGGGACCTTCTGCAAAACCAGGACAGGAGAATAACTTTTCCTGTGCCTCTTTCCACCTTCTCTTGTGGTGCCCTATCTGTCCATTTTGGTGTTCCCCAGCCAAGACCAGCTACAAAACTTTGGAGCCCAAGTCAAAATGAAAATTCAGAGGCCTGTGTCAAGAGATTATTAAGAATTTCAAGTGATGACAGCCGAGCACTAAAGCAAGCATGGGGCTGTGTGAGCACAGGGTCTGTGTGTGAATGCATTGTTTGGAGGCCCAGGAGACTGGCTTTGCTGCCAGCCCCTCATCAACAGGTTCAGTTTCCTCACACTGCCTTTAGCCTCTGCCTTTAGCCAGGGGGACAATCTTTCCAACCATGCCCATACAGACGCTTTCTCCTGATTCTCCCCCAGGGCTCTGTTTTCTGCCTCTACTCAGCTGAGTTTGTTTGTGATAAGATGCTGATGACTAACAAAAGAATAAGAGTATCTTAACTTGGTGTAGAGTCTCTGAATGGGCAAAGGATGTGGCAATCCACTCCTGAGGCAATCCTGAAACAATCAGCCATTGAAAATCCTATAAGGGTCGCTATGAGTCCGGACATGACTCAACAGCAACTAACAACAACAACAAAATCTCTGGTGTAAGAATTTCAGGCCCAATGACAAACTTCCATGGGACAACATTTGGGTTTTTTCAATCACACTGTCAATATTTTGCCTTTTTCTCCTGTGTTTTGGCCATGAGTATTGGAATGTTTTCACATATACACCCATTTAGCATTTGTTACTTTTGTTAGGCGCCGTCAAGTAGGGTCCAACTCATAGCAACGCTATATACAACAGATCAAACACTACCCGACACTATGCCATGCCCAGCGCTATTGTCAGTGCTTCTCTGCTAGTCAATGGTTTTCAGTGGCTGATTGTTTTTGTGGGAGAGGGCTGCCAGGTCCTTCTCCCAAGACTACAGCACCTGATGTTCCCAGGCGGTCTCCCACCCAATGTTAAACAGGCCTGACCTTGCTTAGCTCCCGAGATCTGATGGGATCAGACTCTAGGATGGTATGTCTGCAGGCATTTATTTAGCATTTATTGAGCACTATTATCTGCTGGACATTATGTTAGGTTCTGGGAATGCTGCCTTCTACTTAGATTAGTGGACACCAAGGAGGTAAGGGTCCCAGTAGTGACTTCGGGGAGAGAAATGAAGTATCTTAGTGATATTGGAGGATGAAGTGGGGCTAGTGAGAGGGACAGAGCATAAGGAGAGTTCTGTTTGATTTTAACTTATTGAGTAGGCAAAAAGTGAGCAGTTACAAGACAGGTATTAATAGAAACACAACACAAAATCAGTTCTGGATGGCTATAATCCCATGTTGCTCAATGGAGAGATTTTGTTCTATATCATCCAATATACTCAGTCTCATGTGACTTTTCAGCCATACTCACATATGTTATCTCAGTCATTGTCCAGCTCAATCAGATGATTATCTAGGAATCATCTGGTTATTTAGGAATTCTTCCCCACCACCCTCTGACAAAGACTCTCCTCTTTCCCCATGTGAGTCAGGCCTTTGAGTCCTCTTTCTGAGGAGGCCCTGATCTGAGGCTTCTCTCTCTCCCCTTATAGAAGCAAAGAATCTTGAGCAAGAAATCTTGCTCTGTCAGTTTAGCAAAAATCCCCAAACTTTGGTATCAGTCTTCATCTCCCACCCTCATTATTTTATCACCCTGGCCTTCCTTCAGCAGGATTTCTATTGAGTTGTTCTAACAAGAATTCCCCTTCTCCTTGATGTTTCTTCCTAGTAATTTTCCATGCACAAACTCCCACCCTGCTCCTTGGCTCTCAATCCCCATATGTGCTGTCCAGAGGCAGAGGGAAACTCAGTCTCTCCCTGCAACTGCACAGCCACACGGCTGTGGCCTTTTATCTATCTCCATAGTTCCATCTTGAATAAAGTTTTCATTACTGTCTCTAAGGAGCACCATACATAATTGGTTCCTTAACACCTTTTCACCTGCTCCTCCCTAACTTTCTGAGGCTGAGAACCTACCGTGTGTTGTCTTGCATGAAGGAGGTGACTCTCCAGTCCTCCCTGCACTGCCAAGTCACCTGTGTCCTCTCCAGGCATAGGTATGTTTCCTGGTGGTCTCTGATGGGGTGCAACATGACCAGCCTAGCCACAGGATGCCCAGTGCCAGGATCTATAAAGACAGCAGAACCTAGCCAGACACCATGGTGCACACCTGTAATCCCAGCTACTCAGGAGGTCAAAGCAGGAGGATCAGGATCACAGATCTGAGGCCAGAGGCAGCTTGTGCAATTCAGCAAAGCACTGTCTCAAAATAAAAAATAAAAAAGATCTGAGGATGGAGCTCAGTGATAGAGCACTTTCGTAGCATGGGCAAGGGTCTGGGTTCAAATATCTAGTACTTAAAAAAAAAAAAAAATTTAAAAGGCAGGGCCTGATCTCCTAGGCACCATCCTGTCAGGATCTTCATGCTCCCCTATCTTGGGATCTGAGTAGGATGCAATGGTCAGAGTATAGAGATTGAGGAGGCTACTGTGGGACCCACTTTCCTCAGCCCCTTCCTCAGCCACCCAATCCTTTACTTCTGAGTCATGCATGTGGAGCATCAGGGTCAACACTCTGCTTCTCTAGAAGACCTATGGGCCCTTCAGCTAATCCTAGGAGATCAGGATTCCAGAACATTCTCATTCCTCCTCAAAACAGTATGTATCTAACCATCCTCACTCCAAGTACTGACCCTGACATAGCAGCCCGGGATTCTCCTCTGTCTTCCGGCTTTTTCCCTGCCTTCCTGCACCCACCTCCCTTGAGCTTTTCTTCTACAGTGATCAGGGAACTTCCTCATACCCATGATTCTTCCCAGATCTGTGACCTACTCTGTAGTTGGGCCTATAAGCTCAGTTTCTTGTTTTGATAAAAGTCAAACCTGTTTCCATGACCCTTGTCTTCTTATGAACCTTACTACCTAAACCCAAAGCTGAGCAAACAGCTTCTTTACTCCAATGGGTCTTGTCCTCCCCTTTCCTGGGGCCAGGTCTCCATAGTCTACTGGCTACTAGGGGAAAAGTCTAAATGACTAGAAATGCAAAATAAATCTGTGTCAGATGTCACACTATGTAGAGGAGATAGAACTTTATCCTGTAAATATTAGATGCCACTGAAAACCTTTTAGAAGAGGAGTAACACAACAGAGGTCATAACTCAAGAACAATTTCTGTCTGGTTCACATAGTTGACATCATGAAAAGCTAAGGGAATTCATGTCCAAGCCTGGCTTTTCAGCTTTTATTAAATAATCAAAGATTTAGCAAAAGTGAATTTTCATTCCAGTAAGTCAACACGTGGCTGGGGCTGAGAAGTGCTCACTGCTTTTGGATGGCCACAGGCTTCTCACTTTGTCACAGCCCTAATCAGCCCTCTTCGTTTACTTTCGGTACCTGCCTGGGCCTCACAGAACCCTCCCACTACAGAAGGTAGAAGACATGTGAGAGGCACTGAAATCGGTCCAAGGGAACCAGCCAGGATGCTGTTGGGGAAGTGAGATGAGAGCTCAGGAGGTTTTGAATTAGAGTAGTGTTAGTAGGGGTGGAGAAAAATGTTTGGGGAGGTAGCATAGGTAATAAGAAGCAAAAGAGAGAAGAAAGGGGCAAAAATGGTGGCCAGGTTCCTGGCTTGAATAAGTAGGTAAATTATCAGCTAATAGTGAGAATAGTTCTGAATTCCAGCTGGAACTTAGTGAGGTTGAGGAATCAGAGAGACATTTGGGAAGCAACATGAAATGATCGAATATGGACATCTAATTTCAGTATCTGTGTTATTTATGAACAAGTTAGATCCACGAGAGTTTTGACAGGGAGGAAATACAATTTTCCTCAGCTTCCATGAGTTCTTAGTTGGGACAAACCCTGTGGGTGAAAGAGTAGGAAATCAATTAGGAATGAGCAATGGGACATCAAGGGTTAATCTCAGTATTTGAGGCACAAAGAATACAGCTTGAGTCTGTGAAAACAAAGGCTCCTGCTCAAGGGCCCTAGACCTAGAACTGTTTAGATAGGGACACCTGCTCAAGAAACTAGCACAACTTATATCTATTAAGATACAAGTGTCAGGTTAAGAGGCTGGCTGGCGCCAGCCTATGCTTGTTAGGTGAGAGAGGTTTGCTCAGGATGTTTGCAGAAGGGAAATTAGAAAAGGCAGAAATCTTTGTCTCACAAATAAAGATCAATGTCAGGCAAGTAGACCCCCTCTCTTCTGATCAAAGAGTAACCTTGGCTCAGTTTACCATCTTTTAATATAACATTAACATTGAAGTTTTTGACCCCCATCCCCTTGAGGGCTTTCTAAGTGAATTACGGGCAGGCACATGCTCAGTAAATTGAAAGATATAAACCTCCAGAAGCTGTCAATCAAAAAGTAAAATTCCACCCGAAGGGCTGAACTCCGGTGGCAACGTACTAAGGGAATCAAAAGAAGAAGTCCACCCCCTGGGCAGCTTGCTTACCCCTCTGAGTACCCCGCTCTCCCACTGAGCACATACGTTTCTTTAATCCCTTTTCTATAATAAACTTTACTCTTGCTACTATTTCTCTGTGTGTGTACGTGTGTCACTTAAATTCTTTTCTGTGATATTAGGACAACTAAGGATACCATCTACATGTTAATATTCACAACAAAAAACAGATTAACAAGAGAGAAACAAACACGTTAGTAACACATGCAGTACACATCACACAGGAGAACCTTGATGAAAATCATCATAATACAGTGGCTTAGACTCTGGATTATATAGCATCTGCAACAAAGAACAACAAACTCTAGAAAAATGACAGGATAAAGAAGAGAGGTTTTATGCTTCTATGAGCAGGAAATTGTGGAAAGGTAAATACAGGGGAGACAACTAATGGAGTAAGGTTTGTTTACGAATTTCTCTAGTGCCATCGCTTAGTTGATAAAAGAATAAAGTTGTCCCCGGTACAGAAGATTTTATATGCTGTCTTTAGGCAGAAAAGCAGAAAGATAGGGAGAGTTTTTCCCTTTTTTGCTGTTGTTTTGTTTTTAAAATGCCTTTAGCTGAAATTTTTTTTTGTCTAAGAGGCATATTTTGGAGTGACATATTCTAGTTTTCTACAGTTTCTTCTCTCATTTCTCTTATTATTTTTCCTGAAATACAGTCTCTCCTCCCTGCCTTCCCTACACCACATATAAACACATGCACCACAGACCCTTGCTCTTAAGTTTAATGCCAGGCCCAGTGGGTGTCACTCAGATGAAGCAGCTCCTAATTACACCCAGATAACCATTGTCACAGCCAACAAACTCCAAAGGCTACAAGAACACTCCCATTCATTCACTCACCCACAAATAGCATATGAAGCTGGAATTTCATTTGCATGATTTTGCTATATATTACCTCCAATCTTTCTACCCTCATTCTTTCCTTGGCTAATATTATATTTCCTTCAAGTCTTTACATAAAAGTTCCTTCCTCAAAGGACTCTACACTGTATCTATCACTGTACCAAATTCTAAATGATCACCTGATTATCTTTTCATTTCACCTTTCACTTTTCATTTTCAAAACTTACCGTAAGTTACAGTTAAATATTTGTATGATTATCTGTCATCTTCCCTGCTAGACTGTAAGTACAAGGAGACCAGGGAACATTGTCTGCTTTGTTCCCTACTGGTATCCACAATAGATTTGGTTCATAGTGGGAATGCAATGGCTATTCATTAAATTGATGAATAATAGTTTAGACCAAGCTTTTTAAAATATTCCCTTTTAAAAAATACATAATATGCTTCCTCTCTTGCCCATGAAGGAGGAACTAATATGGGAATTTCCCTCCCATGGTAAACAACTCGGGCCACATATAACAAATGTGAGACAACTGCTTCCAGACGTTGGTCAACATACACAGCTCTACTGTGATCCTGGCCTGAAAGGAGGGAAATGAGCAAGGTGACCCTTTGATTGTTCCAGCTTTCTGCATAGAGGCATTTTCCAGCACACAGGAAGGGGAAACCAGGCAGAGTTTTGTGGCCTTTCTGAATGGAGAAGACAAATGTAGGACACTGGAGAGTCTGAGATATCTACTATTTGTAGGGCATTGTACAAAAGGGGAGGAAGTATCAGAAGGAACAAATTCCTTCAAGGATTCCTTTAGGTCTTAATACTAATACCCTTGGCTATTTATGGCTATACTATCAAAGCTCAAAAACAAATATCTAAAAGCAAGTTGATGGCAAATAACCTAGTGGTCTGCTTCATAATACTCAGTGTTTCTTAACATTCAACAACATAAGCATTTATGATGTCTAGCATTCAATGAAAAATTGGTAGATATACAAAAGAAAAGCAAGAAAATATGATCTATAACCAGAAGAATAACCAGCCAATGGAAAGAACCAGCATAGATGACAGAATTAGCATACAAGAATTTTTAAAAGAGTTATTATAATTATGCTCATGTTTAAGGGAAAATGAAAGCTGTAAAAAGGACAGTCTGGATATTACAGGACTAAAAACTACAGTACACAAAATGGAAAATTTATTAGCCAGATCTTATGGCAAATTATGCATTACAGAACAAAAGATCAGTGAACTTGAAGATATAGTAATATAACTATCTAAGTTTAAGGCTGGGGATATAGCTCAGTGGCAGAGCACTTGTCTAGCATGTACAAGGCCTTGGGTTTGATTCTCAGCACTGCAAATACAAATAAGTAAATATAATAATCAAAAAACTATGTTGAATCAGAGAGAGAAAAGAAACTAAAAATCAGGCAGAGCCCTGACACACCTGTAATTCCAGTGGCTCAGGAGGCAGAGGAAGGAGGATCAAAAGTTCTGGACCAGAAGTAGCCTGTATAACTTAGGGAGACCCTGTCTCAAAATTTTAAAAAATGTAAAAAAATGGGCTAGGGGTGCAGCTCAATGGTACAGAGCTTGCAAAGCAAGCAAGCATGAGGCCCTGAATTCAACTCCCCAATATCAAATAAATAAATAAACAAACAAACTAACTAACTAATAAAAAATAAATAATCAGGCTGGGAGAAAAAAAGACATATAAATATTATACACATGTGTAAGTATAAGGGATAATGTCAAAAAATTCAAATTTGATTAAAATTATAAATCCTCAGATCCAAGAACTCCAACAAGCTCCAACAAAGATTCACACACAAACTTTACCAATAGACATCATAATTAAACTGCTAAGCATCTGTGCTAAAGAAAACTTTTTATAAGTTTTCTCAGCAAGAGAAAAATAGGGAACATTGATAAGAAATATCACAAATTTATCACCAGAAGCAATGCAAGCTAGAAGATAATAAAATGATATGCTTAATGGGGTAAAATAAAATTCCTACTGATCCAAAATTATATATTATATATCCAACAAAGATATCTTTCAAATATAACTTTTAAACAAAAATTGAGAAAACTGTCACCAGTAAAGATGTCACAGCTTTAAAATTCTTCAGACTGAAGGAAAAACAACAGATGGAAATTGAATCTATACAAAACGGTACTATAAATGACAAATATGTAAGTATAAAACTTTTTTCTGACACACATAAAATTCTTTCAAGCAAAATTGTTTAAAGTAAAAATAATGACAATCTTTTCTGTGGAGTTCATAACATGGAAGTATAAAGAATGACATATATAGCATAAAAGATTTGTTGTTGTTAGGTACCATTGAATTGGGTCCAACTCATAGCGACCCTTATAGGGTTTGGGGATGGCTTGAGGAGTGGATTGCCATGTCCTCCTATTTTGCAGTGCTGAGAATCAAACCCAGGCCCTCAGAGAGTGCAGAGCAACACTCTACCACCCGAGCTAAACATAAAAGATAGAAGTGAAGAAATGGAATCATACTCTAATAAAGGTTTTATGTTAAACATTTTGAAATGGTGTTATACTCAAAGATACATTGTGATAAATTAAAATTTTGTGCTCATAACTTAAACCCTAGACAAAAAACAAAGAAGTACAGTGAATAAGTCAATTATGGAACTTAAATGCTTAATCCAAAATCTGGCAAGAAAAGAAAGGGGAAAAAACAAAGAATAGATGAGACAAGCAGAAAGAATCAAGACAGTAGAATTATACCTAATTATATTAAAAAGTACACTAAATGTAAATTGTCTCTATTTTACCTTTGGGTTCTACATTTCCATACTCACATATACCCAATTAAAAGGCAAAGATTGCCAGACCGTATAAAAAGCAAGACTCGCCCAGCACAATGATACTGCAATCCCAGTGACTCAGGAGGCCAGAGGATTGTGACTTCAAGACCACTGGTAGCCTGTGTAATTTAGTGAGATCCTGACTCAAAATTTAAAGTAATAATAATAATAATAACAAAAATAGGTTGGGGATGCAGCTCAGTGATAGAGTGCTTGCAAAGTATGCACAAGGCCCTGGGTTCAACTTCCAAGTACTACAAAAACAAACAAACAAACAACAACAAAAAAATAAGGCCCATTTTAAGCTGCTACAGAAAATATCCTTAAATAATAAAGACATGGATAGGTTAAAAGTAAAAGGATAGGAAAAATTATACTGCATCAATACTAATCACAAGAAAGCTAAAATAACTCCATTAATGTCAAATAAATAGACTTGAAGAAAAAGAATATTATCCAGGGTTAATAAAATCATTTCAAAATGATCATATAGTCTATTGAATGGCTGTGGTTGTGGTTAGGTGCCATTGAGCCAGGTCCAACACACAGCTACCTTACATACAACAAAATGAAACACTAATTGACACTGTTCCATGCACGTGATCTTTTTTATGCTTAAACCCATTGCTGCAGTCACTGTGTCAATTCATCTAGTAGAAGGTCTTCCTTCTTTTTGCTGACCCACCACTCTCCCAAACATGATGTCCTTCTCCAGGGATTGGTCCCCTCTAAAAACATGTCCAAAATACCTCAGACACAATGTAGCCATCTTTACTTCCAAGGAGCACTCTGGTTCCACTTCTTCTAGGATGGATCTGTTGGTTCTTTTGGCAGTCCGTGCTATATCCAATACTCATCTCCAGTACTATAATTCAAAAGCATTGATTCTTCTCCTGTCTCTCTTATTCACTCTCCCGCTTTCACAAGCATATGATGCGACTGAAAATACCATGGCATGAGTCAGGCTCACCTTTGTCTTCAGTGTGACATCTTTACTTTTCAACACTTTAAAGAGGTCTTTTGTAATAGCTTTTCCCAATGCAGTGTGTCTTTTGACTTCTTGACTGTTGCTTCCATGGGTATTGATTGTAGAACCAAGTAAAGCAAAATCTTGGACAATCTCTATCTTTTCTCCATTTATCATGAAGTTGTTTACTGACCCAGTTATAAGGACTTTTGTTTTCTTCATGATGAGGTACAGTCCATACTGAAGATCTTTGATCTTCAACAGTAAATGTTTCAAATCCTCTTACTTTCAGCAAGCAGCGTTGTGTTCTCTGCATAACACAGGTTGTTAATGAGTCTTCCTCCAATCCTGATGCCATAGTCTCCTTCATAAAGTCCACCTTCTTAGAGTATTTGCTCAGCATAGAGATTGAAGAGGTACAATGGAAGGCAACAGCCCTGACACACACCTTTTCTGACTTTAAACCAGTGTTTCTTGCTGTGTTCAAATGATTACATCCTGGTCCATGTACAGATTCTTCATGAATACAATCAAATGCTCTGGTATTCCCATTCTAGGAAATGTTATCCATAATTTGTTGTAATCCATGTAATTAAATGCCTTTGCATAATCAATAAAACATAGTATGGCAAACTAGAATGGGAAAATCTAATTACTATTGATTGATGAATATTGATTAGTATCTAATTAGTATTCATTAGTAGTCAATGTTTTCCTGGTTTCTGGGATGAGATGAAATGATTAACCATAAAAGGTGGAAGGAAACTTTTTAGGGTGATGGAAATATTTTATATCTTGATCATTATGGAGGTTACTTGGGTGTCTATATTTATCAAAATTTGCCAAACTCTACCTTTAACATGTGTGGATTTTATTGAAAATAAATACATAATAGTCTTGTTGTTGTTGTTGTTGTTGTTGTTAGATGCCATCGAGTCAGGTTTGACTCATAGGGACCCTCCTAGAATTTTCAATGACTGATTGTTTCAGGATTGTTTTGGGAGTGGATTGCCATGTCCTTCTCCTATTTTTATGGTGCTGAGGATTGAACCATGGACCTCAGAGAGAATAAATCAGCACCCTACTAACTGAGCTAAACTCCAGCCCCATAACAATCATTGTTGTTTTTAGGTGCCATCAAGGAGATGTCTGACTCATAGTGATCCTATGTGCAACAGAGAAAACACTATTGTCAGTGCTTCACTGCTATTCATAGGGTTTTCAATGGCTGATTGTTTTTTGGGAATGGGTTGCCAGGTCCTTCTCCCAAACCTACAGCACCTGGTGTTCCTAGGCGGTC
Organism: Pedetes capensis; assembly: GCA_007922755.1. Classification (NCBI taxonomy): domain Eukaryota; kingdom Metazoa; phylum Chordata; class Mammalia; order Rodentia; family Pedetidae; genus Pedetes; species Pedetes capensis. The sequence goes on along the minus strand of VMDO01000950.1, from coordinate 41,585 downwards.
TCCCATCCAAGTACTAACCAGGCCCGTCCCTGCTTAGCTTCCAAGATCTGACAGGATCAGATGCCACAGTGGTATGGCTGGAGGATTATAATCTTTAGGAATACCAAAATGTGAGTCTGAAAGATAGGTTCATGTAACTTCGGATTCTTGTGAACCAAGAGCACTGACAATGGCATAGCAGCAGTGGATACGTTTACAGAGGGATATGCGTGTGCACATGCACACGTGTGTGTGTGTGTGTGTGTGTGTGTATGTGATGATGGTGGTGGACGTGCATCCATTCTGCCCCTAAAAGAAACGCTCCTCTTTTACTTTGCTTTCTCTTACTCTTCTCCATGCTTGTGCATGTTTCCCAGCTTGCAGGGCCTTCATCATATGCATGTCAATCACACAGAAATTTAGTCAATAGTGAGGAAATCTGCAGCCGCCTGTGTCCCAGTGTCTTAAACACATCCACAGACAACGGGAGCTGTGGGAAAGCACATTCTCTATCTTAACATAAATTATACCCAACACTCTACTGCAAACCATTCTGATGCCCCCCAAGTTCCCTAACAACGCCACCCACTTCCTCCGGGCTTTTTCCAGGAACTGAGTCTTTCAGGCAATTGATGGATGATAGCGTCTCCCCACCCCACCACACACACCGTGCGCGTTACTTCCTGGGGGAATTCAGGCCCAGTCTGAACTAGTTGCGGATGTCTGGCAGTTCCTCCATAGCCTGTGGCCTGAAAGGATGTGGGGCTGCCACCAGAAGCAACCAGAAGCTGACTGGAAGGCAGAGGGGCCTCACAAACTGTCCCAGAAGGTGCCCGAACAACTTCTTACTTCAAAAGACAGTGCAGCTCTCTTTTGAGTCTTGGCCCCAGAGCAAAGGCTAACAGGCCTAGTATGGTGTCTCATTGCTTGGCTCTACTAGGCCTGACCCTCTCTCCGTGAACCAATGCTAAGTTGGAAGCAGGGTAGAGCCTGCCTGCAGCATCTCTTCCTAATGCAGGGCCCTGGCTGAGCTCTGCCAGGCCTGGGGATCTGTCTGCCCTCGCAGCCCTTGCAGGCTGTGGGAACTCTTGTGGGTTCTGCCTCCCCAAGGTCCTCTCAGTCTGGCTGCTGTTCATTTGTCCACAGAGTACCCCTTGTAAAGCCCAGAAGACACCTACATCCCCTTTTTTGAACATCTTCTTCATGAGTCATTCTTTTAAGTTAGATATGATATTCCAAAGTTGCATTCACATAAGCCGCTTCTTGTTGGATGTTACAAACTACTGAACTTGATAGAAGTTCCAGGACTGCTTATTCTCTTAAGTTGTTACTTGAACAGAGGTTAAGAAAATATTCAGTCCTTTGATGCAGGCAACTTTAGCATTCAAATTGGTAATGATTATGGTACATATTGTATAATAGTCCTCCAAATCAAAAAAGCTATGAGTTGTTCTAATTTCCATGTTGGGAGATAAGTTTGTGTTACTGGGGGAAACATTGGCCTCCTTGCCAAGGGCTGAGAGTCTAGGGCGGCAGCCCACCACCCAGGCCTGTGAACAACACAGAGATCTGGACTAAGCGATTCTGACCAGGACAGTCTACAGCTTTCTCTTGGGGATCTGAACTTGACTGGTGAGGTCTTTGAGTCACCAAACTCAATCCATTTTCATCACTTCTAGCTCCCTCCCACATACTGTTCTTGAGACCGGATATAAAGAGGCAGACAAATGACATACACATCAGATCCAAAAACTTGAAGTCGAAAGTTTGATCTAAATCATAAATGCATTTTATTTCATGCCAGCAGAATTTATTTTGCTTCCAAAAATGGTAGTCGAGAAAAGTGAATCCAGCACTTGAACTGCAATTGTTGTTGTTGTTGTTAGGTGCCGTCGAGTCGGTATCCGACTCATAGCGACCCTCATAGGGTTTTCAATGGCTGACTGTTTCGGGATTGCCTTAGTAGTCAGAAATAAATATTTGAAATCTATCGATGCTCTTTAGCTTGGAAAGATTGTAAGTTGTTTCCTTTGTCAAAATCCTGGCCAGGCATGGTGGTGTGTGCCTGTAATCTAAGCATGGAAGGTTGAAGCAGGAGTATTGAAAGTTTAAGGCCAGTCTGGGCAACTAATGAGACTGTCTGAAAATTAAAAATTAAAAAAAAAAAAATCTAGATATAGCTCAGTGATAGAGAGTTTGCCTATCATGCATAAGGCCCTGGGTTCAATTCTCAGTAGCATGAGAAAAAAAAATCCAAATATTGAAGGAAAATCATATGTATTTTGAAAATACACATTCATATCTTCTAAATGGGGCTGAGATTTAGCTCAGTTGGTAGAGCGCTGTGCTGCAGTCTCTGAGGCCCTAAGTTCAACTCCCAGCACCACAAAAGTGGGAGAAGGACCTGGCAATCCACTCCCAAGGCAATCCGGAAACAGTCAGTCATTGAAAGCCCTATGAGGGTCGCTATGAATCAGATACTGACTCGATGGCACCTAACAACAGCAACAACGTCTTCCAAATAGTCATTGTATTGTCTTTATAAACTTTCTTTAAATAAATAAAGGATAAAATTGTTTCATCTTTAGGAAGCATTGGATTATGAAGCCAATAACAAAATGAGTTTGTTTTCTAATCTGAGCAAGTTCACACAAAGATAAATTATCATCAGTGTTACAGAAGCAACTTGTTTGGCTAATTAAAATAGGAATAAATCAATATCACATTTCACAGGACAGTAAAGATTTTCCCTCTCTGCACAGCAATTAAGTACTCTACAGGAGGGCTTCTTTGCCCTGGAACATGGGCAAGCTAAACATCAACTGTGCTGCAGATGGCAGCGGCTGTGACCTTTAAAAATATGGGCAACTATCAATTCCCTGTCCCCAAATAATGTTAAAACTCCTCCTAAAACAAAAGATTTGCATTAATATCAACCATACTTTCAAAACAAGAATCCTCTGATATTGTCTTAATGGTGAGCTCTGTTTGACTTAATACTGGGGTAAATGACCAAGGGGAGCAGATGGGGTAACCACTGACCCCCACCTCAGGAAGCACGAAAGTACACATCTTGGAACTGTTCAAAATTTGAAATAGCACTGCTGGCAACAAACCAGCATAGAACAAAAAGAAGTTGTTTCACATGCCAACTCCTAATTTAAGTGGCTGAGAGACTGATAAGGTACAACTTCTTAATTAACCAGAAGCTGGTATGGGCCCATATAAAAATATGTTGAAATTCAACTGGGTGTGGTGGTACACACCTGGAAATCCCAGCAACTCAGGAGGTGGAGGCAGGAGGATCACAAGTTGGAGGGCAGAGGCACCCTGTGTAACTTAGCAAGACCCTGTCACTAGATAAAAGCTTAAAAAGGGGATGCGGGGGGCGGGGGGAGGGAACACATCTCAGTGGTACAGCACTTGCAAAGTATGTGAGAGGCCCTGGCTTCACCTCCCCAGTACTGCAAAAATAAATAAATAAATAAGTAAATAAATAGAAACTAAAAATATGTTGAAATTCATCAAGTATCTGTTTATGAAAATGGTTCCACACCATGTTAATTTCTTTATTTAGGAACTGTTATATATAATATTTCTTGAAAATATCACTTTTCCTTTACAAAGTTATAAGACCTCACTATAGCTCCATTGGCAGATGGAATATATAACTTAGCCTTTGGCCTGGGAATGTGACTGTGTGGTTAAGTGCTTTCCAGGCACGCATGAGGCCCTGGTTTGATCTTGCATTAAAAAAAAAAGAAAACCAATCTTGGCCTTTGCTAATGATCTTCACAACCTCATGAGGTAGGATACTCATCCTGACACAGAAATAAATTCAAGTAAAAGGGTGCTGACTTCCAGCATAAAACAAGAAATAAGCCAGCCAAAGTCTCTGGGGAGAATGGTTAAATATAATGATGAGAGCCTTGTTAACAAAAAGGGGGCTGAACCTGAGTCTTATAACAAATGAAGAGCCCCATAGGATTGATGCTTGTTATGGTGTCAGAATCATATTCTAAACCCAGTTCTTTTTGTGATATGTGCAGTTAACATTTGTGGCTGGTGTGCTGTTATTCCTATATTTTATGAATGAAAACAGGCTCCTGCCTATCCTCATGGTGCCAGGGTGAAATATATAAGCATGATGTTGATACCTGCCCAGAGATGAAGAGAACTTGGTAAAAACCACCATGGCATGGCATTCAACCAAGATCTTGGACATATTTGAAACTCATTTCAAGGTTTAATATGAAGGTAGAAATGGTAGCTTCCACTAATTCAGAGTGAAATAACTTAACCTCCTTTTTGACCTATCACCACCTCTGTTTGATACAGGCAACACCAAAACTTAGAAAAGAAATCCCACATTTCTAGTGTATAAGTAGCACCCCCATCCTATCCAGATATGGAAACTGGGTGAGGTGGGTAAGAGTGGAGATTATAAATTCCTCTTAAACCCAAACTCCCCAGAAACTTTTTTGTGTGCAGTTGTAAAAGCATTTGTAATTTTTGATGAATTTACTCCACCTTACAAACATTTGCTCTGAGAGTTGTGTCTCATCAGAAGCAGAAGTGTCCTGTCTTGTGGGATATCAAGGCCACAGGGTATTTCCAACTAGGCTGGCAGTGAGAAGCAATATAATCATCTAGCAGAGGAAATAACGTTCTCATTTATTACCCAAGAATTGTTGAGGGTCACCAGGCTTAGCTGGAATGGAAAAGATTTAAAGAATATTGTGGAGACTCACTGGCCCCTAGACAGACCCACAAACCAACACTGACCTTTATGAATTCCCTACTCTTTTTAAAAATTTGGTTCCTAATCCTAATCTTGCAGGTGCAGAAAGGATCTCATTAAGTGTCTTAGGGTTGACTAGACTTGAGGTGCTGACTCATTCCAACAAAGCCCACAAAATAACTATGTATAAAGCCAGAATGCTAATTTAGAATTTCACCTTCATGGTGGCCTGTGCTGGAATTATAGGTGCCCACCTTCTCTCCTTTGAAATAAGCTGCATTAATATCACATTGGTTGGTAAATGCAGAGTGACCACAGAAGTAATTAGGGCACACTGGCACTAGACCCTGACTGGTCCATGGTGTTCATGCCCTTGTTATAGATAGACTGGCCAGAGAGACCAAGCATAGCAGCTGATGGAGTAGGTTCTTCTCAGACACTCATATTTATGAATCTCCTTAGATGGTGTTCATTAATGATTAATTCCCTTTCTGGTTGACATTTCTTTTTTCTTTCTCTATACTACTTTCTGTTAAGGCTGCCCACACTCATTCACAGAGCTGCTCTCATGACTCTGCTGGCCTTCTGTGTTGATTACTTAATCTCACTCAAAGTGCAGTCTTGTTTCAAATTGTTAGGGGCACTTCCCCCAAGTGCCACCTACCTTTTGAAAAGATGAAAATCTGAAAATCGTGTACCTCCTTGAGAGGGGGTCACTCTCAGGATGAGCCAGTGCTCTTAAGACAGGAGGGAGAAGGCAGCAAGTCAATGAGATGATTGTGTATGTGTGGATTTTCCCCCTCTTAGAGGGATATGTAAGGTCTGGCGATTGGAGGAGGAAGAAGGAAGGCAGCAGATACAAATCAACACCTGCAGTCCGGAGGTGTGGCCAGCACATCTTACCAGGAGACAGCTTCTGATTCAGTTCCATCTTTCCATCATGCTGAGCCCCTGTTGTAGTCCTGGCACAGAGCCCTGCTCTAGAAGGGTTTCAGGGAAAATGAAGACGACTTGTTACAAGTAGGTAATGAACTTTGCTCTTTTGGCCTCACCTGTGCATCAGTTTTTCTTCTCTTTGGCCTGGAATATATAGAGCAAGGAAGAGCTACTGGGATAGGTTAGGGAGACTGTTCAAGACAGAATCCATAGAGAGAAAGTAAGCATTGCTGCATTCTTTCAGCATTACATTGCGTTTATAAAATTGCCTAATACCTTGAGGAAAGATCTTTAGTCTTTAGTTTATCAAAGAGCCTGCCTGTTCAACTACATTGCAGAGTTTTGCATAAGGAAATTGGAGAACAGGAAGTAGGTTAGTGAAGACAGATGGGGGAATGAAGGAAAGGGAACTGTCTTCTTTCTGAGCCCAGAGAGGTAAGAAAGAGAAGAAAAGGAGGGAGGGAAGTGGCAGAGACCATGTACCCAGATGATTGTTGCACTTGCCCCTTCCTGGCTTTCAGCCGCAGTCACTTTGCATTATTGGCCATAGTTGGGTTCACTCACCACTGTGGGAGATCGGCATGTGCTGCCCCAGAATATGAAAGACTGTTGAGCTAAAGACAACTAAGAAGTAGGTGCAGGAGGTTCTTTGCCCTCCCTTTATTTGCCTGAAAGCAGGATATAGACTTACAAAGACAAAGGTTTCCCACACCTCTTCTACCAGGGAGAACAAAGGTCGACTACTAAAAGACAACTTTGACGCCTGGTAATCGGGAGATGGTACCAGAGAACTCCACAGTGACAAATTTTACTAGCTAGCATTTATTTCCCACTTATTCACCTCCCCCTAAGTTGTTGCCCCTTTTCCTTTGCCTTGTCATTTCTCTAAAACTATATCGTTCTTTGTGGAGGAGGCTATAAAAGCTAGAATTCAAAGCTACCTCTGGGAGAACTACTCATTCCCTGTGTGACTCCCAAGTGTATTTGAAATATAAATGTCAATAAACTTCTGTTTGTTTTTCTCTTGTTAATCTGTCTTTTGTTACAGGGGTTTATGCTAAGTAAAACCCTAAGGGAATTAAAGAAAAATGCTGTTATTCCCTACACCATAAACACTAAATTAGCAAATATTAAACTCTTGGTGGAAACAGAGACTTACATTCCTATGAGCCTCTGGTCACCACACTTTTTTTTTTTTTTTTTTCATTTAAAACAGACTTTATTTTTTTGAGCTGGTTTAGGTTCACAGAAAAACTGAGCTGAAAATACAGAGAGCTACCATATACCTTCTGCCTTTCCACACACACACTCTCCTCCACTACCAACATCCCTTGTGTAGTGGTACATTTGTTAAAATCAATAAACCTGCTTTAACATATCACAATCATCCAAAGCCCTGGGTTCAGTTCCCAACACTGCAAAAATGGGAGAAGGACCTAGCAGCCTACTCCCCAAACAATCAGACATTGAAAACTCTATAAAGAGCAGAGAAGCACTTCTGTAGTGCCAGGCATGGCACAGTGTCAGGGAGTATTTCATTTTGTTGTACATTGGATCACTATGAGTTCGACCTAACTCTACAGCACCTAACAACAACAATCACCCAAAGTCCATTCTTTACTTACGGTTCATTCATAGCATTGTGAATTCCACAGGTTTTGACAAATATTTTATGACATGCATTTGCCATTGTAGTATCATACAGTATTTTCACTGCCCTAAATTCCTCTGTGCTCTGCCTATTAATCCTTACCATTCTTTTAATTCCCATAAACCACTGATCAGTTTATTCTCTGGATAGTTTTGCTTTTTCCAGAATGCAATATGTTTTGGATAAGGGAGACAGGGGAAAAGTCAATGGTTTTGAATCATGATGCTGGAGATGAATATTGAATATACAATGGACTTCCAAAATAACCAAAGGATTGATCCTGGAAGAAGTGCAACCAGAGTTCTCCTTGGAAGCAAGGATGGCTAGACTGCATCTTATGTATTTTGGACATGTTTTCAGGAGGGAACAATTCCTGAAGAAAGACATCGTGTTTGAGAGAGTGGAGGTCAAAAAAAAAAGAGGGGGGGAAGGGGGAAAGACCCTCTACTAGATGGAGTGACACAGTGTCTGCAATAATGGGTTTAAACACAGAATTGGGGAATGTTTCAATCTGTTGTATATAGATACAGTCACTATGAGTCTGACTAACTTAACGGCACCTAACAACAATAATAATATGTTTTGGTAAGGATCTAAAATGTCCTCTAAAGGCCATATGCTAAAGGCTTCACTTGTATCATAAGGGCTCTAACCTCATCAATGAGTTAATCCATTGAAGGTTCCTAATTTGATGGGCTTATGGGAGGCAGTGGCTGGGATTTAGCTCAGCTGGTAGAGCGCTGCACTGCAGTCCCTGAGGTCCCAAGTTCAATTCCCAGCATCGCAAAACTGGGAGAAGGATCTGGCAATCCACTCCCAAGGAAATCCCAAAACAATCAGCCACTGAAAACCCTGTAAGGGTCGCTATGAGTCAGAGACGACTGGACACCACCTAATAACAACAACAACAATGGGAGGCAGTGGAGACTTAGGAGGAAGGATCTAGCTGAAGAGAATAGGTCCCTGAGAGCACACTTTTAGGGACTATCTCTTGTCACCAGTCCCTTTTTTTCTGTTTGTGTTCATGAGCAGAGAAGAGAGAGGTGATCTGCTTTGCTTTATGACAAATGCTCTCCACTATGATGCTCTGTCCTGCCATGGGCCCCAAAGCAATGGACCCAGGGGACCATGAGCTAAAACTTGTGAAGCTATGAGCCAGAATAGACCTTTCCTCCTTTAAGTTGTGAATTTCAGGGGTTTTGTCACAGTGATAAAAAAAGCTAATAGCTGAGCATGGTGACACCCACCTATAACCCCAGCCATTTGGGAGGCTCAGGCAGGAAGACTGCAAGTTTAAGACCTATCTGAACAACTTAGCAAGACCCTGTCTCAAAGTAAAGAAGTTTTAAAAAGATAAATAAAAAAGAGAGGGAGTTGGAAATGTTAACTCTGCCATAGAGTACTTGCCTAGCATGCAAAATAGCCTGGGTTCCATCCCCAGTAATGCAAAATAAAAGCTAATTAACACATTAAATAACAGGTATCATGTATTATATAACCACTTCCGACTGGCTTCTTTCTAGTACTGAAAATATTCCATTGTCTGGATGTATAAGAGCATTTTGGACTAAACTGTGTCTCTCTCCCCACTCCCAATTCATATGTTAAAGCCCTAATTCCCAATGTGACATATTGTGTTTGAAGATAGAACTTTCAAAGAGGTTGTTTTGTTCCTGCTGTTAGGTGCCATCAAGTCAGATACAACTCATAGCAACACTATATACAACAGAATGAAACACTACTGGGCACCATGCACATGATCTCATTTACGTGTTCAAGCCTGCTGTAGTGGCAACTGTTTCTTCTCATTTTGAGTCATGCCACATCAGCAAACGGAGGTCCCAGGGACTTTACTCTGTTCCCTTCATTAAGGTCAACTCTTCTTTGAGGAGTCAACTTTTCCCTAGTCCTTTCTTGAATGCCTTCTAGCCTGGGGGGCTCATTTTCCACCACTATATTTGGCAGTGCTTCTCTGCTATTCAGGGTTCTCAATGGCTAATTGTTTGGGGGTTGGGCTGCTGGGTCCTCCCTGCCTGTCTTAGTCTGGAAGCTCAGCTGAAACCTGTCCACCATAGGTGGCCCTTCTGTTGTCTGAAATACTGGTGGCATAGCTTTCTATTATCTGAAATACTGGTGGCATATCTTTCAGCATCACAGCAACAAGCAAGCTCTGACAGCACAATAAGCTGACAGACTAGTGAGGGTTAAAGAGGTAAATAAGGTTAAATGAGTTCATAATGCTGGAACTCTAAACCAGTGGGAATGGTGCATTCATAAGAAGTAACATCAGAGTGCTTTCTCGTCCAAGGAAAGTCACATGAGGATACAGCAAGAAAGCAGCTTTCTACAGCCCAGGGAGATAGCCCTTGTCAGAAACCAAATTGACTGCATTGTTGATCTTGGGTTTCTAACCTCTAGAACTGTTAGACCACAAATTTCTGGTATTTAAACCTTCTAGTCTGGCGTATTTTGTTATGTTAGCTTGAGCAGACAAATACACATAGTTTATCCATTCTTCTACTGAAGAATATTTCCAAGTTTGAGTAATAATGCTTCTATAAACACTCGTGCAGGTTTTTGTTTTTTTTTTTTAGAAAAGAATGTGAAGTTATATATATTTTTTATTGGAAATTTTTAATGTACACCTTAATGTGATTCATTCTGACATGCTTTTCATTGTGACATTTCCATACATGCATTTTGATGTACATTATTCTCATAGGTTCCCCTTTACCCTCCCATATGCTTCCTCCCCCACCCTCCCCATCTAAGTCTTCTCTATCGCATGTGCAGGGATTTTGTAGTCACAAGTTTTCAGCTCATTTTGGTAAATACCAATGAGCAAGACTACTGGATTGCATAATGAGTATGTTCAATTTTATAAGAAACTGTCAAGTTGGCCATACCATTTTTTATTCCCACCAGTAGTGAATGAGAGTTCTTGTTGCTCCTGTGCTCTCAATATTCCAGACTTTGGCCCTTCTAATAGATGTGTAGTGGCATCTCATTGTTTTTTTAATTTGCATTTCCTTGATGATATATGAAGTGAAACATCTTTTTATATGTTTATTTACCATCTATATCTTCTTTGGTGAAGTATCTGTTTAAATATTTTGCTTATTTTTCATCATATTGGTTGGTAATATGCACTTACATTTCTTCCATGTCTTTTCATGGCTTGATAACTTATTTCTTTTTAGTGCTGAAAAATATTACATTATCTGAATGTACTATGTTAGTTACTTTTTCACTGCTGTAGCAAAATATCTGACAGAAACAACTTAGGGGAAGAAGGATTTATTTTGCTCATGGTTTCAGAGGTTTTAGTCCATAATGGCAGGAAGGATGTGGCTGGGAAAAACATCTCACGTCATGGTGGCCAGGAAGGGGAGAGAGAGAAAGTGAGAGCAAGTGAGCGAGAGAGAGAGAGAGAGAGAGAGAGAGAGAGAGAGAGAGAATGAATGAATGAGAGAATGCTTACACTCACTGGCTTTCTCCTTTTTCTACTTTATTCCATCTGGGCCCCTAGCCTATGAGATGGTCCCACACACATTCAGGGTAATTATTCCCCACTTAGCTAATCTTCTATGGAAATGCCCTTACACACACACACACACACACACACACACACACACACACACACAAAGGTGTGCTTTCCTTATCTCCTAGACACTTCTCAATCCTACCAAATTGATAGTCAAGATTAACTACCACATGTCCCACAATGTTTTAGACTTTCATTTTGTTTTGTTATTGTTTCTAAGTATTTTCTTATCTTTAAAAGCTCTTTGGAATTGTTGAAAACCAGTCCTTATCAGATGAGTCATTTTGCAAAATATTTTCTCTCAGGCCATGGTTTACCTTATCCTCTTGATAGTATCTTTTACAGAAAAGTTTTAAAATTCATTGGCCAATGAAAATATAGCCATGTTTATGTGTGTTCTGTTTACAAGCACTTTGTTTAATAGATATTATTCATTAACACTGAATTCATGTTCAATGCCACTGTAACTCATCCCCAAATGAAGATTATCCAACACATATTGTCTCAGTTAGTTATGCTATCATAACAAACTACCAGGGACTGGGTGCTTAAACAATAGAAATTTATTTTCTTATGGTTCTGGTAGCTAAAACTCCAAGACCAATATGCTGACAAATTCAGTTTCTTGTGAGAATTCTTTTCCTGCTTTTCAAATAGTAGCTTTGTCTACACTTGGCTTTTCTTCTGAGGAGAGCTGATACTCTTTTTATAAGAAATTAATCCAATCAGATCAGAGTCCCACCTATTTTACCTTAATTGCCTCCTTAAAACTTAATTTCCAAATTCAGCTACATGGGCTGTATGACATATGAACTTGGGAGGACACAAATATACAGGTTTTCTCTGTAAAGCACATTATAGCATTTTTGAACTTAAGAACACTAAACAGCGCTACAGCTGGGAGCCATTTCAACAGTGAAATCACCAACAAAAGACCAAAGAGGTGAAAAATGTGGCACTACCTACACTGCAAAAAGGATACTTGATTATACATAAGAGCTGCAAAACAAAGGCAGAGCATCACCTTGTTCAACCTCAGCCAAGAACATGAATGATGGAGCATTCAAAATTTTCACCATTCTGTGTATGTCCACAAAAGATTCCAAGAACACAGAAAATATAGTCATGGGTGGTGATTTCATCATGGTGCAAACATCAGAGAATGTACTTGCACAAACTAAGATGTGGTGACATCAGTAGCAGTGTAATCTTATGAGATTAACATTGTATACACAGTTCATTTGTCAAAACATTGTTACGAGAAGTACCACTGTATTGATTCTGAGATTACAAAAAAGTTTAGCAAGTAGGCAAATTCACTAATATGGAATCTCTGAATAATGAGGATGAGCTGCATATTTTAGATAAATTGAGGGGGTCAGTTGTGAAAGGGGCTTCCTAACATTACTATTTGGATCTTCGGGAAAGGATTACACTACAGAAGGTCCCATGCCAACATGTGGCCATCCAGGTACTAAAGAGGGTAGAGGGCCATCAACAGACAGAAAGGTCCAGCTAACTGTATGGAAACCTCTTGGTTCTTTTGCCTCATGGGATGCAGAGTTGAAAGCCAGAGGATTCACCATAGTGTCTGCTGTGACAAAGCAAGATGACCCCATAGTAGAGGCTGGGGTTGGATGGCCAGGCCAAGGAGCTGGACGGAAAACAAAAGCAGAAACCCAGGTGTGTGTAGCTCCTTAGAGGGCAGAGGAGCAGTCAGTGCTCATGAAATAAGCAGTAAGTTCTTTTTAAGAACATTGCTGGGGCCAGAGTCTATTAGCTGTGATTTTAAACCCTGAAGAGATACAGGGCAACCAGGGAACCTGGGGTTACCAACTAATGATGCATAGACTCTGGTCAGCATAAGTCATGAGCCATCGAGAGGCCAGGGGACTATCCTCATCTCATCAACACATAGGGATCCAGAAAGCCACCTTTCCCATGCTAATTCTTACATCCTACCTTTTCAAGGAGGTTGAAATGCAGGAGGTAAACCCAAATTAACTGAATCACTGAGAAAATTTATCCAACACTGAATTAAGATAGACTATGACCAGAGCCCCATGTATCTATCAGCTTGTTGTGCTCTGAGGGCTTGTGTGTTACTGTGAAGCTGTAAGCTATGCCACCGGTATTTCAGATCCTAGCAGTGCTACCCATGGTGGACAGGTTTCAGCTGAACTTCAAGACTAAGATAGACTAGGGAGAAGGACTTAGTAACCCACGTCTAAAACATTGAAAACCCTATGAAAAGTAGAGAAGCCCTGTCAAATATAGTGCTGAAAAGTGAGCCCCGTAGGCTGGAGGGCATTCAAGAAATGACTAGGGAAGAGTTTCCTCCTCAAAGTAGTTGTTGTTGTTGTTAGGTGCCATCGAGTCCAGTCCAACTCATAGCGACCCTCATAGGGTTTTCAATGGCTGACTGTTTTGGGATTGCCTTGGGAGTGGGTTGCCATGTCCTCCCATTTTGCAGTGCTGGGAATCAAACTCGGGACCTCAGAGACTGCAGAGCAGCGCTCTACCAACTGAGCTAAATCTCAGCCTTCCTCAAAGTAGAGTTGATGTTAAAGATGGGAATTGATTAAAGCCCCTAGGACCTCTATTTGCTGAAGTGGCACAACTCAGAACGAGAAGAAACACAGTGTCTGCAACAATGGTCTCAAAATAAAAAGATGGTGTGCATGGCACAGTGTTGGGTAGTGCTTCATTCTGTTGTACATAGGGTCGCTATGAGGTGGATCTGACTCAATGGCACCTAACAACAACACAAAAAGACTTATTTACATTACCAGAGCACTAAGCTTTAAATCAAATTGAACATTTAGCTTTTCCTACATTTGCCAAAGGAGGCCAGTTTAGTAAAAGAAAATCCCTTTTTTCTGTCTCTCAAGTGCTGGGAACTGAAATGTGTGGTCTGGTTCCACAATTTTTGTGAAATTGGTTGTTCTCTTCATGGTGATCAAAATCCAGTGAGGGAAATAGATGCTCCATAATCCGTCCCAGAGACAGCTCAGTTTATGCTGAGTGCTCCGAGTCAGTTCATTGATTTGCTTTAACCAGAGGGCAGCACTGAGCTTTGGCAATGCCATTAGCAAAGAAAGACATTGAAGTGAGAAGAACAAGTGTTTCTCCAGGTGTTTTTAGAAAGTTTTTACAAACATTCATGAAGAATTCTCACAGCTTTCAATGCTGAATCTGTCAGGTACATGGTGCCAGAGCCCTGGCTACCACCATCCTTTTTCCTTCTCACACACTTCAGACCTCCACACCCCAACCCTGAAGGCACGCCACCTCCCGGTGACATCCCATGCAACTGCTTCCCTGGAGGTCTATTCATTCTTTCTGTTGCCCAGAGACTCCTCAGGCTGGTGACTGTTTCTGAGATTTAAAACATATTGGTTACTTCCTATGGTCACTTCTGTCCCCCATCCATTTGCAGCCCTTCTCTGTCCCATCTGGTGGCCCAGGGAAGCTGACCCTCAGGGTAACGTGAGCAGATCCTTGCTGCCACTCTTCCAGCTGGGTTCTGCAGAAAGTCTGGCGGATGTTGCATCCCTCCTTACAGGGCTTGTGCTTGTCCACCCAATGGCTCAGGGGGAGTTATTGACATATTACACTCCCTTTACTCCTTCAGCCCTGTGGGGGATGGCTCCCTGCTGTGGCCACTCACTGAGTGCTTGAATAATCTCTATTGTTTCTGTCCTACTGGCCCACACGCTAAAATTTTGCTCATTGAAATGTCTTTATTCAATCACAGTTGGAATCTGCTTCCAGTTGGGACCCTTCCTGATACTTCAAATAATCTCCAGTTTACTGTTTGTGATGCTTCCCCCTAAAGCATTGAGTGTTTAGGAGATCAGCCCACAGACCACTTGCTTTCAAAATCATTAGAGGTGTTTGCTAAAAAGGCAAATTCTTCCATCCCAGTTCCCAACGTCTTTCCCATTAGAGTCTCTGGGAGAGCCAGGCGGTGATCAGAGCATCTCTGTTTCTAACATGCTCCCAAGGAGGCGCGTGCCCTGCTGGAGCTGAAAGACTTGCTCGAGGATCACCTCCACTGGGAATTGCTAGCACCTGAGAGTGTGCTCCTGGCCACATCAGCAGCACTTCCAGAACCCCCTGAAAAGGCTTCTTGATGATTTTTCAAGGACAAATCAAGGATTCATAACATGTATTTTAAGCAATTGAAACTTCTAAGAGAAAAAGCTACCTATGAATATGTTTGAGCCAAGCCTACTAAATGTTTGGAGGCTGCCTAATGTGAATTCCTGCCCATGTTCTAAGGAACCCACAATGTGTACATCACATGGCAGGGCTGAAACATGCAGCCCAGTTTGCTCAGATTCGAAATGGTCTCTTTTCCAAATCCACCCTTGTAAGGAATAAACCTGAGTATGTAAGGAATTAATTGTGTGTAATAGGAATAAAGGATAGGAATTAATTATAATAGGAATATAAGTAAATAGCCTGCAGTGGTAGCCCTGTGGCATCCGATCCCGTCAGATCTCGGAAGCTAAGCAGGGTCGGGCCTGGTTAGTACCTGGATGGGAGACCTCCTGGGAACACCAGAAGCTGTAGGCTTGGGAGAAGGACCTGGCAACCCCCTCCCAAAAATCAATCTGCCATTGAAAACCCTATGAACAGCAGAGAAGCACTGACAATAG
>VMDO01000950.1:0-25970 GCA_007922755.1 Pedetes capensis | reverse complement strand
AACGGCACCTAACAACAACAACATAAGTAAATAATGAGAGAAACTGTGTGTAAGACATGAAGTGTGAAATGCTGTGACACCCCATAAAGCTGATGCAACCTGAGCCCCCCTGGGACTGCCCAGGGGAGAGTGACATGTGTGCACGAGAGTGATAAAGTTAGACCCCCGGCACCCGATCACCACACAGCACAATGACGCCGATGCAAGATAACCAGATGGAGCACAGACTCCACAGTGACTGTGTAAGAAGAGAGGAGACCTGACAGCAGGCGGGCTTCTCCCAATCTGAGCGATGACAGACTCCATGTCACGCTGAGCCCCCCACGAACAGAGGACCCGTCGCCACGTTGCCACCATCTCCGTGCCAGGAGAGAAAGGACATCAGGATGGAAGGCCGAGGACACCGCTGGACCGGACAGATCGCGAGGCTTATCTGCGTCATCAGGTGCGACTACAGAGGTGCCAGGTATCGATGTGCCAGGATGAATGTTTGTGTGAACTAACCCTGTGTGTAGCAATAAAGGTTTCCTGCCAGTGACAATATCTGGTCCTCTTCTTCCTCACCTCACCTTAAGTGAGGTAGAAATTCTATGTCCGAATCTCTTGCTCAGCTCCATCCCCATTCCTCCCTGGAGACAACCCTGCTTCCCTTCCTCCTGCACTCCCTGTCTGGTATCCTGAGAGGATTCAGAGTGGCAGTAAATAGAACCCCCTTGCTACCCTCCTGTCCAACCCGCTAACTTTATAGAAGGGAAACCACGCTAAAGGGACTTGCCCTGAGGTTCACACCCAGTTGGCTTGTTTAATGTGTTTATTGATGTGTTTTTCTGCTCCACAAGGCACTTGAGGTTTGTCTTACAGCTATGCTGTGACTAGTTGAACTTCTGGGGCAGGTCTTATTCATGGAAAGATTTGGTTGGTAACTTGAGTTTGAAATGTCATCTTTTTTTCTTTCTTCAGGCCTGTATCAGTTTCCTATCACTCATAAGAAATCATCACAACAATCCTTTATTATTATCTCCATGGCTTCTCCTGGCTGGACTGAGCCAGGCAGTCTCCCCCTCATTCCATAGGAGTGATCCAGAGTGCATTCTTTCCTGAGTTCAGGGTCCTTTCTCAAGTTCACATAGTTGTAGGTAGAATTCACTTCCTTGTGGCTGCAGGACTAAGGCTCTGGCTCTCTTGCTAGGCTGTCCACTAGGGCCACACTCAGCTTCTCACGGCTGCCAGCAGTTCCTGGCCACATGGACGTTTCCATGGACCCTCTCTCAGGCACACTGGATAATCTCCCTTTTAGTGAACTTAAGGGAAATTGAAGTGTGATCTCATCACAAAACTCACATCCCTTCTTGTTCACAGGTTCTGCCCACAAAAGGGCAGGGAGGGAATTATATAAGCCATGTATCCCAGAGGCAGGCATCTTAGAGACATCCTAAAATCTGCTCTTTCCAGGCCTTAAATTAGCATGTACTGTATACATATTTTAACTTTATAATCCTTACAATTGGGGCTGGGGTTTAGCTCAATTGGTAGAGTGCCACACTGCACTCTCTGAGGACCCAGATTTGATCCCTGGCACTGCAAAAATGGGAGAAGAAAGTGGCAACCCACTCCGGAAGCAATCCTGAAACAATCAGCCATTGAAAGCCCTGTGGGAGTTGCCATGAGCGGGACCCAGCTCCCGAGGGCACCTAATGACAACAACAATCCTTACAACAGCTCTAAGAAGTAGGTATTATTATTATTATCCTCTTTTTATAGACAAGTAACTTGAGGAGTACAATGTTGTTGTTGTTGTTAGGTGCCGTCAAGTCAGTATCTGACTCATAGCGACTCTCATAGGGTTTTCAATGGCTGTTTGGGGATTGCCTTGAGAGTGGATTGTTAGGCCCTTCTCCCATTTTTGTGGTGCTGGGAATTGAACTTGGGACCTCAGAGACTGCAGGGCAGCGCTCTACCAACTGAGCCAAATCCCAGCCCGAGGAGTACAATAGCAAATACAAATTAATAGACTTAATTCTTCTCCCTGTTGCAAATGAGGGGAAAAACAATCTATAATGATATGCATATATGGCCATCTTATAATGAAACTCATTAAATTGTATACTAACTTAAAAACTTACCAATAAAGTTGGGCACAGTGGTGCATGTCTATAATCCCAGAAACTCAGGAGGTAGAGGCTGGAGGAACACAGGTTTAAGACGAGAGGCAACCTGGATAACTTAGTGAGACCCTGACTAAAGATAAAAAACTTTAAAAAGGGCTGGAGGCACAACTCAGTGGCAGAGTACTTGCAAAGTTTGCATGAGGCCAGTACAACAGAAAAAGAAAAAAAGAAAGAAAAGAATCATAGTACACACCCAAGACATGGAAACAGGCCTTGTAAGAGATAGAATAGCATTTGAGTAGCTTAACAATAGTTATATATGTGATTTTGTGGCCAAAATACAAATACTACTACTACTACTACTACTACTACTAATAATAATAATAATAATAATAATAATAAGAGCTGGTTTATCTTTTCTATCTTAAAGAGTTTCTCCTTTTGTGAATGAAATTTTTTTTTTTTTCTGGGCACTGGGGGTTGAACCCAGGGCTTTGAGCTTGCACTGAGCTGCCCCTGCAGCCCATTTTTTTACTTTTTTTTTTTTTTTTTTTTGGAGACAGGGTGTCATTAAATTACGCAGACTGACTGTGGTCTTGAACTTGCAATGCTCCTGTCTCTGCCTCCCAAGCCACTGAGATTACAGGTGTGCTGTGAATGAAATTGTAAGGTGGCTTTACAAGGTATATTGTTTAGGTTTGAGAGAGAAGTATCAATTAGACAAAATCACAGGCCAAAATACATCTAAGGAAGAAGCTCCATTGTTTAGAGGATTTAAAAAGATTAAGTAGAATTGTTTTGGTATACTTTCCATCTAAGGAACTTCTCTTTAGCAAAAATGAGACTATAAGGAGGTCCAGGAAGTGCATTGTATAGGCTTACAGATAAGAAAAGAGTCACAGGGAGGTTGTCTAGGCATGTGTTGACTGCAAACACAGCCCATGGTGTTGTTTGTGAAATCCTCAGAGAAGCACAGGTTTACAAAGAAAGTAAGGTTAGACTCAATGGTTAAATACATTTTGTCTTCACACATGGCTTATTGTGATTTTAACATTTTTGTTTGAAATGTCTCTGTGCAGGCAGTCCTTACAGCAATTTTTTGGTAGTTGTGTAAAAACTACTGACTTTCAGCTGGCAAAACTTAAACCAAATCCCAAGGTGAGAGCTCTTTTCCTCCTCATGCCCCCTTCACTTTCCTGTCTTTCTATCCTGCCTCAGCCTCATTGTCTTTTGATTTGGTAGGTATTTTCTGGTCAGATTGAAAAAGCTAAGTGCCTAAGACAAGAAGTCATACTAAAAACGCTTTTCTTTACCAAAGATTCAGGCCCCTTGGGTTTGTATTATATTTCTCTATCTTTACTGAAATTTAAAGGTTTGTTAAATCCCTTAAAGGATTATTTGGGGAAAAATATTAATAAGTGGGATCAAAGACTGTGGTTCGGACACCCACAGACCACAGCGAGAAGGTGACTTCATTCTGGAAAATTTTCAACTTAAAGCCTAAGCATAATCAAATAAAAGATTTTTTCTTAACAGATCATTTTCTGCTACAGTGAAGCCTTTGTATCTTGCCTGTACTGACAAAAAACATGTTGTTGTTGTTGTTGTTGTTGTTGGGTGCCGTCGAGTCAGGTTCGACTCACAGCAACTCTATGTATACCAGAATAAAACACTCCCCAACAAGGTGCCATGCCCAGCACTATTGTTAGTGCTTCTCTGCTATTCATGGGGTTTGCAATGGCTGCCAGGTCCTTTCCCTGTTTTTGTGGTGCTGGGGATTAAACCCAGGGCATCAGAGAGTGCAGAGCAGCACTCTACCAACTGGGATAAACCCCAAATGACAAAGAACATACATAGATAGATGGATCTTTTGAAGCTAGATAATTTATGAATTGAAAATAAACCTAATGCACTTTCACCCCTTTTCTTGAACATTCTGTACTTTAAGTGGATATCAGAAACAGTACTATATCTGTGGTCATTTCCTTCCAAGCTGTGTAAAGGGCCATTGATTTCACACAGTCAGCAAGTAAGTATGTTCCAAAGATCTGCTATCTCATTAGTACATTAGGAAAGAGAAAGAATCATAAGACCCAGTCTCTCCTTTGCCAAGTTAGGTCACTGCTGTTAGAAGTCAGTTCTGTACATGACGTGGGAAAGCATTTGAAATGTTTCTCAACCTAGGAGCTCTTTTATTCAAAAACTGGTGCAGTTTCAAGAGTTTATTCATCAATACTTTTGTTTATAAGCAAAAGGAAAACATAAGGGTATTTAATATTGTACTCCTTAACGTATTCCCACCAAATAAAATTGGGAAGGATGTCTTTCAGGTTTTAAATTTTGGGCACTCTATCTCTCTTTACTTGGATATTTTGCAGTCATATCAGGCACTTCTAAAACAAAACAGCTTCTATGAAAATGAAGATTGTGGAGGCAAATTACCTCTTACTTGATGATTTTTTTCAATGTTCTATGAAACCCATTAGTAATTATGTTTGGATATTACGCAAATCTCAATAGACATTACATTTTATGAGTACCTGAGTCACATTTTTGCCATGTTTAACCTCGGGATTATTAAACAGGCACTCTAGACTTCTCCTAAATTAAGCTTTGGTTACCTGCCTTGGCTGGGGGCCTGGTAGTCCCTATTTTATTTCTGCCACCATAAGCTAATGCAGAGCGCTAACTCTGGTCTCTCTAATACTTGCTACTATATGGCTGCCAAAGTCAAAGCCTTCAAGGACTCCCAATGGGAATCATGGGAAACTTCTACCCTTGGGAAAAATCATTGCTGAATTGACTGCGGCCTCTTAGAACTTAGTGTGAGGGGTGTTGATTTGACCTTTCCACCTCCCAAAGGCCCAGGTGTTGGAGGGCATTATATGGCTCCAGGAACCTCCTGCTGTGCTCCCATTCCCTTTCCCAGGCAGGAGGCCAGCCTGGCAATAGTCTGAATGAGTACCATGATATAGCACAGGCTGTGAGAGCCTTCCCTTGCTTCACTTGCTGCATGTCTGGGGAAAATGGAGATGGTGAGAATCTTAGGCACGCACTCAAGAGCAAGGCTGACCCTCACGTTTGCTATATATGGTCCAACCTTATATTTAGAATTTTATTCTTTTTCATTTTATCAATGACTTATTCTCTCTATTGCTGATCACTGAGGAGGAAGACATGGATGAATCACTTTTCACAGGTTGCATAAATCCCTTTCTGCCTTTAGAATGTGTCCCACTGTCCAGTAATTTACCCAATTTGCACTGCAATATGGCCATTTTCTCACCACTTCCAATTCATGATCTGGACTTGTGATTTTTGTTATAATGGCAAATTTCTTCTAAGAGGATGATCTTAAAGCATTTTTTTCAGTCAAGACTCATTCTAAAGAAAACCCAAGGGCAAGAACTGGCTGTTCATGACCATTGATGCCATCTGTTGGTGCAAGTACAGTTCAAGTGCCTCTCTGGAATAATTTCATTCTATTTATGTTTAAAAACTAGTTAGTAGAATTTCTTTGTTGTCAATTTTGGGGTATCTATGCCTATTATTCACTATTTGTCTTCTTCTCACCTCTAAAAATAGCATGGTATAAGGGAAAGAGAAATGGACTAGGTATCAGAGTACCTAGTGTTCTTCAATGTTCATTTGCTATTTTAGAAGGTATGACCTTCACTATATCCCACCTGTGTTCAGAAACCATCTCAGGAACAGATTTCATGTGTTAGACACTAATGAGTGAAGACCAGACAAGGTGTGGTATACATCATTCATGAGGCTTGTTGTTGTTGGGTGTTATTGAAAAGACAGGAAAAAAAAAAAGAGAAAAGACCAAGTTACATGTCAAAAGAGACTCTGAAACTTACCCTCGAACAATGTGTAACTAAAGTAAAAGAAAGACATGAAAAGTTAAAGAACTAAGTAGAAGAATCCAAAGGGCACCTCAAGAAGACAAAATCAAATACCATAATGGTATGTGCAAAAAGCTGCAAGATAGAAACCAAAAGGAAAAACACTGTTTTTCTCAAGCTTAACGAATTGAGGAAAAAATTCAAGCCTCAAGTGGCAATAGTGAAGGATTCTACAGGGAAAATGTTAAATGACCCAGGAAACTTCAAAGGAAGATGGAAGGGATATGCAGAGTCGTTATACCAAAAAGAATTGGTCGATGACTGACCATTTCACGAGGTTGCATATGATCAGGAACCAGTAGTACTGAAGGAAGGAGTGGAAGTTGTCTTGAAGGTATTGGCAAAACACTAGGTTCCAGGAATTGATGGAATACCAGTCGTGATCTTTTAACAAACAGATGCAGCACTGGAGATGCTCATTTGTCTATACCAAAAGAGTTAGAAAACAGCTATCTGGCCAGTTGACTGGAGAGATTCACATTTGTGCCTATTCCCAAGAAAGGGTATCCAACCGAATGTAGAAATTTTCAAATAATATCACTAAATAAGACCCAAGTAATCATTCAAAAGCAATTGAGCAGTATATTGACAGGGAATTGTTAGAAAATCAAGGTGGATTCAGAAGAGGTTGTGAAATCGGGAACATTGTTGCTGATGTTAGGTGGATTTTGCCCAAAAGCAGAGAATGCCAGAAAGATTCTATGTTTTATTGAGTATGCACTCAATACTATCCACTATGTGGATCACAACAAATTACAGATAAAATTGTGAAGAATGGGAATAGCAGAGCACTTAATTGTACTCATGAGGAATGTATACACCGACCAGGAGGCAGTCCTTCAAACACAACAAGGAAACACAGCTTGGTTTAAAATCAGGAAAAGTGTGCGTCAGGGCTGTATCCTTTCACCTTATCTCTTCAATCTCTGTCCTGAGAAAATAAATATTCTGAGAAGTTGGACTTTATGAAGAAGACCATGGCATAAGGATAGGAGGAAGACTCATTAGCAATGTGTGATATGCAGATGACACAACTTGCTGAAAGTGAAGAGGACTTGAAACAATTGTTGTTGAAGATCAAGGAATGCAGTCTTCAGTACAGATTGCACCTCAACATCAACAAAAAAAAATTCTTGCAACTAAGTCAGTAAGCAACTTCATGATAAATGGAGAAAAGACTGAGGTTGTCCAAGATTTTGCTTTACTTGTTTCTACAATCAACACCCATGGAAGCAGCAGTCAAAAAATCAAAAAATACATTGTATTGGGAAAAGCTGTTGTAAAAGAACTCTTTAAAGCATTGGAAAGTAAAGATGTTCACATTGTAGACAAAGGTGACCCTGACTCATGCCACAGTATTTTCAGTTGCACCATACACTTGTGAAAGCAGGACAGTGAATAAGAGAATCAGGAGAAGAACTGATACTATTGAACTATGGTGCTGGAGATGAATATTGAATATACCATGGACTGCCAAAAGAACCAAAAGATCCATCCTAGACGAAGTGCAACCAGGGTGGTCCTTGGAAGCAAGGATGGCTATATTTTATGTTCCGTATTTTGGACATGTTTTTAGGAGGGACCAATCCCTGGAGAAGGACATCGTGTTTGGGAGAGTGGTGGGTCAGCAAAAAAAAAAAAAAAAAAAAAAAAGGAAGACCATCTATTAGATGGATTGATACAGTGGCTGGAACAATGGGCCTAAACATAAAAAAGATTATGTGCATGGCACAGTGGTGGGTAATGTTTC
Organism: Pedetes capensis; assembly: GCA_007922755.1. NCBI lineage: Eukaryota > Metazoa > Chordata > Mammalia > Rodentia > Pedetidae > Pedetes > Pedetes capensis. The sequence continues at coordinate 18,201 of VMDO01000950.1, read as the reverse complement.
ATTCTGTTGTACATAGAGTTGCTATGAGTCAAGTGACTCAGTGGCACTGAACAACAATACAAATAGGTCTCTGAAACCCATTTTTGTCATCTTTGAAATGGGAATGTAGACTAGACTATTTGAATTTTGCACATTAATACTTAAACTCTATAAAATGCTATTCAAGTCCATGCATTTCTGTTCATCAAAAAAACAAAAACAACAACAACAAAAAAACCTTTCATTGTGTGCCATGTACTATGCCAGGTATACTGGAAATATAAACGTGAATCCAAAAGTTATCCCCTTTTGAGAGTTAGTAGTCTAGGAGGAGACATAACACATGGATAAATAATATTCAACAATGATTAAAATGATAAATATATTAAAAAAGGAACAGCTAAAGCAATTTCTGCTTAACCATGTGGCCTCTTTCTTGGTGAGCCAGTAAATGAGATTGTGTAAATGAGATTAAGGGCAGGGCAGAGAGTGAACGAATTTTTGTTTGTTTAAACAATCACTTTTATGATTATAAAAGTAACACATGAAAAAATGGATAAAAGACTTGAACAGGCACTCACAGGCATATTTTAGTTGACAGGGAAATGTGATTAGCTTTCCTAAGATAACAGTACCACCTACCCAAAAGCCTAAGATTAAAATGACTGATAATACCAAATGATCCTTAAAATGTGCAATAGTGGACAATCTCATGAGTGGCTGGTGAGTGTAAGTCCATGAAAAAACCTTGGAAAACTGTTTGGCATTAATATTTAAAGCAGTTGAACACATAGGTACTGCAGAACACAAATATTTTACTTAGGTTTAAACCCAAAAGAAATATGTACACTTGTGAATGAAAAGAGCTGAACAAGGATATTCGTAGCAGCATTATTCATAATAGCTCTCCACTGGAAACAACCCAGCTGTCCATCAGTAGTAAAATGGAGAGATACATTTTGGTAGTCATATATTACACATGGGCTGGGGTTTAGCTCAGTTGGTAGAGCACCACTCTGCAGTCTCTGAGGTCCTAGGTTTGATCTCCAACACCTCAAAAATGGAAAAAGGATGTGATAATCCACTCCTGAAGAAATCTGTAAACGATCAGCTATTGAAAACCCTATGAGAGTCACTATGAGTCAGACTGACTCAACACCACCTAACAACAACAACAACAGCAGCAACAACACACATAATTGCACCTCTTTGGACTAAATACTAAATATTATGATAAGTTTCTTTAGAGTTTCTGTGCGAATGTTAAAAATACACACTTTGGTGTCCTTTACTTTAAAATGTAATAACACAGAACTTTCCCCACTACACTCATGAAAGAAAGAAAGAAGGAAAGAAAGAAAGAAAGAAAGAAAGAAAGAAAGAGAAAGAGAGGATCTTCAATTATTATTTTAATTTGCATATTTTAAATTTGTAGCATTGTTTTTTATTTTGTTTCTAGGTAATATTATGCTATCTGTTCATTTCCTTATATTGACGCTTTTATCATAGATTTCTTGACCTTTTATTGTATTTTTCTGTTTTTTATTTCTTTTTCTTTTTATTATTCTTTATTCTTGTTTTTGTTTTTTTGAGATAGGATCTCACTATATAGCACATGCTGGCCTAAAACTCACAATCCTCTTGCCTCAAGCTCCCAAATGCTGGGATTATATGCATGTGTCACCACATCCAGATCTTTGACTTGTTATTTTAAAAATTTAAGCATAGTAACAGTTTGTTTATCGTATTAGTTCAATTTATTCTACTTAGTGTCAAATAAAGGCAAAAATATTTTCTTAAAAAAAGAATCTATTCCTCAGCTTGTTTGCCTCTTTGATTCCTATTGTTATTCTGTTGTACAGAAGTTTAAAATGTTGTGTTATCAACTTTATGTTTTGTCTGTTTCCATTGCATTTAAACTAAAAGGTCTTTTCATCTCAAAAGATTCAATAATAATTACCCATATTTCCTAACTTTTTTCCAGTACTGGGGGTTGAATCTAGGGGCTCACACATGCTAGACAAGTGCTGTACCACTCAGCCTCACCCCTAGGCCCTTTTTAATTTTTTATTTTGAGACGGAGTCTCAATAAGTTTGCAGGCTGCCTCTGGCCTCACACTTGCGATCCTCCTGCCTCAACCTCCTGAGGTACTAGGAATACAGGAGTGCACCACAGTGCCTGGCCTTCTAAATTATTTTGTGATCTAAAGTTTTTATAACTCAAGCTGTAAGTGACATTTTAAAAGCCTATGATGTAGCCAGCCACAGTAGTGCATACCTGTAATCCAATGACTCAGGAAGTGAGGAGAGGAGGATCACAATTTCTAGGCCAGAGGCAACCTGTGTAACTCAGTGAGATTATGTCTTAAGATAAAAATATCTTTAAATGGGGCTGGAGGTGTAGCTCAGTTAGAGTGTTTGCAAAGGATGCTCAAGGCCCTGAGTTCAGCTCCCAGTAGTGAAGAAGAAAAAAAAAAAAACTACTATATTTATAAAGTCATTTTTTCCTGTGGTTTCTAGAATGTCTACCCTCAAATTGTGGTGTCCTGCTCTTATGATATCCTACTTCATTACTTTTTAGGGTCTTTCACTGTTCAGCTCCCCTAAAAGTCTGCCTTTATCCCTGCCCCATTAATCTTTATATGGGGACGTCTACCTGAAGCATGTTTAGCATATACCAACATGTAAGCATGTAAAAACACAGGAATACTTCTCCCATGTTTGGAATGAAGGAGCTGCTGAGTACATATTTTGTGAATGATTCATAACCCAGGAACAATTAAGTTGTAGAATGAGTGCTCAAGCCTCTCCCAACCAGGGAATTAATGTCACTATCACCCACTCCAGTGTAATGTCACAACTACCAAAATACTTTAAACATTTGTAACAGGAATAGAATTTTTGAGATATTTAGTCAATATCATTTTGTGTCTGATGATTCCTTCCCTTGCTGTATAAGTCTCTACCCACTGAGCCAATGGGCGGAAGTCAGTGAGAAGGATAGCCATCACTTTGTATGGAAAGGCTTCTTAAAAGATTACTGTTAGAGCTGGGCATGGTGGCACACACCTGTAATCCCAGCACACCAGAGGCTGAGGCAGGAGGATCATGAGTTTGACAGCAACCTGGGACTATCTCAAAAATTAATTAATTAATTAAGAAAAGATTTCCCACAAAAGTCTGAAAACAAATTATCCTGTTTTGCAAACGCTAAGCTATGCTGAGAAAAAAAGAAACTGTGTGTAGTGGGCTGAGGGGATGTTTAAGGACGGGTCCAAGGACAGAAGGTAAAGATGGGCAGTGGCTGGTCCACGGATGGGGCTGCTACACAACCTTCTCTGCGCTATGGAAAGGAGCTGAATGAGAGAAGGGTTAGGGCCAGAATTTATAAAGGCAGTCAGAGAGGTCTGGGGAAGAATCCACAAACATGGAGCAAGCCAGGAAACTAGGGGGCCTCTCCTAGATGTTTTGCCATGTTGAACTAGAGAACAGGCCCGAGGAAGCCCCAAGGTCTCACCCACTGTACCATGGTTCTAAGCTTTCAAAAGGAGGATTGGAGTTGAGGGAAATAGAGGCTACAGCTGCCAAGAGGGTCATCAGACTGCTTGAGGCCTGGGGATGGGGTGTGCACAAGCCCCTGACATCAGCAGGGCACCTCAGTACAGTGTCCACAGTGCGTGGGGCTAATCACTCTTCTGGTGGACAGCAGAGCCCAGGAGACAGGCTTTCAGCAAAAGAGAGATTATGAGGGCAGTATGGCGGCCTGAGGTTCCTGCCTTTGCCCAGAACATAATCCTCTAACTTAGGACAAGAGGGGAAGAAGAGAAAAATTCTTAAGAGGGGTGGAAATGCTTGGGAAGAGGGCTTGCACTTTGAATAAATTGAATATTTACCCCAATGAACATTTCAGCCTGGAGAAAGATCCTGTCAAGGAAAAGATCCTGTTGTCAATGCAAAAAAGGGGCTTTGGGCAAGATGAGCTCAGTGAAGGAAAATAAAGACATTTGCCTTTATTTTTTATTTCCATACATCTGATTTATAATATGTGAATTTGATCTTGCTACAAATATATTAGGACTGGGATTTAGCTCAGTTGATAGAGCACCGCTCTGCAGTCTCTGAGGTCCAGAGTTCTATTGCCAGCACCACAAAAATGGGAAAAGGACACGGCAATCCACTCCTGAGAAATCCTGAAACAATCAGCCACTGAAAACCCTATGAGGGTCGCTATGAGTCGGATATAACTCAAAGGCACCTAACAACAAACAACAGCAAACAAATATATTGATTATTTCCCCATTAATGTGTTAAGAGAAGAAAATGCTTCCTACTCCCCAAATTAGAAGCAATGATTATTAGATTGCATCCTAAATCTAGGAACCTCCTAATTCAATAGGGACTAGTTCTTACCACGTACCATGAAATACACAAGCTCTGTAAGTACAGATTTAAAATGCAATTTTCATTCAGAACATTGAAAGCTAACTATCCTTGTTGCTATGGAAAACAAAATTTCCTCCAAAACATTATATATGTATTAATTATAATATTTAAAAAATCAATGTCCTCATGCTACTTCTAAAAAGACTCTAGGCCAAGATTATACATGTGCTCATTGGTTGACTGCAGGTTGCAATTTGGTATTTACAGTTGCCAATTCTTTTGGAAACCTATCTATGGATATTTAAATTACTACTTTAGTTCTTGTAGTTAAGCTCTATCTCTATATGCAAAATTACTCTCCTAAAATTATGTTACCATGAGCAATAACTGAAGCTCTTTATGTGAGTTACAGTTTACACTGTCATTCACACTATTATTTAATCTGAATAGCAAGCAAGACATTTACTGGCACTGCTTCCACAACAAGGAAACAGAAGCCTCTTTGTTCAATAGACTTTCTCAACAAGGACTAACCCAGATCTTCTGTCTTGGAGCTGCCCCACCAGCCCATTCAAATATCTGTGTGGCTGCTGCCATTTCTAAGATAACTGCTTTGATCCTTGCTACTGATGTATAGATTCTCTCTTTAAGATGTAATGTTGCTCTAGATATACTGTTTGCACAACTTCCCAGACCCACCTTTCCCACACTAACCTCACCTTCCTCTGAATGCCCACAGCACATCCTCCTGACATCACTATTTGGTAACCCTTTCTGTTCTCCCTGGAAACATCTGACACTGCTACCCACCTTTCAATATGTCTCCTCTTATCTCTGCACCCCATAGGTCCTCATAGATTCTCAGATTTGTTAATTAATTGAAATACCTGTTCCTTTCTGATGAAACAAAAAGGGCCCCACGAAATCCCTGAATCTCTAGAATAAGAGAACAATTCCAAAAAGCAGGGCTGCTTCCCAGTTTTGTGTACAACTACCTCAGAGACTAATTTATTATTTAACCCAGCCCAGTGGAGACTGTGTCATTTCACTCCTCCAACCAAAAATGCTCTTCTTTAATGGCTGAAATGTGCTTAGGTGGCTTGTGAATGTTATACTAATTATTTGGTAAATCGATGCCTTCCCAGGCTAAAGACTTGCAGAGGACTAACAAATGTAATTGGAGTTTTTAACCTTGTGACACAGTCTGTCAGCTACGAAGTGTCTTCTTTATTTCCTTTTCTTAAAAAGTATATTCAATCTACTGTGGACTTTCCCATCTGTTGGTGCAGCCGGAGGTGACTTCCTGCTCCATCAGCTGACCCTGAGTCACATTGCTTCTGCACGTTAGTCCGGCTACTTCTGTCTCTAAGGCAACTGGGAGAAAGGATAGGCCTGACCTATCGATCTCCTTCTTTCTAGGATACTGTTTGTTTTCATTTTACCTGCTCATCTAAAATCTCACAGTCTTAAGCTTTGATCCCCAGCTTCTGCCTCTGTGATGATGCTTCAAAAGGCAGGAAAACCAGTTTCCTACATTCCAGAATGAAAATGACATTTGTGAAAAGCCCATCTCTGCAGGCCGTGAGTCATATACCCACGCAACTCCTTTCATTAGGAGGTCCTTCCTCTGCTCTGCATTTCTGGGATGTGATCAGTAAGGCACACAGTAATGACCAAAGCGCTCATTCCGGGATTCAAATGATGCAAGGGGAGTTTAAGAGGAATTTCAATACCACAGGAAAGGAGATAGGAGCGTCGATAGGATGCATTTGAAATATAAATAAGGAAATTTCCTGGATTAGAGAAGTCATTGGAATAAAGCCATGAGCAAGTCTGGGGCTCGAAAATAAACAGAAATCAGCAGAGTTTGGAAACCAGTTTCGCCTTCTGGGAATGTCATGAATATTCCGCAGCTACATGGGGGTTTAAAGTCTTTCTCACTAACAGACAATAAAGGAGCAAAAAACACTAAACCTATCTCATCTGAACTTTTGCAGAAAGCCAACAGTGTTCCTGTGATGCACTTTGCAAATGGGAATCAATGAAAAATGTACTGTTTCCCGATTACATCAGTGGCACAATCAAGCCACGTACATTGTCGTCACTTCTGGTTCATAGAGGGATAATGGCTCTTTAGCAGTGCCCAGATGTTGCCTCACTTTTTATTTTTCCTCCTTCTGAGATGGTTGGTGTGAAAATTATTTAGAAAAATAAATAAATAAACCAAAGGTGAGGTAGAAGGGTGAAAAAGTGTGTTTTCATTTTCAGATCCTAATAGGAAGTGTGGTAAGGGGGATGAGAAGGGCAGGAACTGGTCAGTCAACTGAAACCTTTTGAGACTTAAAGTATGCAGGGTCTCTAACCCTGAAATAGTGAAGCTCAGAAAGAGTGATTGATAAGCCTCTTGCATTAAAATGTTCCATCAGCATTCTACCTATTTCAGTATTACTCATGATTAAACTACATATGACCAACCTAAACATAGTACCACCACCTCAATTATTGCTATATGTGTAATATAAACAGATGACAAGCTTCCAGTTTGGAATTTTTCAATGCAATCTTGATTTGAGATTATAATAATCCTCTCCATTTGCTGGACCATGCACCAGATCACACAGCCTAACAGTGACTTCAGAAAAACATGTGTTAGGTTTTTTGTTAAAGGAAATCAGGCTAATGGCCATCAAAGAAATAGGCAGTGAGTAACAGGAAGAATAGGCCATAAATTAATAATGGCTTAAAAATGAAAGAAGGCTCTTTTTCTCATACCAAAGTTTAGAGGTAGAAACCTAAGTCTGGAGGAGCAGCTCTGCTTTTCAAGGTTGCCAGGAACCCAGGATCCTTCTAGCTTTCTCTTCTGCTGTCGCAGTGTCTTCTTAAAGTTCTGATCCAAGAGGGAACACCCACCATTAGCCCTACAGTACAAGCAGCAAGGGACAGGTAAAAGGAAGGGGCTTATGGTACATGGCATCCTTCTCTTAAGGAAAGTTCCCAGAAGATCCACTCATGTGGCACTGCCCTTATATCCCACTAGTCAGAGGTTCACCCCTTAGACACACCTATCTGCATGGGAGGCTAAGAAATAGTCTTTTTTCTGCCTATCCATGGATTCAGTCAAAAAGTCCCTCACTAAGGAAAGAAAAAAACAGAGATTGAGGGATAATTTGTTGTCTTCAACACAGAACCAAAGAGCATGATATATCATAGAGGCAGGCTCAACACACTTCCACTTAATGTGGTAGCAAAGGCATCAATTGTTGTTGTTAGGTGCTGTTGAGTGGGTCATAACGACCCTAAGTACAACAGGGGAGACAGTATTGTCAGTGCTTCTCTGCTACTCATAGAGTTTTCAATGGCTGATTGTTTGGGGGGACTGGGTTGCCGGGTCCATCTCCCAAGCCTACAGCACCTGGTGTTCCCAGGCAGTCTCCCATTCAAGTACTAACCAGGCCCCACCCTGTCTAGCTTCCAAGATCTAATGGGATGGGACACCACAGTGGTATGGCTGCAGGTTACAGCCATCAATAACTAGATAAAAATGGACTGAAAACAAAAATAATAATTCAAACAGAATATAACAATCTACATGTAATTTGGGATTCTCGAAAGGACATAGACATCTACTAGTTCTATAATGCCATTGTATATATCTATTTCTTTATCCCAATCTTTTTGGATGAGTAATATTACAGATTTTTGGTGGAAAGAAAATGTAGCCATTAGTATTTCAGCTTAGAACCTTTAGGCCACAAAGAGGAAAGGATGGGTGCAGGTCAAGGCTTCAGCTTTACTGCTTTTATTGATGTTATTCTTTGTGTGTGTGTGTGTGTGTGTGTGGTACTAGGGGTTGAACCCAGGGCCTCGTGCTTGCATGCTTTGCAAGTGCTAGACCACTGAGCTGTACCTCCAGCCCATTTTTTTACTTTTTGAGACAGGGTCTCAGTAAGTTACGCAGAATACCTCTGGTCTTGAACTTGTGATTCTCCTGACTCCACCTCCCAAGCCGCTGGGATTACAGGCATGCGCCACTGTGCCCGGCTAATGTTATTCTTGCCAGTTTTGGAGAAATTTGGATCTGCACTTATATGTGGGTTTATGTATCTTATTTAAATAAAAGATTTCATTTTTTTTATTCTTTCCCATAAGGCATAATGATATATGGACATTCTTTAAATGTTCATTTCAGAGTTGAGGATGTAGCTCAGTGGTATACCAAGTGCTTGCCTAGCATGTTCAGGGCCCTGGGTTCAATCCTCAGTAGTGAAAAAAAAATTCAATTTTTTTTTTTTTTTGCAGGGCCTGGAGCTACATGCCTATAATTACAGTACTTGGGAGATTGAGGCAGGAGGATCTTGAATTTGAGGCCAGCCTGGGTTACATAGGGAGATTCTGTCTCAAAAAAAAAAAAAAAAAAAAAAAAAAATGGGGCTGAGCATGTAGTTCAGCTTAGAGGTAGAGAGTTTGCCTAGTATGCACAAAGTCTTGGGTTCAATCCCCCACACCACAAATAAACACACAAATACATGAATAAATAAAAATGTTCATGTCATAATAGTTAAGAAATTTCAGTAATGTGGAGTGGGAAACTTAGTACTGCTGAATTAAATTGGAAAGTTCAACATTTTTGTTAAGCAGAAGTTTTACCGATTATTTAGAATGAATTGCTCTAAGATTCTCCGTTGACTTTCGTTTCATGTCATGTCATAGGGTTTAGACACCTTAGTTATTTCTGAATTACAGATGGAACACAATGGTCATTCTCTAGGGCTGAATCTACTATTCCTAGAAAGGAGATAAATGACAACATCATCAACTGACTTTAAAGTGGAATCATAAGGAAAAAGCTCATGAAGCTTTCAATTAAAACGAGATCACCTTTCTAAGACAACACATTCTGTAGGAAATGTGTGTGCCCTAGGTCCTTAAACATCATTTTAGAGAACTAGCTCTCATGACGAAATCACCAACCTCAACAGAAGCTGGAACTCTGTCCTAACTTGAAGGCAGAATTCTACTGAGTCACCTGAAAAATTTCAGGTGCACTCTGGGTTTTCCTGGACAGATCCCCAGCAAAGGACTGGGCAAATTTAGCTATGTTTTCTTATGAAACCTGCTGACAAAAGAGTCACAAGGACCGTGGCTCAAAAGCTATGGTATAGGTTAGGGCCCTCCACTGACTATAGAGAACTCCAATTCAAGACGCTCTTTCAGATCAATCATCTGTGTTGACTGTGCCTGGTCAAAGCATGGTTGTCATCTCCATCCTTTCATGCTATGAAATACAGTTAGTTCCCCCACCTCACCTCTGTCCTCTCTTGATATTTATAAAAAAAATACATGCTCATTTTCAGCTGTATTTTTTCATTTGCTTTTAAACATTCTCTTCCTTCTGGGAATTATTTCTAAAAACCCAGCATAGCTGGGTGGGGTGGCTCACACCTGTAATCTCGGCACCTGGGAGTCTGAGGCAGGTGGATCATGAGTCTGAGGCCAGCTTGAGCTACATAGCAAACACCTGTCTCAAAAAGAAACAATAACAAAAGTACCATAAAATCAGCCTCAAGCAGCCATCTAGAGGAGCCTAAGAATCTTAGACCTAAAACATGTTAGAGCTAAAGGGACTTTTAAAGACTACCTCGTCCAACTCAATTCAAAGGAGTTAGGATGCTCACATCAACATTCTAGAGTAGAAAGGCAATCAGAGAATTTTCTGTTCACATAACTTTGGCCCAGCAATTACACACAGAGGAATTTAGTCTCCAGATATGCACAGAAACATATACAAGGATATACATACATCCAAGGACACTCATTGCAGTATTGTTTATAGTCTTGGAATACTGAAAACAGCCTACCCAGAAGATGCCTATCAACAAAAAGATGATGAGATAAAATGCAATATTCAAACACAGCTGCACCGCAGACATGAGAAGAAGGTAAGACAATCCTTGTATCAGAGAAAAGTGTTCACAATGTGATCCCTTTAAAATAATGGTTATGTATGTGCGGGAGAGGCCAGGAATGTGTGTGCACACAAGCATGGATAGAAAGGGTGAGGAAGCCCCCAGCCCTGTTTTAGTAGTAGTTAGTTCTAAGGAATATGCCTGCAGCCCCAGCACTGTGGCATCCCATCCCGTCAGATCTTGGAAGCTGAGCAGGGTTGGGCCTGGTTAGCACTTGGATGGGAGACCACCTAGGAGCACTAGGTGCTATAGGCTTGGGAGAAGGACCCAGCGAGCCACTACCCCAAATCAATCCACTATTGAAAACCCTATGATTAGCAGAGAAGCATCGACAATAGTGTTTCACCTGTTGTATGTAACGTAGCTAGGAGTCGGATACTGACTTGATGGTACCTAACAACAACAACAACAGCTCTAAGGAATAGGATTGGTAGAGCAGTAGGGGGGTGTCATCTGCAACTAATTTTATACACTCCAGTTATTAGTTTTTAAAATGAAACTAGTAAAAGGTAACAACAATGCAGGTGTGACTTCCTGACTCTGGAGTTAATGATGTCTCCATCAAAAGTGTTAGTGTGAACAATTTCTGTGATATTATGATATATATATATATATATATATATATATATATATATATGCTTTCATCAGTGGTTCCTCATTCATAACTCCCTCCTCAAAGCAGACCACAGAAACTAGAATTTCTCTTCCCCTGCTTTTCTGTCTTGGAGCTGGACATATAGAAATTTTCTGACCTATCTTTGTCCCATAATAGGTCATAGGACCCTTCTCACTCCAGAGAGATCCTGCCCCATATCCTGGAGAGAGGAATGCTGCACAAACAAGCCAAGAATTTCTCAGAGAGGCCTTACTGGGCTTCATACCTAGTCTATTAGCATTATGCATATTATCTCAAAGGGACAGAGTCCAAAGAGAATCCAGACAACTGGGCACAAGAGGTTCCTAGAAGATAGCTGAACTTTGGGCATGGAAACTCCAAGACCTTTCTCCCATACCTCACCCTATGCAACTTCCTATTGCATCCTTCGCAATATCCTTTACAATATATGGTAATAAGGAACTGTTTCTGAAAATAACCTGCAACCAGATGTGATGGCATATGCCTGTAATTCCAGCACTCTGTAGGCTGAGGCAGGAGGGTCATAAGTTCAAGGCCAGGCTGGGCCACAGAGTGAGTTCAAGGCCAACCTGAGCTGTACAGTGAGTTCAAGTTCCATCCTGGGCTGCATAGTGAGACCCCCTATCTCAAAACAAAATAAAACAAACAAACAAAAACCTGGGGCTTTTGATCTGAAGTGGGGTGGGGGTGCAGACATGGGGACTGAAACCTCAAACGGTGAGACCTAATGCTAATTCCAGGACATGTTATCAGAACCAGGTTGGATTAAAGGTGTCCACTATTGCAGAACTGTTGGCTTGCAGGTGGGGAGACATCCTCACACCTTTTGAAGTCACAGAAGTGATTGATCTATGGCATGAGTGTACAGTAGGAGAAACAGGCTGATACAGAATTGTCTTTTCCTTCTGTATCTTTAGAATTTTCCAGTTTACTAAACACATTTCCCACTGGGCACTTTTCTGGCTGTTAAGATAATACAAAGTAAATGTACTGAACAACCCTTACTGAGGGCAAGGGCTGGAATTGTGATTTTTTTTTAAGTTCAGCATGATAGAAGAGGGCTCATTTTCCACACCGCCCCTCCTACAGCCTAAGACTGTGATCCACAATGGAAGCCACATGGGCAATGATGCCAGAGTTCTGATCATTGTGCTCTGTCTTCCTTTTCTTGTCCCCTCAAACAATGACTGCTATGGGCCTTTGTTGGAGTATCTCCTTCTGGACTCTGTGCATGGGAATGAGTCCTGGCTGTGATCACGTGTACACTGTCCTTCAAGTCTCCCCTAGCCTTACCAGTCCGTTATTAGCAGGAACAATCTCAACTCAAGTTTCCCTGGTTCTTTCCACATCCTGGGGATGGTGGGCCTTCCATCTATAAAGGTCTTTTTCAACTATTTCTGGAGTTCTCTGGAAGGTACTTTCCAGGTGGTGCTAAAGAACATCCCTCCATCACCCTGGTCCTCTGCTTCTCTCAGCCATTTGCTGACTGTTATTGTCTCCTACACTTCCATCAACTTCTGTGGCTGGGCCCGGGCAACCCAGAGCTGTCCAAGTTATGTGGTGTTTTCTTTCAGATAGAAGGAATGCTTCATTCTTGCAGCCCTATGCCCATCCCCAGTGAGGGGAACCAATACTGATTCCCATAGGTGGCTTCTGCTTCATTATATTACAGAGTTATTCTTGATACAGAATTTTAGTTTCCCTTTGTGGTCTCCTGACTGCTCAGAGGACTCGGGATTCTATTTCTAAGTATTCACTGACTATTCTGTGCAGAAACACACAGTATGTACAGCGACAAACAAAACCTCCAAGGACCTGCGATCATGGAATTCTCAGTCTAGCCATGGAGAAAGATTATGGCCAAGGGAATAAAAGCAAATAAATGTATAACTACAGATTGAGGTGAGTGCTATGAAAGAAACAGTAGTGTGGGAGAGAAAATAAGACGACAGCTACTATAGATAAAATGCTCACAAAAGGCTTCTGAAGTAGAGACAGTTTAAATAATGACCAAGACATATTGACAAGTCAACTTGGATAAAGGCAGGTGAGGAGCAGAAAAGAGAGACCGGGGAAGGGGAGGGCAAGGAGAGGTGAGGAAGGACTTAATATTTTGAGAAAGTATTATGAACCAGGAACATTCTAAGAACTTTACATATATTATATCCTTTAATCCCAATCCAATCCTATGCAGTAGGAACTATTGTTAACCACACTTAACAGATGCACAAAACAAGGTTCAGAGTGATAACTTGCCCTTGTCATACAGCTAGTAAGTGGTAAAGGCAGAATTTGAACTTGGGTAGTCATAGACTTTAAGGAAGGCAAGACTTGGGATCATTTCAATACTTAAAGGCTGCTGTGGCTGCAACAGAAGGAGACAAGGAAATTAGATTGAGATAGAGTTAGCAGAGAAGTAAGGCACTAGACCGTGGGTGGGTAAGTAGTCACAGTTCATTCTCAGAGGGTAACATGATGGATCACCACTACCCCAAAGGACACAGCGTACTGAGAAGCTGGCTGTGGTAATGACGATCATTTTCTCTGATATCATGTGGGTTTGCTGATGGACTAGAAAACAACAGTGCTTCCTTCATGTTGTGAATAAGAAGGGACCTAAGGCCTTGGAGACAGATTACCCTTGGACACTTCGGCTGACTTGACATACTACCTAGGAAACTCCTAGCACTTACCTCAAGCAGTGCAGCTGCTGGGTTCCAGAACTGGACAGGACTCTCTGTGGGGTGATGCTGGGTTAGTACTAGTAACGTGGGGATGAGGAAGCTGAAGGAAGGAGCCAGTTTGCACAATGGCAGGAGCAGCTTTGGTCAGAGGCCACTGGTTACGACTCTGAGCTTCATTTTTTTTTTTTTTTTTTTTTTGACTGCCCAACTTAGAAAATCAGCCCCAAGAGAGGAAGACACACAAATATCTGATGCACCCAGGGAAGAATAAGAATAAAAATGAGCAAATGATTTTCCTTTTCTTAAACCCCCAGCAGAAAAAGTGAAGTGGCAACAATTTCTTTATCCTTAAAGTCAGCATGCTGTTTGTTTGCTGTCCTGAATCCTTTTAGAGGATTCCTCCAACTCTTAGGAAATCTCAAAATGAGAATATTAACTCAGCCTAAATGCACAGGCTGAGGTTAACCTCAGCTCCAGTCACATAAACTAAATAGAATGGAGGGGATTTCCCAAATTCTGTTTGCTTATAATGATAAACCTTTATTGATTAACCCGTTATTGCTTCTTGTTGAATAGAGTGGACATACATTCTTCCCTTGCTTCCTTTTGGAGATCCACATGATGCCTGGAAGGCTGATTCCACCTCAGAAATTAGGATGGAATAGATATGGCTGGGCAAAACTATCAGCACATTCTGTCCCTGTTGGCCACAGTGACTGTGACCTAAAGGCTCCTTCCTTCAGAGTAAATCTTAGAAGTTTTGCTTGGAATGCAAGAAAATTTTTCTTTGTCTCTCCTGTTACAATGATTACTAATCTGAGAATCAAGAGACATCTGGGAACCATAAGAGAAGCCTGACTTAGGATCACATCAACACCAAGAAACATAAAGTAGATGAATAACTAGGTCCTAGATGACACGACTGAGCCAAAGTGGCCCACCTCACCAGATACCTGAACTTTTCAGGGACATGAATTGATTAAAGTAAGTTCAACAAATATCAGTTGAGTGCCTACTTATATGCCAGACATGGTATTAGGCACTTGGACTACATCAGTGCATGAAGCAGACAGGAATCCCTGTCCTCATGGAGAAGGAGACAGATCATAGGCAATAGAGGTAACAAGTGGAACAGCAGTATCTAAGTGGATGATAAATACTGTGGAGAAAAGTAAAAGCAAAAGCAGATGAGGGCAACAAGGGATCCAGAAGGGAAAGGAGTTGCTAGGGAGGAGGTTCTCCATAATTCAAGATGGAATGAGTCAGAGGTCTCTCTGTTACCTGCTAGTTATTACTTATTAATAAACCTGCAATACCTAAAGACATTTAAAACACTTGTAACCCCCCCACACTCCTAAACACATACCCAGAAGCATAAATTTTAACAGATTAAAAAAAAAACATTGAAAAGGAATATTAATTAGACTTGTCTAACATTCAGGGAAAGGAAAAGTTGTATTTGAGTTCTGGATGAAAGTTGAACTAAATCATGAGACACAGGTCCACATTCTGGAATGGAGTGGGAGGAGACTCTTGTAATGCCTCAATTTAAATCCAATAGCACTTTGATAGAAATTATGATACTTCCCTAAAGCAGCAAGGTTCTCTTACTCCCCACTGGTTTTTGCATCTTGAAACATAAAAACAACCAAGTGTTTCTGTTTCCAATATTGATTTGGAATACTGACAATGCTTTGTAACTTGAGAAGTCAAGTTCGGTGACTGTCATTTTCCCAGAGAAGAACTTGCAAGACTATGATATCGTGCAACTGAGTCAAAAGCCAGCAAGCAAGAAGGCAAGCGAGAGAGATGTCTCCTCCCACCCACCCTTCTGAGTACGTGGCTAGTGGCTTCCTGTAAGGGAAACATTGTGTAGACTCTGGGCTTAGTTAAGACTGGCATTCCCCACTTTGTACAACTGCACCATGTTGTGTGAAAGAAAAAATATCACCATAGAAACCCAAATCTCTTGTACGCCAAAAGGACTCTAGATAATCTCCCTTCTCCCATAGTCTTTACCTCAGTGTTCATCTGTTCACAGGTTATGTGTTTTGAAAAACAATGCTATACAATGTTTTTGTAATGTCAGAAAGCCGCATTTATACACATGCCAAAACTAGCATGGTGTGTTTCATGCAAGGGTATTGTTCTTTTACCAGGTTCAGATCTCAGGCTTTCCCGAGCGTGAAGCTTAATTGCTGCTGAATGGAGGTATGTGAGACAGGGAAAGAGCCAGGGAGAATGAGTTGTTGTTGTTGTTAGGTGTCGTGGAGTTGTGTCCGACTCATAGAGACTCTCATAGGGTTTTCAATGACTGATTATTTTAGGATTGCCTTGGGAGTGGATTGTCATGTCCTTCTCCTATTTTTGCAGTGCTGGGAATTGAACCTGGGACCTCAGAGGCTGCAGAGCGGCGCTCCACCAACTGAGCTAAATCCCAGACCCAGGGAAAATGAGTAAGGAGAACAAAGACAGAAAAGGTAACCTGCCTTCTCAGAGCCAGTCCCTAAAACCTCAGTGATGTCACCAGGAAGACATATTAAAGCAAGAATAATAGCAACTTTTAAATTAGTGAAAAGAGACACCTCAAATCACGGGGAAAGGGAAGATTAATCTACAAATCATCTTGAGACAATTGGTCAATTCTTTTGGCAAAAGAGAATCTTCCCCTCCTTCCAGATACCAAATTAAATTTTCAATGCCTGAGAGCAAAGTCTCCTTGCACAGAAATGCATACACACAAAAACATATGAACACAGGTGAAGAAATCAAATTGTTTACATGCCATGAAAAATTAACTGAATATTTCTTTAAGTGCTGGGTGTGAAGAGTATAGCAAGTTTAAGAGTCATATAAGTAAACCCAAGAGAGCCTGTCATGGTGGCACAGGCCTGTAATCCCAGAAACTTGGGAGGCAGAGGCAGGAGGATCACAGGTTCGAGGCCAGAGACAGCCTGTATAATTTAGTGAGACTCTGTCTCAATTTAAAAAATAAAAATAGGGTGGGTGGTGCAGCTTAATAGCAGAACACCTGCAAAGCATGCATGAGGGTCTGGGTTTAGCCCTCAAAGAAAGAGAGAAAGAAGGAAAGAAGGAAAGAAAGAAAGAAAGAGAGAGAGAGAGAGAGAGAGAGAAAGAAAGAGAGAAAGAAAGAAAGAAAGAAAGAAAGAAAGAAAGAAAGAAAGAAAAGAAAAGAAAGAAAGAAGAGGAAGGAAGGAAAGAAGGAAGGAAGGAAGAGAGGAAAGGAGGGAGGGAGGCAGAGAGGGAAGGAGGAAGGAATCCCAAGGGAAGTGATGCCAGGCCTGGCCACTTAAAAACGTTGAAGTTCTAAACATTAGGAAGACTGTAAGATTAAAGTACAAACATCTAAATCAGAGGAGGGATCCATAATACCATAGTACATTCAACAGATAATAATGTGATATCTTTAAAGCATAAAAAAAGCTTGTAAAAATTTATTAGAATCCAGGCATGGTGGTGCACACCAGTAATCCTGGCAGTTGAGAGGCTGAGATAGGAGAATCACAAGTTCAAGGCCAGCTTGGGCTAAATAGTGAGATCTGGTCTTGAAAAAAAACTAGAAAAATGAAAATCCCAGAATAAAAATGAATAAAAGGCAATAGACAATTCACAGCAGAGGAAACATAAATGAATAAAAATAAATAAAAATGTTTCTCTTGTTACTTAAGGCAAAATTGAGTAGTAGGAAATTTGTCTTATCAAGTAAGCAAAATTAATTTCTTTTCCTAATAGTGATGATAGGCATACAATAAAACAGGAAATGTCATACACTGCTGGCAAGAATGTAAAACTTTCTGGAAAACAATTCATTGTGTCTCAAGAGGAATCCAAGATGTTTACATTCTTTGACCTAGCTATTCTACTTCCAAGAATTTAACAACAGAAAATAATTGGAAAATTCCAAAATAGGGACAAATAATCATACTAAAAACATACTCATTTCAGCATTGCTTACTAAGAAGAGTAAGCACTGTGTATGTCCACTGATGATTTTAACATTTTTTTGGAGCATCTAATGTGAGGTAAGGACAGAAGCCAAACTAAGACAGACGAGGTCTTCATCCTTACAGACATTAAATCAAGTGCTATAATTAAAACTTACACTACAGGAGCATGTTGTTGTTTACAGAAGCATATAGCAGAGTAGCTATAACAAGAGGAAGTGACATTTAAACTAAAACATGAAGAATGTATGAAGTAACTTTACTACAAGGCAGTGGTTGCAAAAACAGCTTGGTTTTGGCAACTGGCACAAAAATAGGCCCGAAGACATCTGGAACAGAATAGAAGACCCAGACATACCTCAACATACCTGTAGCCACCTTATTTTCAACAAAGGAGCAAAGCAAGTAAACTGGAAAAAGGACAGCCTCTTCAACAAATGGTGCTGGGAAACATGGTCATCCACATGCAGAAAAATGAAAGTGGATCTGCATCTCTCAATATACATGAGAGTTAACTCAAAATGGATAAAAGATCTCAACATAAAACCAGAAACTTTAAAACTCATAGAAGGCAAGATAGGCAATAC
>VMDO01000949.1:120841-243096 GCA_007922755.1 Pedetes capensis | reverse complement strand
AAAAGCTGTGGCAAAAGATCTCTTTAGAGTATTGAAAAGCAAAGATGTCACATTGAAGACGAAGGTGCGTCTGACTCTTGCCATGGTATTTTCAGTGGCATCATATGGTTGTGAAAGCTGGACATTGAACAAGAGAGACAGAAAAAGAATTGATGCTTTTGAATTGTGGTGCTGGAGACGTCTATTGAATATACCATGGATTGCCAAAAGAACCAACAAATCTGTCCTAGAAGAAGTACAACCAGAGTGCTCCTTGGAAGCAAAAATGGCCAGGCTGCGTCTTACATATTTCAGACATGTAGTCAGGAGAGAACAATCCCTGGAAAAGGACATCATGTTTGGGAGAGGGCAGGTCAACGCAAAAGAGGAAAACCCTCCACCAGATGGATTGACACAGTGTCTGCAACAATGGGCTTAAACAGAAATGAGATCGTTTGCCTGTCATAGAATCGGCAAGTGTTTCGATCTGCTGTACATAAGGTCTGTATGAGTCGGACTCGACTCGACTGCACCTAACAACAACAACAACTTCAAAAACGCGGCTGGGATTTAGCTCAGTTGGTAGAGCTCTGCTCTGCAGTATCTGGGGTCCTGAGTTCGATTCCCAGCACCACAAAAATGGGAGAAGGATGTGGCAATCTACTCCCAAGGCAATCTTGAAACAATCAGCCATTGAAAACCCTATAAGGGTCACTATGAGTTGGATATAACTCGACCTAACAACAACAACTTCAAAAAAAATTTTTATATCTATATTTGGATTCATATAGTTAAGAAAATGGATAATATTTCTCTATCAAAGGCTAATTTGAAGCTTTCCTGCACTTTCTTGAGTATGAAAATATAAATGATGAATATCTGCATTTGAGAGATGTTTTGATTTTTTTCAGAATAATGTTAGAAAAGGGAAGTTTTATTTTGTGAATTCTTTTTTCTAATGCTAGAAATTGAACCCAAGATCTCACACATACCAGGCCAGCACTCTCCAACTAAGTTACACTTAGTCCTTTTTTTTTAAAACTTAAAATACATCAGCCTATTCCTATGTAAGTGGGACATTGATATATGAAGCTTGGTTAGTTGTTTGAAGTCTGAAGTGTGCTCCTGGGTCTAAACTCAGTGCCTGCCATGAGTTTGGGACAAATTTGTATGTTGTATGGGACAAATTTCTGTGCACCAGGCTCCTGTTAGCACTGAGCTGATGAGCTATGGCACATCCGGGTTCATGGTGCTGTTTGCTGGGTTATAATGGTCTTTTGATTTTCTGGAGTGTTTGGACCATTCCCTCCCCTGCAAGCCTGGGTAGGTTAAATGCCTTACAGGGTTTCCTGGCACCCTGTGTAAACTCTCCCAGATCAAGTCTCACAGTTGGTGTTCTTGCTGTTCTGTTTTGTTTTTTTGAGATAAGGTCTCACTATGTATCTCAGGCTGGCCTCGAGTTTGAGTTGCTCCCCCTCCTCTGTCTCCTGCGTGCTGGGATTACAGTTGTACACCATGACGCTGGCTGTAAATCTTACTCTACTGTTACTAATGTTTGCCTTTGTCTTTCACTGGATTAATAAAAGCATCCTTGCATTCCAACATATCCTTGGCTCAAAAGAGGCATTTCATATGGGATGAATGATGGAGCAATGAATGAATAAATTAATGAATGAGTTACTGGGCCTGTTAACTGTATCAGCTCTTTGAGGATGCTGTTGTTGTTAGGTGCCGTCGAGTCGGTATCCGACTCATAGCGACACTCATAGGGTTTTCAATGGCTGAGTTCTTCGGGATTGCCTTGGGAGTGGATTGCCAGGCCCTTCTCCCATTTTTGCGGTGCTGGGAATTGAACTCAGGGCCTCAGAGACTGCAGCGCAGCGCTCTACCCACTGAGCTAAGTCCCAGCCCCTCTTTGAGGATAGTGGATTCATATATCATAGGCTTATGATGTACAGTATTAAGTTTTGTCTTGTTTCAGAATTGAAATTAACATCCAAATCCTGACCATGAAATAGTTGAGCTAGATTATTTAAATGTGTGAGGGGGGCCCATATACAGACACTTTGACAAATGACGTGTTGAGGAAGGTTCTGTCGTACTCTTGAGCAGGTGACTGCCTCTTGGTGGACCTGTGCCTGTGGACTGTTTTAAATGCATTTATTCTGGATGGTCCTGTTGCTTCCTGTTGTCTTCCTTTCCTTGATAACACAGAAGGCTGGTTTTGGAATATGCGGGAAGCATTTCCACTGTTTTGCACATCTGACCTGAGTTTGTTGTGGGGCTGAGTCAGGTGGATGAGAGGAAAATACTTAATCCTTTCGATTCAGCGATGTCTTCACTCTTATCTCTTTTCCCCAGCCTCCATGATATTCTCAACAACCTGAGATCAAGATATGCCAAGCAGGTAAAGCAGTTTCAGGAGGAGAACCAGTCTCTGACCTCCGACTACAAACGTCTCGTGTTGCAGTTCAAAGAGCTGCAGAGGGCCATGAGGTATTTTATATTTTAGGGACTTGGGTGCTGAAGCATTTGTTCTACTGGAGTAGAGATGGGAGGGAGGTGGGAGGGAGAGTTGGCAGTGCATACTGGCAGTGATTTCATTAGACTTGAGATCACTTGCTTTTTTGGAGCTAAATCAGGGCACTGAAGACTCCTTTGTGCTGTGTTCCTCTGTCCCTGTACTCATGTGTCACCTGCCTTTTCTTGTTTCTTGTTGAGATGGCTCCATTTTGTCACAGGCGGGATGCTAGTGTTGGGCTGGGCCCAGAATGTACCGTGGCTCTTGTTCACATTCTTGCCTTGCTGCTAACTAGGGGGACTCTGGCCAGGTCTGGGGTCAGCTGGCCACGCTCAGTGATTCTCCTTCGCAGGCACTTTGCTATTATTGATGAAGAGAAGTTTCGGGAGATTTGGCTGATGAATGAAGAGGAGGCGAAGGGTCTCATAGCCAGAGCCTTTGACGTTGAGAAGATCATCAATACTCAGCACCTGGGAATCCCGTGGATAGCACCTGACTTCTGGTTCCTGAAGAATGTTGGGCCTATTTCGAAGCAGCAGAAGTCTGCCACACAAATAGTAGAAGAAGTGCTGATGCAAACAGGTGACTAGAACAGAGTCAAAGACCCTTTGAGCAGAGGGGCCTTCTGAGAACATGGGTCAATCTATCCATTTTACAGAGGAGAAAACTGAGGTCTGGGAGGTGGTAGATCTATGAGTAGGTAATCTGGCTTTCAAATCTCTTCTCATTTACAGCTCTTCCCTCTCCCCTGTATTCTACACTGGTAGTCACACCTAGAAGCTTCATTAGATGCAGGTTTAGTTTATTTTTGATAAGTACCCTGTTGTGCACCTCCATCAGGACAAACTACTGTCAGTTTGTCTCTCTTTTTGAGATGTTAACAACTACTGATAATCATTGTTGTAAAGCCATTAATGGCACTGAGATTGCAAAATAGTGATATTTTAAGTTCTATCCTTATGTCTTTATTTACTTGCTAGAACATTTCTGAAAAGAGAATATTCTCCCAACAGCTATTTGCTACCCTAAGATGTAGTTTGCATAGGAAAAGTAGGATAAGTACTCATTTTTTCTTTACTTGCCAGTTTTCAGAATAATAGATTGGGTGTCTAGCACCTTCCAAAGCTACTAATGAGTTTTAAAAAATATCATTATGAATGCACGGATTGAAACAAATTTGATGCATTTCAATTAAGTGTAGTTACTATCCATACTGATGCCCCAACTGTCCCATCTGTGGCCAGTGGGAGTTTCTTTATGTTGCCCTTCTGACACAGCCCCACAAGTCTTTCATAGTTTCCTCACTGCCCAGAGTGATCAGAAGTTCCAGGCACACATTATATATTTCTTGCCTTGAGTCTGGTGTAAACCATTTCTCCAAGGACACCTGGTCCTTTCAAGAAGGAGATGGTATTTTGAACCCATACTCTGGGTGCTTGGGTGCTTATTAATTGAGGCTGGCCATTGTTTCTAGATCTGGTCTGGTCTGGTCTTTTTCTGTTTTATTTTTATTTTTTATTTTTATTTTATTTTTTATTTTTTATTTTTTGGTACTGGGGGTTGAACCCAAGGCCTAGCACCTGCATGCTCTGCAAGTGCTGGACCACTGAGCTGCACCCTCAGCCCATTTTTTTTACTTTTTGAGACAGGGTCTCGCTAAATTACGCAGACTGCCTCTAGTCTCGAACTTGAAATCCTCCCAACTCCACCTCCCGAGCCGCTGGGATTACAGGCGTGCGCCATCACGCCCAGCGCTTATTTTTATTTTTTTGGTAAGTGCTTGGAGGTTGAACCCAGGCCCTCACACATGCTTTGGAAGTGCTCTACCACTGGGCTGTACTCCCAGACAATGTTTTACTTTTTTATTTTGAGACAAGGTCTTGTTAAATTACATAAGCTGCCTCTGGCCTTGAACTTGTGATCCTTCTGCCTCTGCCTCCAGAGTTGCTGGGATTACAGGCATGTGCCACCATGCCCACCTGGGTATAGGACTATGTTTTGGTAATCAAATAAATCATGAACTCATCCTAATACGTCCTAATTAACAAGATGCCAGGACTTGTACTGAACTTTATTGCAGTGTATGTCCTTTCTCCCAATGTGGAAATCTTGATACCCAACGACTCCAAAATAACTACCCATGTGCTTTCCCACAATAGTATAGGATAATCTTAGAGGAAATATCCACTCCCCCCACCACTAAGTGATGACTAAAAGTAGTTTAAACTTTCCTGTGGTCCTTTTTGTTTTTAAAAAGTATCCCCTAGAGATATATAGGGGGCTGGGATTTAGCTCAGTTGGTAGAGTGCTGCACTGCAGTCTCTGAGGTCCTGAGTTCAACTCCCAGCACCGCAAAAAACGGGAGAAGGATGTGGCAATCCACTCCCAAGGCAATCCCGAAACAGCCATTGAAAACCCTATGAGGGTCTCTGTGAGTTGGATACCGACTCAATGGCACCTAACAATAACAACAGAGATGTATAGAGACATTATTATATTTTAAAATCATTTGGAATAGTTTCCTTGTGGTTAATGTCACCAATGGATATACATTTAGGCTTTTTGTTCCATATTACTTTTGATTAATGCAATTTAATTATGCTTTATAACTATGTGAAATGTTTACATATTTCCAAAGTCAAGTGTACAAAACAAGGTGTATTCAAAGAAGTCTAACTTTTATTCCCTCTTCTATGTTGTTGTTGTTAGGTGCCGTCAAGTCGAATCCAACTCATAGCGACCCTATATACGGCAGAATGAAACACTCCCTGATTCTGTGCCAGGCACATGATCTTATTTATGTTTAAGCCCGTTGTTGCAGACACTGTGTCAATCCATCTGGTGGAGGGTTTTCCTTTTTTTTTGTTGGCCTGCCAGTCTCCCAAACATGATGTCTTTCTCTAGTGATTGGTCTCTTCTGAGTACATTTCCAAAATACGTAAAACACAGTCTAGCCATCCTTGCTTCTAAGGAGCACTCTGGTTGCACTTCTTCTAGGACAGATCTGTTGGTTCTTTTGGCAGTCCATGGTATATTCAATAATCGTCTCCAGCACCATAATCCAAAAGCATTACTTCTTCTCCTGTCTCCCTTGTTCAATTTCCAGCTTTCACAACCATATGATGCGACTGAAAATACCATGGCAATTGTCAGGAGCACCTTCGCCTTCAATGTGACATCTTTACTTTTCAGTACTCTAAACAGATCTTTGCCATAGCTTTTCCCAAAGCAATGCATCTCTTGCTTTCTTGACTGCTGCTTCCGTGGCCGTTAGTTATAGAGCCAAGCAAAGCAAAATCATGGACAACCTCAATCTTTTCTCCGTTTATTGTGAAGTGACATACTGACCCAGTTGTAAGGATTTCTGTTTTGTTGATATTTAGTTGCAATCCATGGTGAAGGCTACTTCAGTTTGCTGCATTATGGGGGCTTGCGTGTTGTGATAAGGCTGAAAGCTATTCCACTGGTATCTCAGATACTAGCACAGTCACCCATGGTGGACAGGTTTCAGCTGAGCTTCCAATCTGTGGCAGACTAGGGCGTAGGACCTGGTGAACCACTCCCAAAACAACTAGCCATTGAAAGCCCTATGAACAACAAAGAAACACTGCCCTTCTTCTTCTTCTTCTTTTTTTTTTTTTAACGGTACTGGGGGTTGAACCCAGGGCCTCATGCTTGCATACTCTGCAAATGCTGGACCACTGAGCTGCACCCTCAGCCCATTTTTTTACTTTTTTTTTTTTTTTTTTGAGGCAGGGTCTCACTAAGTTACGCAGACTGCCTCTGGTCTCTAACTTGCCATCTCCCTTCCTCCGCCTCCTGAGCCACTGGGATTACAGGCGTGCACCACCGTACCTGGCTACACTGTCCTTCTTTTATAGGTAGCTATTAAAAAACTTACGATTTATCCTTCCATTGCTTTTAAAAATTATAAACAAATACATATATATGTTTATTCATATTAACCAATCTTTTAAGTAAGTGAAAGCACATACATTTTTCTACTTTTCTTTTTTTTTACTTATAATGTTCCTGGGAATCATTCTATTACAGTAAAAAAAATCATCTTTCCTTTTTCACATGGTACTCTATTGTATATCTGTGCCATAATTCATTCAAATAGTCCTCTGTTGATCATATTTGGACACTTCCAGGTTTTTTTGTTTGTCATTGTGATTCCAAACATGACTGCAACGAATAGCTATGTTCACTTGTCTTTTCACATTTTTGCTGGTGGATTGTTGGGATAGACTTCTGGAAGTAGGTTTGCTGCATCGAAGGGCCAATGTCTGTGTAATTTTGTTGGGTATTGTTGCACAGAGATGGTACCATTTTGCATTCCCACCAGCAATCTGATGTCTTACACTTTTCAAATATCTAGATATTACCTTACCTCTTGAATAACCAGTAGAACCTAGATAATACAATAATTCCCATTTTTAAAAATCAGGAATGTATAGTGTAAAACATTTTTACATTTCAACTAAGGAAAATGTTGGCTCCTGCTGTCAACTATCAGTTCCTCCTGATAATGTTCCTTTATGAGTCAACCACTTTCTACTCTTTTCCTTGGCTGTTTCTAGTCTCCACAAGTTTAGAAATCATGTAGCACGCTTGATAAATTGTCTCCAAAATAAGAATAAGTAGGCTCCCACTATCCCTCCCACTTCCTGGCTCACAGTCAGATTTAGAGCATGAGGCCTCCGGGTAGATGCAGTTTGGGAAAGTGAGTCGTTCTGGGCTGGCTGGGAATGGCAGAGTTCTCCAGACAGTCTCTGATTCTGCCCCCAGGCTCCCATCCCCCCGCATCATAGACTTTCTTCAGCACACAGAGAGCCTTTGGGAGGTACATTTTCTCAGGAAAGCCTACTGTTTCTCAAAGTCAACAAGGCCAAGAACTCATCTCTTTTTTCTTTCTCTCTTTGACCCATCTGCAGAAGGGGAAGGGGAAGAAGAGGCTTCTTTAGAATCAGAGTCTTACCTGGACCTGCCCAGGCAAATTTCTGCAAAAACAACCAGAAAGATCCTGATGCTCCTCTGTGATGAATCGGTGAGGTCAACTGGGGCTGCTCCCAAGGCCTTTGTTGGGCCAGATGTGGCCTGGAGTCAGGAGTGGCAGCTTTGGCTGGCCACCCGCGGAGAGGGGCCTGAGGAATGGAGCTGGAGTCAGGCCTGGATTTGGGAGGAAGGTCACAGAGAGGCCTACGTCACAATGGCTCTTGCCATAGCAGGTCAGCGAGGCATAGGCCGGGCGAGCTGGTAGCGTCTGCTAACTGAAGACAGTGCGTGTTCTGAGCACCATTTTCTGCTCCATGAACACACCTGCCAGGTGATATGGGCACAATGACTATGGCCTTTCTGTGGGGGCTCAGTCTGAGGTGACTCTAGGTATGTTAGGCTTCAGATATCTGCATTGTAGGATAGCAAACAGGATTAGACTCAGAATACAGGTTGTGTCAGAGCTGGCTCAGCTGGAAACTGGGTTGTTACCAAACATGATTGGTGGTCATTTAGGTATATGGTTCTGGGGTGGGTCAAAGAGCCAGAGCAAGGCGCGGAAGCCTCAGTTCCCTCAGATAGTCAGGGCAGTTTTCTTTGGGGCAGAGACTGGGTCTAGACATTGAGGGAATCTCCTGTGGAAGGAATCAGCTGGCAAGTCCCCCCTGTCATTTGCTGGCTGGACACCAGGGGCCACCTCCCCATAAGGTGCTCCCCTGGCTCCTGGGCTCAGAGTGGGCATTTGGCTTCTCCTCCTCCCCATCCATATCATGTGCACTATATTCTTATTTGGCTCACCCCCCACCCCATGCCTTCCTATCCTCCCCTCAGGGCCTACAGATCTGTAGCTATTTGGGAAATATGGGGAAAGGGGGCACTGCATACGGGTCTGGTTTGGACTGCTGTGGAGACTCAGGTGTCTGCCCGGTGGCTTGTGGGCAAGAGGATGAGCCCCTTTTTGAGGTGGAGGGAAAGCTAAATCCATGATGGGGATTGGCCTTGCCCTCAGCTTTGCTGCTTGGGACTGGCTTAGGCATCCCAAGGTGGCCTTCCTCTGGAGCCTGGCTGCCCACAGTCTCACCACTGAGGGTTCACTCTGTGGAATTGTCCCTGGGGAGCCACGTGGAGGGTGGCTGCAGACTGTGTACCTCATTCTGTAAACCTGTCTCTGACTGGGGACACTATTTCACCTCAGGGTTTCCTCATAGAGAGCAAGCTGCTGAGCCTGCTCCTTCCCCTGGAGAAGAGTGAATGTTATCTGCTGAGATTGGACGCCATCTTTTCGGTGAGTGCCACTGAGTGGAGGGGACATGGGGTGGGGGTCAAAGTCTGCCACATTCTGAGACAGCCGTCTTTCTTCCCCACATTGTTTCAGCCCTGAGACTAGACTGCAGCCTCCGGGGCTTCCCTGGGCGCACCATCATGGTCTTCCCTTAAGTTTGCTTCTACACAACAGACTGGCCACAGCGTTGTTCAGACCTTTGTCACCTCTGATCCTTCCTCTACTGGCATCTCTCTCTCATGGCCTGGCTCTGAGGTTGTAGATTCTCCCCTGTACCCACAAACTCAGATATGCATTTATTCCCCCACCCCCAGCATTCTCACGCCAGCCAGATCTGTTTGCAGCCATTCCTGACTCCAAGCCTCGTTTCTGTATTCCGATGGCCCCAATTTCACTGTAGCCTTCCAGCACCCACTCCTGGGCCTTGGCAGGCTCTGAGGGTGCCAAGGAGCCGGCTGGGCCTCCTGCTTTGAGGAGCTGAGTCTGTCTGCACCCTGACCTCGTGACCCATTGATGGGGTGTCCAAGCAGCCATCCTGTTTTGTCCCTAGGCCCTTGGAATCGAAAGTGAGGATGACTTATACAAAATGGTGAACTTCTTCCTCAAATACCAAGCCCATCATGTATCCTCCAGCCAGGTAAGCTGAGGTGCAACTGGAGAAAGCATTTTGAGTTCTCCAGGAAACACCCAGAGGGTGTTATTGCCTTTGAATAAGACTTCTGGGGAAATTATGTGTGTGTGTGGGGGGGGTCTTATGACAGAAATAGCTAACAACATTTTCATCATCATCATCATCATCATCATCATCATCATCATCATTATTTTGTTGTTGTGGTGGTGGTGGTGGTGGTGGTGGTGGTGGCGGCGGTGGCAGCGGCAGCAGTGGTGGTGGGTAGTACTTGGGAGTTGAACCCGGGGCCTTGCACATACTTTGCAAATGCTCTACCAGTCCATTTTTTATTTATCTTGAGACAAGGTCTCACTAAGTTATGCAGGCTGCTTCTCTCTTCAAACCTGTGATCCTCCTGCCTCTGCCTCCCAAGTTGCTGGGATAACAGTTGTGTGCCACTGTGCCCCAGTTTATTATTACTTTTTTCTATTTGCAAAGGGGAGAATGGCTGGGGGTAACATGCTGTTTTCAAATTGAGGTCCAGGGGATCTTTTCCTGGGTCAAAGCCAGGCCTCAGTCACTATGACATCTGGACCCAGCGCATTCTCCATATTTTGGTTGTTAACACTTTCCTGCAAAGCAGGGCTCATTTGTAAATGTACCTGTCTTTATTGTAACTGATTTTAATAGGAGAATCAAATATCAACTATTCTGAAGAAGTTAGCATGTTAAAGAATTATAAAATTTTAATTTAAAAATTAAAAATTTGAATTAAAAAGTGTTTTTAGTATTGCTAGGTCCAGGGTGAGTATCCTCATAGGCCTTCAGAAAGAGGCTGAGTGGACAAAACTGAGAAGCTATAAAAACAAAGAAAAGGATGCATATGACTACATCAAAACAAATTCTGTAGGGCAAAAATCACTATAAGTAAAAAAAAAAAAAAAAAAATTGTGTGTGCTGGAGATTTGAACCCAGCACCCTGTACATGCTTTGCAATCACTCTACCACATTTTATTTTGAGACAGAGTCTCTATATTGAGCAGACTGTCTCTGGCCTCGAACTTGTGATACTTCTGCCTTGCCTCCCAAGTTGCTGGGATTATAGGTGTGCACTACCATGCTCAGCTTACTGTAAGCAAAGTTAAAAGACAAAGGACAGCTGGGAAAAGTATTTTCAATGCATACTACCATTAAGGGGTAGTTTCCTTAATATATAAAAAGCTCTCAGACCAACAAAAAACAGACCAACAACTCAACAGAATAGATAATAAGTATCTACAATGAACAACTTCTAGATATGGTGGTATAAATAATTTTTAAACATAAGAAAAGATGACCAGGCTTCTTTGTAATAAGGGATATGTAAATTAAAACCTGACTTACATTTTTGTCTATCAGGTTGGCAAAAATATAAATATTTGATAACACATAGTGCTGACTAATATGTTACAAACAAGGACGCTTGTAAGTTGCTGGTAAGAATGTAAATTATTTTCACCTCCAGTGAGGACAATTTGACAGTATCAATTATAAAAGTGTATATAATTTTTACTTTTATTTTTATTTTTAGTTTTTTGAGACAGGGTCTAACTATGTAGTTGAGGCTAGCATGGAATTTTCTACATAGCTCAGGCTGGCAATCCTCCTGTCTCAGCCTCCCAAGTGCTGGGATTACAGGTGTGTGCCACCATGCCTGGTGACAAAACTGTATACACTCTATAATTATTCTTCTAGGATTTTATTCTAAGATGTACCTTAATACAGTTGAAATGATGTATTTATTATAGGGTTTTTATTGCAGAATTCCTTAAAATAGCAGAAGATTGGAAACAACCTAAATGTCTGTCATTAAGCAACTTATTTAATAATATTTGATGCATCTACACAATGGGATACTATGCAATTTTGAAAAATCAAAAACAGAAGAAGGGAGTTCTTTATATATGTTTATAAAAATCTATAAGGTTTATTGGCTTGTGAAGAAAATAAAGTATAGAACTACATGTGTAGAAACATTTATGTAGAAATGGGAAAGAAAAGTATATATATGAATTTGCTCATATGGACCTACTTTATCTTAGCCTAATACAGTGGTTGTTGTTGTTAGATGCTGTCAAGTCGTGTCCAACTCACAGCGACCTTCATAGGGTTTTCAATGGCTGATTGTTTCAGGATTGCCTCAGGAGTGGGTTGCCACGTCCTTCTACCATTTTTGCGGTGTTGGGAATCCAACCTGGAACCTCAGAGACCGCAGAGCGGCACTCTACCAACTGAGCTAAATCCAAGCCCAATGCAGTGGTACACACCTGTAATCCCAGCTACTTGGGAAGGACAGAGATCATACATTTGAGGCTAGCTTGGGCAACATAGCAAGACCCCATCTCAAAAGAAAAAAAAAGTGTTTTTTTCCAATAGACATACTATTGCTTTGGAAGGATATATAAGAAACTTGACAACATTAGTTTGCACGTGGGAGGTAAATTGAAGAAATTAGGCAACAGGAGTAGGAGGACTTTTTTTATTTAAAAATTAAAACAATATTTTGTGTTATGATTCAAAGATATTTATAACATGTAAGCTTTTTGAATATCAATACAATGAAGACCTGTGAATCCACATTTAGAAACAGAATGTTGTCATTTGTTTCAAAACTACCATCTGCCTGTCCTTGTCCATCCTCCTTCTTTTCTCTTCTTTCTCCTCTCTGTGTCTGTCCTTGTGTAAATGTCTGCCTCTGCAAGTTTTCTGTAAACTTTTCTCTGGATTCTCCTTTTGTCTCTCTTCACGCATCTTCTGTGTTACCCTTGCACCTTTCTCCAGATCACGTTGAATCAAACAGATATGGAGCAGACAAGCTGGACATCAGTGCTGGATAGATGGAGCTTGGTGTCAGACAGAAGGAGCATGGTGTCCAAATCAGAGCGGGAGTCAGTAGTGCAGGAGGCGCCGGAGGAAGGAAAGGAGGGAAGTCTTGTGAGCAGGGAGCCGGAAGAGAAGGAGTCCTTGCCTTCACCCAGGCTCATCCACCCCAACGATGTCCTCAAGGTTCTAGAGACCTTTGTCATGGGGCTGAAGAAACCCAGGTGCACCATGGTACCAAAGGGCTTGCCTGAAACCTGGGGGGTTCTGGGGGGCTGGGAGCCAGGCAAAGGGGGATAAATGGAAGGGGGGCATGAACTTGAGGAATGTTAGACATACTCATGAAAGAAATGGGGTTTGGAGTGATTTGTGGTTTTTCTGACCATCATTCATTCATTCATTCGTTCATTCATTCTTTCAGCGACCACTTATTGAGGTCTGCCATGTGTAGGCTCTGTGGGGATCACACCTTATGATGAGAACCACATTCAAAGCCTGTAAGAGGTGGTGCTGCTCAGAGGAGGAAGTGGCCATCTCCACTCAGCATGGCAGACAGGGTTTGGGAGGAGATGGCATTGGAAGCGGATGTTCTTAGGTGGTCAAAACAGGGGAAAGGGTTTTTTAGGACACATCATCACAGGGAGATGCCTTGTGTGTTCAAGAATCATGACCATGATAACTGGAGGGTCAAAGATCTGAGAGGGAGGGCCAGATATTGGAGAGCCTTGCCCCAGTGCCTGAGATCTTTGTCTTTTCCCTGATGGCTGGAGCCAGGAAAGGGTTTTAAGCAGTGGGGAAGTCATGATTTGACTTGAGTTTTAGAGATGGGTGCGAGTGTGTGTGTGTGTGTGTGTGTGTGTGTTGCTAGATACAGGGAGAACAATTCCTGTCTAAGTGAGAGGGGGTGATGTCCTGGATTAAGGCCATCCTAGAGGAGATGGGGGCTGGGATTTAGCTCAGTGGGTAGAGCGCTGCGCTGCAGTCTCTGAGGTCCCGAGTTCAATTCCCAGCACCGCAAAAATGGGAGAAGGGCCTGGCAATCCACTCCCAAGGAAATCCCGAAGCACTCAGCCATTGAAAAACCTATGAGGGTCGCTATGAGTCAGATACCGACTCGACGGCACCTAACAACAACAACAGAGGAGATGGAGAAAAGGTGACAAAATTAGAGAGCTGTTTTGGAAGCACTCATGAATAAAAAGGGTGTAGACATGAGCTGTGAAGCCAACAAGGTAAATTGGGAGAAAGAGGGAGTGGGTGAAGTTCCGATAAAATGTTCATGAAGATGACAGTGGCCCAAGAGTCAGGATCATGGAAGATAAGGAGGTTACTCTGGGGTAATCTAATAGACTCGGATAGCTGAGTGGGAAGGTGGTGGGTGGAAAAGCAGGAAGTCCGTGACTGACTTCAGGCGCCCTGCCTGGCACTGCTTGCGGGCTTAGGGTGTCAGATGGAGATCACAGTCCTAGTGCTCTTGACCATCAGGGACCTTCAGGCATCACCGAGAATGCGGAAAGCTATGCGAGATGACTCTCAAGACTCACAGTACTGGAAGGGCCTGGCCACGGTTATCCCTACTGCCACGCAGAACCTCTGGGATGCAGTCTACACAGCGTTAGAGAAATACCAGTAAGTGTGTGTCAAGGCCCCGGAGGCGGGCAGGTGGGTGAGAGACGATTTCGCTCAGAATAGCCACATTTGCTGCCCCCATCCAGCTCAGTGTGGGGAGAAAAGCTGCCTGGGAGGGCGGGGAAGGGACAGTGTTGGGTGGAAGGCGAGGTTTCCCACGTCTTCCCCACCTCCAGCCAGAGCAGACACACAGGGATCCTGGCCCCTACCAGGCAGAGAATGGAGGGTTGGGTGGGCCTCTAACTTGTTTTCCTGCCCAAAGCCACGTGCTGACCCAGAGGGCCAAGCTACTGATGGAAAGCAACTCCCTAGAGCGACAGAACGCGGAGCTGCAGTCCCTGCTGCAGCAGTATCTCCAGTCCAAGGTGGGTGGAGGGGCGGGGCTCCGGGGGGCGGGGTCTGTGGCTAATACTGCCTCATGTGCAGTTCATGGTGTCAGCGGGCAGGGAGGGGAAGGGGGAAAGGAGGAGACAGGTGAAGGGAGGGGAAGGGAGGAGGAAGAATCGAATATAGGACCAAAGGAGCGGCTGAGGAGCCCCTCTCCCAGGGGCCAGGAGTTTGGAGATGTGATGCAAAATCAGCAGGCCTGTGTCCAGTGGAGACAGTTACTCTCAAGGCAGTGGCTATTGCCTGAAGTCCCCTCCAGGGCAACTAGGTTGTGACTGTGTCCCTTTGATGCTCATGGTTTTGGTACCACTCTTTTGGGATGACCCCCTTTTAAACAGTGCCAAAGCCGGGGGAATCTTCCTAGCTTGCCCAGACTCCCAGGTGCATTTTCATCAATGCTAACAACCACCCTGCGAGGGAGATGAGTGGAAACTGCCCTCCTGTTCTACAAAAAGAGGGAAGCAAACCTCCAAGACATGGGGAGGTGGCCAGAGCCTCGGGGGCCTTCCAATCACCGTCCTTGGCCTGTGATGGGACTGGGGTCATCCTCCAACCGAGAGACGCGGCTGTGCTGGGTAGCTGTGCCATGGCCTCATTTTGTGCCGTCTCCTGGTGATAATTGTGGCATTTCCCCCATGGTCTGGACAGAGGAGGAAGGAAAATCCTTCAGTCACAGCTGCAGGCGCTCCACAGCTGGTGTGAGGTCCTTCCTGTGGTACTGATTTTGTAGCCAGGAGGGTCACGACACTCACCAGCCATGTGTGTGGGAGGCCACTGAGGCCAGCCCCACATCCAGGTATAGGGAATGGGTGGCCCTGGTCTGGTTTCAGGTGTCAGGCCACACCTGGAAGGTGGATGGGGTGAGCTTGGCATCATGATTGCCTCTTGGCCTATGACAGAAGTCAGACATTTGGGGACCAGATGGCCCCTGCTTCCACGGATGCTACTGTGTACTGAAGGGTGTGGCAGACGCACAGTGGGGAAGGGCTAGACCAGATGTGATGGTGAGTGATAAGTGGAAGGGTTAAGGGAATCGGTGAAGAATGCTTCCAGAGGTTGCTAACAGGAGCAGAAGCGAAATCGGAAGCCCTGGCTTGGCTTCGGAAGGCAGGCAGGCAGCCTGTGGGCTCCCTCAAATGTCATTTGGCTTTGGAGAGGAAATGTTTGCAGAGATCTCCAGTCTCTGGGAGAGCCAGCATATGCACTTGACCTCCGAGAGGCTGTTTCACTCAGATGGTAGAGTGCCACGCTGCACTCTCTGATGCCCTGGGTTGGATTCCCAGCACTAAAAATGGGAGAAGGATGTGGCAATCCACTCCCCAAGCAATCCGGAAACAATCAGCCATTGAAAACCTTATGAGGATCTCTATGGGTGTGATGGATTAGATAGTATCCAATAACAGCAATAACAATCTGGGAAGCCAAGAACAGGGCCTGGGGCAAGGAATTGACTTTCACTGGTTCTTTTCTAGATAAACACTGAACTGCAAGTTCCTCCGACTCAAGTGTTCCGGGTGCCCTCAAAATAGAGGTAGACCTGCAAAGGCTAAGGTGTCTGAGCTGATGCCAGAGGTGGTTACCTATCGCCTGAGGGAGGACCTGAGCGCCCTCCGGGTTTTCCAGAGCTGTCTGTATTGGCCTGCCTAAATACAGCAGGAAGAAGAGTGACCTGTTCCCACAGTTCTAATTAAAGTCTTTTGAAAGCTCAGGCTAAATCTTTTTAAAAAAAAAAAAAAATTTTTTTTTTTTTTTTGTTTTTGGGGGTTGAACCCATGGCCTTGCACATACCTTGCATGCACTCTACCATTGGGCTGCACCCCAAGACTGCTTTTTTATTTTTTATTTTGGGTCAGTGTTGCACTAAGTCACACCAGCTGCCTCTGGTCTTGAATTCTCAATCCTCCTGCCTTTGCCTCCTAAGTCGCTGGGATCACAGACGCGTGGCACTGCACCTGTTGAGACTGACTCTCTTGACAGAGGCCAGGTCTAGTGACCCCTGCCCCTCGCTGTGTGGCATGCGGGAACCGTGTCCCTGGGCTCAGACTGTGGTGTGTGACAGAGGCTGAGGTCAGTGACCTCTTGCTCTTGTGGGCAGCAGTTTGTAGGGGTGGAGGCTGTAGCTTTGGGACCCTTACAGGGTCTCCCTGGCCTGCAAGACCTTTTCAGTGTTCTGGGGGCCCCTGGTTCCCCTTGGTGTGTCCTCTGGGCTGTGGAGGAAGGGTCCTCCTGCAGACAGCCCCAGCAGGCAGCCTGGTGCCTGAGACCCACCTTGAACACTGGACCATGAGAGGCCACTCACAAGGGAAAAGTTTACCCCCTCAGAGTGCCCACTGCCCCTGCACCCCACATGAGTAGCTCTCCTCCCACTGCACCAACGCAGATTCATCAGCACAGTGTTTGGTTTATTTTATTGAGGAAACCACACCCAAGAAAGGAAGAACCGCCAACAGAAGCAGAAACACAGGCAGGAGGCAGCACTTGAAGTGCAGACTCCCAGCTGCAGCTGCAGGGTGGGCAGGGCAGGGCAAGGCAGGGCAGGGGCTGCCTCTAGAGCAGGGGGGCACAGGGTTTGCTCTCAGTGCACCTGTCTGGCTAGGGCAAAGGAGGCCCTGGGAAGCGATAGAAGCCCACAGGCAGTGCGTGCTGGCAGGCAGCCGGCTCCCTGGGAAGGAGAGGGAGAGGGAACCACGCGGAGCGTGGGCGGGAGCAGCAGTTGCCTCAGCCCCATGTTCTGGCTCAGCGCTGTACAGCAAAGACTGCCGGTGTCACCTCTGCTCCCTAGCTTCTGTCTGTTGCAGATGGGTGGTGATGACTTATGCTTGTTTATTCTTTCCAAAGCCCTTCGCATTTCTGAGCCACCTTCCTTGGTCCACTTCATTAAAACTTTAACCCTAGTTTTGGAAGCGTGGGGGAGGCTTGCCTTGGCTTTCTCTGGAGCAGGGCTTGAAGGAGGCTCAAGGTTCCCACCCCTTCCCTACATGTCCCAACCTCCAGGCAGGGGTTGGTCAGGCAGGACTGGGCAAACAGCAGCCTAGGGTGGGGATGGTGGCGCAATGGGCATGGGCAGGCACCTGCCCCGAGGCTTGCAGACTGGGCATAGGGCTTCTCAGGCTTCCGGGGAAGCTGGGAAAGAGTCCAGGCCATGACAAGGTAAGCGCTGCAGGCACTGGGGATGGGTGGGAGGGAAGTGGGGGCCTTCATGCCCCCAGGAGCTTCTTGACCATGTAGCCGGGGAGGCTGTAGAGGAAGAGGCCCAGCATGAGCAGCCCCAGCAGCGCCAGCACGATCTTGATGATGAGCCACTTGTACCGGGTGCAGATGAGGTACTTGATGGACTTGAGTGGGTTGAGGAACCAGACGAAGGCCGTGTCGGGGCGGCTGCGGAGTGGAGAAGAGGGAGGGGCTGCTCAGGCCGTAGACACGGCTCGCTACCCCATCGCTCTGTCCTTCCAGACCCCAGAGGCCTTGTCACAGCCTCAGCCCCTAAAGCAGTGAGTGCTGGAGCAGGGTGGGGCCCAGATCTGTTGCTTCCAAAGCCCTGTCCTCCCTGCAGGGCCTCTGGTGCCCCATCTCCTCCCTAGGCCCAGCTGGCATTTCGTCAAGAGGGGACCCATCCAGTTTCGACCTGAACACTTGCAGGGTCGGGCAGCCCACTACCTGAAGAGACCGCCCTGGCACGGCAGGCCATTGTAGTCATGAGCGAGCCTCTGCATTTACCAGTCACCACACAGGCGCATGTGGCTGCCTGTTCTCAGGTCTGTGTTGCTCACCTGCTTCTTTGTGATAAACACAAACTTCCGTCCCCACCAGCCCCTGCCAAGCATCTGCCCTGGAGGGACCCCCACCCTCACTGATCTGCCCACCATCAGGGAGTCCACTGGCCCTGCCTTCTTCAGGACTTCCTAGCTAAGAAGCTCTTATAAGCTTTTACTGTCTGCAGTCTGTGTTACAAAACAGTAGTTCCATAAGATGTCAAGATATAGAATTAGAGTATTGAATACACATTTCAAACTACTGTCCCATGGACTTCCGGAGAACACGGGCTGGACTCTCAGAGCTGAGCTCAGTATAAATCAGGCAGCAGAGTGGGCATGGCACACGTTGCTTGATTTCCAGTCCCAGCTGTGGTAGTTAAGTTAGGGATTCCCTTGAGACTTGTTTTCTTAAGGTGGGTTGATAAAATGTTCCTACTTCCTGGGGTTAGGGAAATGGTCAAGTGAGGCGGAGTGTGAGAAGCTCTGAGCCAGTGAGTGGTGCTCAGCCAACCTTGGCTGTTGAATATTTGATTCAAATGGAGCAATGATCGTGCAGGGCAGAAACCAGCTCTGCCTGGGGAGGCCTCACCCTTCGAGAAAGTGTTTCAGGACAGGCTGGCTTATTCTAGCCACACCTCCCCTTTCCCTGCTCCTATCTCAGCTTCCTTCTACCAATGAAAGTGGGTTAGAGTTGGTCAGGAAAGTGGCTTCGAGAGGTGGTGCTGCAGCCAAGGAGCACTTCGTTTGGCAGTTTGGCATTTAGGCTGGGAGTCCCACCTAGCTTGACCCTAATTTGCTGGGTGACCTTGGGCAAGCTACTTCCTCTCTCTGGCCTAATATATAAAAATGTGAAATAGCCATTTCTAGTTCTGAGAATCTATGACTCTGTTCTGAAAGCTTGGACGTTGCTGCGTGTGTGTGTGTGTGGGGGGGTGTGTATACATGCGCACGTGCATGTGTGTGCTTTTCTGTATGTGTGCACTTCTGTATGAGCATGCACGCTTGTGGGTGCACATATGACCACGCCACACGTGTGCTCCTGGGTGTGCGCGTGTGTGTGCGCGTTCCCCACACTGGCCAGTCCCTGGTCAGGAGGCAGATGGGAGAAGTACCCGACCCGGGGGGGTTGCAGAGCTCAGGCCCCGAGGATCTTCTTGGCCAGGTAGCCAGGCAGAGAGTAGAGAAAGAGGGCGAGCAGCAGGAGCAACAGCAGGAGCAGCAGCAGCTTGAGGAGCAGCCAGCGGTAGGTGCGCCACAGGAAGTAACGGGCAGACTTGAGAGGGTTCAAGAACCAGATGAAGCTGGTATCGGGCCGGCTGGAGTGTCAGGAAGAATAGAGGGTGCACAGAGAAAGGACAGGGGCCGTGGGGACCAGACGGGAAGCGTGGAGTTCCAGGCACCTCCTAGACCATCAAGGCTGGCTGGAGCCCCAGGGCCATCTTCAGGGCTGCTTGCCATTGTCAAAAGTTAGGAAGAGCCTGTGTCCCTGCTGGGTGGGACAGGAACTGCTTCCCTGGGCCCACAGCCCAACCTCTGGGTCAGACGGAGGAGGTGGGACTTCAGTGAAGGAGGGGGCTCCCCTGCAATGAAACTGTGGCCCAGGAAGACACAGAGATGGTGCCTGGGGAGTAGGGGCCAAGAAGACCGGAAGGTTCTGGTGCCCCTTTCCTGTTCTATCCCCCTAAAGCAGTGTGGCAGACAGCAGGGCACTCACTTGGGTTTCTCTAGGGGGTCAGGTTCATTGCGGGCCAGGCCCACTGGATTCTTCTCCGCCTCCTCCGCTGTCAGTAAGTGTAGTTCAGCCTCCACCTTGCCCTGCAGAAGACAGAAAGGTCCCGGTGCCTGGACCAGGTGTTGGGCCCTTGGCACCTCAGCCTGGCCCACGCCCAAGCAGGAGGCAGTGCCCACCGTGAGCTCGAACTCATCATTCTCATTGCGGGCCAGGAGGGGCCACCAGCCTTTGACCCGCTTCTGCTTGAAGATGGAAACCAGAGGCACGTCCACCTCGCCGGTGGCCATCTCCATGGTGCACTGCTTGGCTGTCTTTGCGCCCCGTGGGAACCGGTTCAGGTCCAGCTCGATGGCCCCTGGGAGGACACCAGAGTCAGCTCTGGGTGGTCATGGCAGGAGTGGGGGCTGTGGCCTCTTTAGCTCCTAGTTGCTGAGTGTGGACAGGCCAGCATCCGCCTGCCTCTCTCTCCACCCCAGCCCCACCTAGGCTTTACTTGGCTCTTCCTCCAGCCCAGAGCGTCTCTCTCTTTCCAGGTGCCTGACATGCTACCTGGTTTGCATCCTCTCTAGCAAAGCCCTGTTTAGGGAAGGAACATTGCTTTATAGAGGCACCAGCTGAGGTCCAGCGAAATCTCCTGCCACCCTTAGGGGAGCCTTGCTGATCCCCCATTGGCATTTTGCTGTCCCTTCCTTGGTGTGCCCAGAGTGCCTTGTCACCCCAGATGTAGACATCTGCCCCAGGCAGGGCTAGGGAGGTTCTTGGGGGACGGGACCTGTCTGATGTCTCTAGCTCTGAGGACTGGGTAGGGTCCACCTGTACCCCCTGGGGTGGGCTCACCCTGCCCATCCACCCCACTCCCCACCACTCAGTTCTGGACCCCAGGCCCCTGCCAGGCTCTGCACCCAGGAAGTCATCGGCAGAGAAGTGGTCGGCATCCCAGATCTGCAGGGTGAGCCGTGCAGGGATCTTGTACTCCGTCTCATCCCAGGAGAACATGGACTCCTTCTTAGAGATGACGATCTTTTCTTCGGCTGCCAGGTAGTCGAAGGGGAACAGGTAGCGCCAGTTGAAGTTGCCCTCGCCCGTAAGGGAGTGGTAGTGGACATCTGTGTCCTGCTTGTCCTCCTGCTGGCCCTTCAGCCACCTGCCGGGTGCCATGTGCTCCAGACCTGGGACCACACCCTGGCGCCTCTCTCCACCCCACGGGCCCCTTCTCTTCTCTCCCAGGAAGGTGGGCATGCCAGCTCAGCCCCTCCAGGTGCAGGGACCGCTCACCCACCCCCGCACAAAAATGTCACTGGACTTCTCCCCAGTGAAGAAGTCGTCGTCCTCCAGGACCACCTCATCCGTGTTCCACACGATGACCCGCAGCTCGTACCTGGGCAGAGGCAGGAGGGCTGATTAGCAGCCTGGAGTGGGGATTATCCCAGGTCCTGGGGCTGGGCTGGGGCAGGGGCTGGAGAGGAGACTGCCAGAGAAAAGTCCTGAGGACTTGGGCAGGGGCTGGGAGAGTGGACGGAGCCCAGAGAGAGGCCTCCATCCTCTGGGACCCAGGTTGGGCCAGACCATCAGCCAGGCGCATGCTGCCCTGGGGAGAGCCGGTCACTGGAACAGACACTGTTCCACTACAGGCCAGGGAGACTAAGGACTGGGAAGGCAGAGAAGACAGTGGCTAGCTTCTAGAGGTGGCTGCAGTGAGTCTGGAGAGTCAGGAGTGCCTTCTGTCTTCAAGGGGCAGTGCTTTTTCTCCAGTTCTCGGACAAATTCAAAGTTAAGCCCAGTGGCCAGCAATGGAAACCCATGGACTCTGATTTCCTTTATGTCTTTGTCCCAGAAGAGGATTTTTCCCCTTGAGGTTTGATTGTAATTATAAATGTAGTTATGTTTCAACCAAGAACAGCAAGGGTGAGTCATTCATTAAAAATGGATAGGAAGATAGCTTTTCATGACTGACACCCTGACTGCTGCCCAGGGTAACCTGTTGGGTTGGGTTGCCCCCTTGTGGTAGGCCCTGGAACAGCAGGCTCATGGCCTCAGGCTTGGAGGATATTGAATTCAGGCAGTGCTGGCTGCATCATTTGTCTCCATCAAGGCAAAATGGAAATGCAGAGGCCCTGGTTAAAAATCATCAAGAAATTCAGGCAACATCAGAGCATGAAAACAAGAAAATGGCTCCACGTGTCCAGAGAGCTGGCCCTGAATCCAGCACTAAGCATACTGAAGAAGGCAGTGACTCACCCATCTTGCCACCTTATAGAAGGAAAAACTGAGGACCAGTGAGACAAAGTAACCTGGCCAGGGTCAACTAGGACAGGCAGTTGGCTAGGACAGGCAGGCAGCTTGGCGCCTGACTCACAGCTCCTTCCATTCTGCCAACTCTTACCCCTTTGGGCACTGATTCCTGCCCACGCCATCTTAGGCACATGAAAGAAAACCTAGCAGAACTTGAGGAGAGGCCCTCGGGGTTCTGTTTCTGTGTCTGAGTGTGTGTGTGGACACGGACATGGGTGCCCATGGGAATGCTGTGCGTGGGCACAGGAAGGTGTGCAGGAGTGTGTCGACACAGGGATGTAGCCATCTTTGTGATGGTGGACGTGTGCTGGAGGGTGCTGGGCATGGCTCACCTCACCCACTGCCAGCAGAGCAGAGGGTGTGCCGCTGCCTCAGCAGTTGGGGACCCGCCAAGAGCAGGGCCTGCAACTGCTCTGTTTCTGCCCCAGAAGGCCTGGACACACCCAAGACCCAGGGAATGTTGTGACCCAGGCCATCTGGGCCTGCGCCTCCTACGGGAAGGACTGGGACATGGTGACAAGAAGACAGGCTGGGTAGGAAGGGGTAATGCCGACCCCTGGCAGCTCACTTCTTGGGCTTCCTGGGGGAGATGTCCAGGGGCGTCCCAGGGGCTGGCATGTCCATGGGGAACATGTCCACCCACAGCTCCAGGCGGCCCTGAGGAAGAGAGAAGTGTGGCAGGTGTCTCAGGAAGGTGTCCCTCTGCCCAGGAGGGCCCACTGTCTTTGCCCTCCCAACCCATGTCTGTCAAGGACCCACACCATCAACGTCCATATTTGGATGTTAAGAATTCCTGTGATGTCACCAATAGCCAATCACAGCTTCTAAGTGAGACAGCTCACAGGGACACTTGCCATTCAAGTTGGCCTTGGTGGGGAGGTGCCTGCCAGGCTTTTGGGAAGGCAGCAGGGATGCGATGAATAGCACAAGGCTCCATTTCTGCCTTTGTGCATCTGAGTAGGGAACCCTTGACCCTAAACACCCAGGGGCCCCCGGATCCAGGCTAGGCAAGCATCACCTGCTCAATGCCTGGCTTGTCCGGGTTGAGCAATGGCCTGGTCTCCACGTGTTCCGGCACCAGGCGGCAGCCTACTCGGGGGATGTCTTCCCAGTGCCTCAGGGCAGACAGTGCCACATGCTCATCTGTGGGCTTCTTCTGACCTGTGGGTGCCAGTGGATCACACATGGGCCTTCCAAGACCAAGAGACCTGTGCTGGGGCCTGGGACTTAGGGGCACAAAGCCCTGAGCCCATCCCACCTCCACTTTACTGTTGGAGAAGCTGAGGCACAGAGAGAGCAGCGGCTTGCCCAAGGTCTCAGCTGCCCCATAGGGCCCAGACAGGTCTGTGCCCTTGGCTTCCTCTACTTGAGGAAGCTGAGCAGAGAACCCTGCTGGGCTGTGACAGGGGACAAGGAGGAGACAAGCCACCTCCATCCCAGCACCTGAAGATGGTGGCACAAGTGCCCCAGGGCAGACACCTCCTGAATTTCTGGGAAGTGACTCACAGGCAGAGGAGTGGGGAGGGTCCTGGGCTTGGAGCCAGAGGGACCTGATCCCACTCTCTCGCTCTTGCCTCTAAAACCCATGTTACCTTGGGCAAGTTGCCAAACTTGTTGGGTCTCAGTTTGCCCAGCTGCAGAATGGGGCTACCGCCTTGCCCCATGGGAATGATGGGGACAGAGAGAAAACAGCGTAGGGGGAAGCATGGTACAGGATGGTGTGGAAGGGCAGTGGCTGGGCAGACAGAAAGGGACTCTGGGATCAGCTCTGGGGCACTGGAGCAGTGGGTCATTAAGCCCAGGCTCAGGCTACGGACACCCAGACTAGGGAAGAACGGGTCCCTCCTGGCCTCTGAAACTCCTGGAGGGAGGCTGAGCAGCCTGGTCCAGCATCCATTACCATTCTCATCCTCGATCTCAGAGGGCCCCGTGAAGACGCGGTTAGCCACCTTCACTCTCCCCGGTGGCCCAAAGTGGGGGCCATCCACTTTGCCCTCTTTGCAGAGACGAGTCAGGATCTGGCTGGGCTTCATGGGGTCCCTCCAGAT
Organism: Pedetes capensis; assembly: GCA_007922755.1. Classification (NCBI taxonomy): domain Eukaryota; kingdom Metazoa; phylum Chordata; class Mammalia; order Rodentia; family Pedetidae; genus Pedetes; species Pedetes capensis. The sequence continues at coordinate 219,004 of VMDO01000949.1, read as the reverse complement.
ATTGTAGCCATGTCTGTGAAAGGGGACACACAGGCTTGAGGGGCTGTGGCTGGGACTAGGCCATCCCGGTGGTAGCTGGCCTGCCAGTTCTCTAAAATTGGCTATCCTGGGTTCTAGGTTCACCCAAGACCCTGGGGCTGCCGACCCTCCTACTTCCGGTTTTGACTCACATGCCCAGGGTCTCCCAATCATCCCCACACCATGCCCACTCCTCTGGAACCTCCAAGGCTCCCATGAGGAAACTGATAACCAGAGAGGTCGAAGGACCTGACCAGGGCCCCCGGGTCTGTAAGCAGCAGAGGCTGGCCCTGATCCCCAGAGGACTCTTCCTCTGCTCTGCCCCTCCTGCTGCCCTTCTCTCCTCATCCTCCCTTCCCTGTCTTGCAATTCCCTGGCCCAGTTCTTGCCTCGGACTCTGAAGTCCTGGTCCCCGAAGGCTGTAGGGCCAGACGCCTGGCCTGGGACCGAAGCTGTATTGTGTCTCCTTTCCCAAATTCCCATCCCTGACTATTGTCAAAAGGGTCAAGATTTAGCAGGCACCACCACCTCTGCCTCGTGCGCTGCCCTCGCACTGCCCTTTTCCTAACCCGGCCCCAGCCCCAGTAGCTCCCACCCCGCCCCTCTCCCCACCCATCGCCCCGGCATTTCCCTACTCTTGCTATCACCTGGCCCCTCTCCCGGCCCTTACCCCGTTCCTCTTCCCACCCATTCCCTAGACCCCGCCCCCGGCCGCCCTCACCCCGCCTTTGCCCCGCCCTTTCCCTCCCTCCAACCCTGCCCTCGTACATGGAGTAGGTCTGCGCAATGCCGCAGGTGGCGCGATGCTTGCTGTAGAAACGATTCTCCAGATCGATCTTGGTTTCCCCAATAAGGTCGTCGGTGCCCACCAGATCCCAGTCGTACACAGCCACCGTCAGCATGGATTCCATGGGGAAGGAAGCTTCGATGTCAAAGGACCTGGCAAGTGGGAGTGTGTGTGTGTGTGTGTGTGTGTGTGTGTGTGTGTGTGTGCATGCGCACACACACACGTGGTTGGGGGGGTGTCAGGGGGTGGTCCGAGCTGGGGAGTTAGGGCCGGCTGGGGAGGGCACCACGAAGCCTTACTTCCCAAAGATGGGGTTGAGCTGCTTGGAGATGTAGTTCTCCTTATCACGGATTTCGGTCTTGCCCAGCCGGATGGCGATGTAGGGGTCAGCCTTGCCGTTGATGTCAGCTGGGTGCAGGTCTGTGGCCTGAAGCGGGGAGGATCCCACCTGAGGAGACTCCCAAGTGCCCCTCCCCAGACCTTGGAGGACCGGTGATGTTTAAAGGTTGTGATAGGGCCCGGATCCTTGCTGTGTGGCCCTGGGCAAGCTGCTGCCCTCTTCTAGGCCTTGACTTCCTCCTCTAAGAAAGATGGAGACTAGACCAAATGACGTCCCTGGTGCCTCCCAGCTTGGGACTGTCAGTTTGCAGGAGGACAGGAGGACCAGGAGACTTGCAGGGAGGGGGTGCGAAGGGCGTCTCACCCGGACCACATAGACTCGGACCAGCACAGTGATGGGGTCATTGCTTGGGATGCCCTGGAACATGCCGTAGGTGGGGTCGTAGCCGGCTTCCCGGGACACGTCCTCTGGGAGTGGCACCTTGTACACACAGAGGGAGCCCTGGTGCAAGGCAAAGTGGGTCAGCCCACAGGGGTCTGGTCTCTGCTGCATCAGGGTCTTACTCTTAACCCTTTAGCTGCTAGATCATGGGGGAGGTCCAGGGGTTCTGAAGGGAGTGGCCCGGGCATTGTTGCGGGGGAGGGAGAGCTGGAGGAGAGAATGCGAGGTGGTGGTGGGGCTCAAGGACTGGGCTGGGCTCCCCGCCTGACCTTGAACCGGCCCACAATGCGCTCCTCCTCCGTTGAACCGTCCTCATTATCCCCAGTCTTGCCCCGCAGCAGGTTAAAGGTGTGCAGCCAGTCCTCAAAGTTGTCAAACTCTGACTCCAGCTCCTTGGGATACACCTGAGCCAGGCGAGCCCATCAGGCTTGATGACTGTCCACTGGCCCTCATCCTGCCCCATATACCACCTCTTGCCCCCATGCCTGGGGAGGGTCTGCCCCCAGACCCTCACCTTCAGCTCATCAATCTTGGGTTTCTTCTTCTCAGGGGCCTCAGACCCCTGGCTGGGGCTGAGGTTCTGGGTTCTCTTCTTCTTTTCCTCCTTAGCACCCCTTGCCTTCTCCTTGCTCTTCATTGGCCCCTTCAGGCCTGGCCAGAAGCAGAAAAGGCACTTAGGGGAAGAGCAGTCAGCTCAGGGGGAAGTAGGGCAGAACGCACCAGGGAAGGGGGTGCTGAGTTTGAGACCCAGCTTTGCCACTCATTTTCTTTACTACCATTATTTAACTCCTGAGTCTCAATGCACTCAATAGTGAGATGTGGACAGTAGGTTATGCCTGGCAATGTGCACGTGACTGTTGTCATGCCTTTCTGGAGAGTAGGGTGGGGAAGGATCCAGGGCTGGAGTAAGGAGCCTGTCACTACACAGCCATGTGTCTGTGCCCTTTCCCCTCTAGTCATATTCTACTTGGCCACAGTATTAAGATCACTGACTATTAGCATTTGCCACACCGCATCCAATGGAATACCAGGTTTAAGTGCTATTTGCATGTTTTAGAAGAAATAGCACTGTGGAGGAATGAGGTGGAGAAATAGTTCATACAGTTTCTTCCCTTTGGATATTTATACTAAAATTTGCATATTAAAGATGCTGAGAAGTCCTGCACCAAAGGAACCTGTTTAAACCAGCATTTCCTGACCTGATTGGACCACAGACCTCTCTCTTCCCTCCAGAATAGCCATTAATACTGTTCCATGGGAAAACCTCATGCTGAGTGGGATGAGCTGTGAGGTCCCTTCCAGCTCTGATACTCTGTGGCTCTAAATGTCAGCCCATCGCTGTGGTTGTTGAATTGGTTGGAATAAAAACCACTTGAGATAAAGGCCTTAGCCTGGATCCCTGGAGCACAGGCCCAGGCTGGGGAAGGCAGAAAGCCAGGGATACAGGGGTCTGGGGGTCTAGGGCTCACCATCAGTGTTGTCCATTTCCTCCTTCTCTTCCAAGTCAGTTCCTGAGGCTTCATGTTGTTGAAGTTGCTGCCAAAAGATGAAGTGATGGTCCCTGACTCCCTAGGCCATGGTTGACCTTTGTGTACCAACGGTGCCCTAAGTATCTGTTCATACATCCACTCTGCCTCATGGACTGGGGCTCCTGGGGGCCATCCTATCTCTGGGCTCCCACAGCACCTAGTATGGTGTCTGGCTCATCATATATACTCCAGAGATGTTTGCAGAACACACAAGAGAGCACAAGGGGAAACTGAGTCAAGGAAGGTGGCCTGGACCAGCAGCTCAGAGCAGGTGGGTGCAGAGCTGGGACTTCAAGGGTGTGAGGCCCCCAAGAAGCAGGCTATTGGGGGATGGGGAGGGAGCTGGAGAGGGAGCTGGAGAGGAGGGGGTGGTGTGGAGCCAGGGTCACCTCAGCAACCCCACAGCTCTCCCAGGCCTCACCTCCTTCATGGTGTCGATGGAGGCGAAATACTTGGACCACCAGTCCAGCATGCTCTCATCCGGCTCCTCTTCCTCCGGCTCCTCTGCAGCACCTTTCTTCTTCTTCTTCTTCTTCTCCTTCTCCTCCTCAGCCTGAGGGTCGGCCAGGTATACAGGCCTTCGGGCTATCTTGATCCCTGCCCATTCCCAGAACCCTGGACAAGCCCTCACTCATTCTGGGGAAGCCCCAGGCCCTAAGATGCTCTCTGGGGCCGCCAATGTCATAGGGGCAGGGCCTTCTTTTGTGGAGGAGAGTGCCACAGCCTGGTGAGGGTCATGCTGCCACGTGAGCCTCAGGCGATGGCAGGATTGGCACTCAGGGGTGAGGGATGACTCAGTCCCTGAGGCTGGGCCCTCTGATCTGACACTTGATGCCAGGGTAGGGTCTTCTCACCACAGGGCCCTTGCATGGCTCCCATACTCACCACATCCACCTTGACAACGGCATCAGAAGTCTGCAGGGGAACCAAGGAGATGGGCCAGGATTAGCAGATGAGACCAGAAAGGGCAGGCACTGGCCCAGCACAGGGAGTGCGAAGAGCTAGGACGGGAGCTACTGAGCACATGCAGGAGCGAGTTGCTCAGTGTGTGCTGTGAGGCCCATGCCTGCCCGGCCAGCTTTATATTCACGACAGCACACTGCCTGGTGAGGCCGCCAAGGACCTGCTTCAAGGCTGCTTCTGAGGCTTCCGCAGGCCTTCTAGGGCCCTAGCTGCCCCTTAGAATCACCCAGCAGGCTTTTTATGAATTGTTCATGTGAGTACCACTGAGCCTGCCTGGGGTGGGCATGCTGGGTACACACATACCAGGACAGTGTTGGGGGGCATTGTCTGTCCATGTAGCCAGGGTTGGCCCTTGACAATTTCACATCGAAAGAGTGACTCAGTGGCATTCCCTCAGGATGGAGGCTTCTGGTTCCCAGGAGGTGTCCTGTGTGCTGGGCTGCACCCGCCAGCGTGGAGTTGACCACCTGTCTTACCGCGTCCAGTTTCACCATGGTCTCCAGCTTCTTGACGGGCACTTCAGGCTCCATGCTCACCACAATCTCCCCTGCGGGGTGAGAAGAGGGACCCCCTTTGCCCGGCACTCGGCGGCCCTGGAGAAGTCTGACTGGACAGAGAGACGGACGGACAGGTAGACAGGCAGAGGAGCAGCAGAGGCACAGTTAAAGTCAGGGAGGCAGGAAGAGTAGAAACCTAACGTGATTCTAGAACTTTCTGAGCGGAAAGGAGGAACAGGGCAGTTGAGGGAGCAAAGATAGGAATAAGGAGGGAGAAAGTGAGGCAGAGGGGAGGATGGGCCACTGTACAGCCAAACAGAGGGTTGGAGGCTGGACTGGAGTGGGGCGGGCAGGAGGGCCTGGGCCTTCTCCATTGTGCTGTAGCCTTTTGAGCGCCTGTCCTGCATTGGCCTTCTCTGGCTCCAGAGTGAGGGGCAGCCCTGGGTGACCTTCCTTCGCCCCTGAGATGGGCCTGCCTCCTTGCCCTCCCTCAAAGCCCCAGGGGCCTGCCCTCAGGAGAAGCTCTGGTGGCTGTCCACCCTGGACTGAGAGCTGGAGCCCTTTGGGGGACCGAGTGGAGCCCGGCTTGGGCTTCTGGGTGAGGCCATACCCGTGGTGTTCCAGTTGGGAGCTGAGCGGTCCGGGGGCCGGTAGATGAAGCGCCGCAGGGAGCTGACAGCATGGGAGCCCACCAGGGTATAGCGGCCGAAGGCCCTGCAGTCCACCACACGGATGTTCAAGGGGGGGTGCAGCAGCTCGTTCTCTGGGAGGTCCTGGGGGGAGGGGTGACATGCAGGCTGAGCCACGGAGAAGGGGGCAGAGGAGCCCAGCCAAAGCGGGCCACACTGGCCACCCCCAGCTCTGCCTGGGCCTGTGCTCACCACTTCAAACCACTTGACCAGGGCGGTGAAGTTGGGGTTCTTCTTGTAATTGTGGATCAGGGATGACTGCACCCCCTTCCCCGCACACTCAATGTCCACCCGCGGCCGGTCCACCTGGGCCAGGTTCACCCGCTTCAGGTCCCGCAGGCCCCAGAACAGCACCTGGGAGAGGGTGGGAGACAGAGGGCTACTCAGTAGGGAGCCAGCTGTGGCCAAGTGGGGCCACCTGGGAAGGAAAGGGGCAGGCAGTAGGCAGTGAGGCACAGGGCATGGGTGGGGGCGGTGGCAGGAGAACGGATGCGGTGGGTATCCTCAGGGACTGAGGTCGGGGCTTTGGGCTGAGCGTGGGTGTGGGTGGGGCAGAGGGCAGTAGGAGACAGGAGGGGTGGGAATAGCCCTGGACATGGTGGTGTGACTCTGTCAGACAGGGGCAGGCACTGGCCTGGGCTAGGAGCCTGGGTCTGCTGCCAGCTCCTGGGGATGACCTTGGGCAAGTCACTTCCCTCCAGGGCCCTTGATATCCTTATCTAAAAATAAGGAGCGGGATGAGGGATCCACAGGCCTTGCCCGCCCACAGTGGAACATGCACAGGGCGCTCAATGGAGAGAAAGAGACAGGCAGAAGGAGGCCGGGTAGAGAACACAGGGCAGGGACAGGGAGAGCCCACGGGCCCTCATGCACCTCCACACGGTACTTGCTGAGCACGGGCCGGATGCCCACAGGTACAGGCATGATGGGCCCTCGGTCCAGGTCCATTGGGCCATTGATCGGGGGCAGGTCGGCCTTCCCTGCTGGCCCAATCTGGGAAGCATGGGGTCAGAGGTCACACACTGGGAATCCCAAGGAGAGGCTTTTTCCTCCCGAGTTGCTTGCCATGAGATCAGGGGAGACAGGAAGGCCAAAGGGCCCCAGGCCCCCGAGACCCACTCCCAAGCTCTGGTCCCACTGGCCTCACAGGAGCATGGGGAGGACACAGGCTTGCAAGGACAGGGCCCTCTGGCCTGTGGCCCACCTGCAGCAGCTCGAAGGCAGCCAGCAGGTCTCCAGCGGTGGCGTTGCCTCGGTAGATCTGGTAGTACTCGAGCTGGGGTGGGAAACGGGGCGGGCAGTATGCCTCATCCGCCATCTTCACCAGGGGCTTGGCGAAGGTCCGGCCCATGAAATCGGCTTTGCCCTGACACGACAAACAACCTAGATGGCCTCTCGCACCTGCTGTTTGCCATACATGTTCACATCTGTGATCTCATTCAGTCCTTCCTATAGCCTGGGGGTTGGTGTAAGGAGCAAGGATGGTCAGCCCATTTTACAAATGGGGGAAACCAAGTCTCAGGGTCCACCAAAGGCTTGTTCAAGGCCAGGCACTGAGTGATAAATATAGGGCTCAGGGCTTGAAATAAGGTCTTCCTACCTCTAATCCAGAGCTCTTTTAGGCACCCCAACAACTGAGATGGTTTTCAGGAAGAGATGTGGCTCCCTGATTTTTCAGAGGGTTACCCTAATCCTTCAGAACCCCCATGGAGAGCTGGGAAGCTGTTACAGACTGTGATAGGTGTGGGCAGGGGGTCAGGGCCCCTGGAGTGACAGCAGGACTTGCTGGCCCATCTCCTGGAGACTCTGGGCTCAGTTTGTCTGTGCAGGAGGCAGGGATGCCCCAGCCTGGCCCCTGAGCCCCCAGAGGCCCACAGTGCTGGGAAAGGGTCAGGCTGTGGTGGGTGGGCAGCAGGCACCTGGAGGGCCCGGGCAGCAGTGCAGACCTGCAGCTTCCCAGCAAGCCCTGGCAGGGGAGGCGGGTTGGGGAGGCAGCAGCATAGCTTCAGTGCAGGGAACCAGGGGGAGGCAAGGTGCTGCTAGGGGTTCCTGGTGCCCCTGCCCTCCCATACCATAGTGTCTTGGTCGTAGATTTCAATGACAATGATGGGGGGGTCATCCCGCAGCTCATGTGCTTCACCATACAGCTCCAGGTTGTCAAATACCAGCATCTGGTCCCAGGTGGGACACAGCGTCTCATTCAGCACCTGCAGTGAGGCGTAGGAGACAGGGAGCGAGTGGTGGTGGGTGGGCAGTTTCTCGACTTTATCAGAAGTCTGAAAGTTAAGGCTAACATGAAATCTGCTCCCAGTGCCCTGCCAAAGTCTCCCCGTCTCCCTTGCCTTGTGGCTATGGCTACAGTCAAAGCCTTTGCCTGAGGTAAAGGCCTGTGGTAGCTGCAAGGCTTCCCTCTCCTCCACAGGCCCTCACCTCCGTGCACTGGCTCTGGTTGATGAAGAAGACCCGGGCAAAGGGATCAGAGAGCCCGCTGCTGTCAGCTGCAAAGAGGCTGCGAGCCTGGTACATGTGGGCCCGGAGCTGGAAGGCCTGCTTCTCTGTGGGGAAGAGTGCGCTGAGGCTCCGCAGCAGGTAACCCCTGTGGGCGCTCCCGGGGTGCATAGGAGCCAGCGGCTGGCCCAGGCCAAGGGGCCTCACTCACTGGTGTAGACCAGGCTGATGGGCGGGAAAGAGTGCAGGCCCAGGCCCTGGGCAGCCTTGATCTCCTCGAAGCCACAGGGCAGGCCACACAGGAAGTCCTTTCGCTGCTTGCTGAGGCCCAGCCACAGGTAGAGCTCCAGCTTGGCCTGCACCGTCCAGCCTGCCGGGCCGAAGCCCCGCTTCCCGGGCAGCTGGGGGCAGGCCTGGGGTCATCAGGAGCCTAACAGCTGCCAGGGTCCACAGGCTGGTGGAGGCCTGTGTCAGAGCTGCTCCTGCCCCTTCCCAGCCACCCCTCTCGGCTGGGCTGTAGCAGGAGGCCCGGGGGGATGGGCAGGGTGGCACAGGGTGGGCTCCAGCTCTCGGAACACCTGTGGGTTGAGGGCTCAGCCCCATTGGCTCAGGCCTACCAGCCCCAGGGGAGCCCTTACAAGGATCTGGCTGACCCCTACCCCAGCCCAGCCCCTGCGGTACCTTGAGGAAGAGGGTCTTGACCTTGGCACAGTCCTTGCCCAGCTCCTCTTCCACAATGGAGAAGAGCAGGTCCTTGGAGGGCACCCGGGCGTAGGCGATGCGCTTGTTGTTGCTCATCATCCAGATGAAGACGTCTGGGATGCTGTGCTGGGGCTATGGCAGGACCGAGGGGCCGCAGGTTGGTGGCCCCTGAGCCTGCAGACCCACAAGGGCTGAGGCCGAATGGGAGAAGGAGGGGCCTTGCTAGGGAAGGACCCCCATGGCTGGGTCTTGCTCAACCTCTTCCCCAGTGGCCATCTGGGTGGGAGGGGCTGCCTAGGGGGCTGGCCGGCCCCTTTCTGCGCAGCCCAGCTCCGCCCTCCTCACAGGCCACGCACCTCATCAGCCAGGAAGCGCAGCTTCTGGAGGAAGTTCTGGCACAGCCTCAGCTTCTCCCGCACAGTATGCCTCTTCACCTGAGCCCGCAGGCTCTTGGCTTGCTGCCCCATGCTCTCCTGGGGGAGGAGTGGAAGGAACACTCAGCTGTGGTGAGGGCTGCTTGGGCCACCATGCAGGGGCCAGTGACCTCAGAGCAGATGTCCCCTGTTTACCACCAGACCCTTCTTTTGATCCAGGGGCCCTGCTGCATCCTCACCAGCTCCCTCATGCAGGACTTGAGGCGCTCCCGGTCCAGCCTGGTGCGGGACGAGTTGCCGTGGTCCTTGTCAGCGAGGGAGAGGAAGCGGCTGGGGGTGGAGGAGCCCAGGCTTAGCCTGTAGGCACTTCAGCCTCCACCCAGCCTTGGCCTGGGTCCCCCATCAACCCATCAGTCCCGTCCTCTCACTGGCAGCCGCAGCTGAGCTCCTCCAGCACGCCCCGCAGACGGCGCTCAGGGTAGGACTTCTCGGTTTTGATCATCTCCTGCACGTCGTTCAGGCCTTCCTCCTGTGGAGCAGGGGTGTGGGGCATGCTGGCCACACTCCTCCCTGTCAACTCCCCAAGGGCCTCCTCCCCACTCGCCAGGGAAAAGAGCGACCTAGTGACCTGGGACCTCTCATGAGGGTTGCTCCCTAGTCATCATGAGGGAACAACTATGTAAGTCCCCAGTTTCTGTTATAGCACCTGGATACCCCAGTATTTGTGAGGTGTTCAGTTCCTGAGGGAAGAAGTCATCTCTGGGCTGGGACATGGTGGACTGAATAAGACCCAGGACTGGAGAGGAGGCTGGTGCAGCCACAGACAAAGGGCGTGCCCCACTGCCTCCAGGGAGCCCAGGGGCTGTGGGGGGCTCAGACCACACTCTAGAGCTCTGGGGGACAGGGCAGGGGGCAGGCCCAGTGATCCTGCTGGGGTGACCCCCCCAAAAGGAAGCTTCTGGACACACGGCCTGTGGGCAGCAGGTGAGGCCCCCTAATGTGTCCACTTCCCCAGTTCCCCACCCCCGCCTGGCCCTGACCAGCTTGTCGGCGATGTGGTCCATGATGTTGGCATTGTAGAGGCGGCGGCGCTGGTCGGGCCACCAGCTCTTGATGTAGATGCAGGGCTTGCGCTCCAGGTAGGGCAGATGGAAGTAGTTCCTGAGGGGGAGGGCAAGGGGAGGCTGAGTTCTGGGGCTCCTGGACATGGGAGGACCAGGCCACAGGACGGTGGGGCAGAGGGTGGGGCCCACCTGTCCGTGATCTGGGGCCGCATGGGCGGAGTGGAGGACACGGAGGCCAGCTCCCCACCGTTGTCACCCTCGTCATCACTTGAGTTCTGGATCAGGTCTACTTCTTCCTCGTCCCCAGGCTCCTTCCTGGGCCGAGGCCGCTGGGGTCGTGACAGGCCATCCACTTCATTCCCATAGTTGCCTGGACATATGACAGGGCCTCACAGGGTCTAGAGTCCCTTCCCCACTGGGCCCCACCTGCCATCCAATCCAGGTTTAGAGAGTAGTGCTCACACAGGACAGAACTCCAGCCACAGAAAGCTCTCCATGTCCCCCCATCCTCATAGGATGGTGCCAAGAGCCCTCATGACTGCTGAGTGCCAGACTCAGACGAGGATGTGGCCCGGATTCCCCCTCCCTCCTCCCCACCCCTAAGAGAGGAGGCAACTCTTCTTAGGGCACCCTAAGTGAGGGCCTCTCCCTTCTTTTTTCTTCATGTCTCAGATGCAGCCCATCCCTGTGGGTGGAGCAGAGGCAGATTTCTGGGGTCCCAAGCAGACACAAAGGTTCAGTGTGGGCACTTTGGGACTGCTGGGGGAAAGAGGTCAATGCTGCCCACTCCCCAGAGGCTGGAGTGCAGGGTCCCACAGTTACCCCCAGCAGCCCCATGGCCTGAAGATCCTCCCCTTGGGAGCACAAAACCCACCTATGGTCACCTCAAAGGTGATTGGCTTGTCCCCGTTTTTCCGGTCGATCATTGAGGCCTCCAGGAAGGATCCAAATAGAAAGAATTCTTCCATTTTCCCCATGCAGCTCTGTTGGGAAGGTAATTCAAGTCACCCCTAAACTTCAGTGGGGTCATGGGCCTAGGTCATGGTTCCTTTTAATGTGCCATAGATCCTTTAGGCTGATGGTTGTCGGGGATCCAACCCAGCTTTCAGGCTTAGGTGGCCCAGATGCTGAAGCCCTGGGTCCAGGAGACTCTGGGAGGAGGGCTAGCTCTGTACCCACAAAGACAGCCATGAGAAGAGTGGCAGAGAGGCACCAGCTCGGGAGCTGGTGGCCATTGGGGGACCTCTGGCAGGTGCATGCTGGCAGCAGATGAAGACAGAGGTCCTGCAGAGGAGCCAAATGAGGGCGTCTGCTCTTGGGGAGGCCTTGTCCTGGCATCTAGCCCCCCAGAGGTAGACAGGGTGGCAGAAGACAAAGGCCACAGTGGGAAGGGGGCTGAGTGGGGGCTCTGAGGGCAGCACAGTCCCAGGCCTCACCTCCGAGACAGGCGTGGCCTGCTCCACCTGCACCTCTGTGGAGCTCGTGAGCTCAGGGTTGGAGGTGTCCAGGATTTCCACAGCCAGGCCCAGCATGAGGCGGGCACGGAAGGACACGCCCTCGCCCAGGCCCTCGTTTAGGTCCTGGTGCTCATCCAACAGCGTGTAGTTGCGGGTGGAGCCATACATGTTCACCCAGGCCGGGCCCAGTGTGGGCAAGAAGCCTGTGGCAGTGGGACAGGAAAGAGGGACCGTGTCACATCCAGGGCTCACTTGGGGTGAAGGTACCTCTGTGGGGTCCTTGGCTTATACTTCTTGGTTGCTGAGCCCATGCTTCATGTCTGCTGGGTGCTGGGCAAGTGTGGGGTGACCTTTTCACACTGGGGTATATGGGGTGCTTTCTCAGGGCTGCTTGTACTCTGGGCCAAGTGTGTTGTTGTTAGATGTCGTCGAGTCAAGTCTGACTCATAGCGACCCTACATGCAACAAAATGAAACATCACCTGACACTGTGCCATGCCTGGCACTATTGTCAGTGCTTCTCTGTTATTCATAGGGTTTACAATGGCTAATTGTTTCAGGAGTGGGCTGCTGGGTCCTTCTCCCAAGCCTGCAGCAACTGGTATCCTCAGGCAGTCTCCCATCCAAGGACTAACTGGTCTGACCCTGCGTAGCTTCCGAGATCAGACAGGATAGGATGCCAGGGTGGTATGGCTGCAGGTTGGGCTGGGTATAGAAGAGGCAACACCAGGCTCTCTGCTTCTGGAGCCTGGAGCAGAGGCTGCTGACAATCTACCTGCAGACCGATGTTAGCTCCTCCCAAAGTCATCAGTGTGGCTGCCAGGCCCTCTGCTGGCGTTGTGGATGTGTGTCCCTTGCTTACAAGAACCCTCCATCCTCCCTGAAGGTCCTCCTTCCTGTCTCTGCCTGGAAATGTCATGTCCAGGAGGCCCTCCTAGACCTGGTCCCAAGTCTCTTCTCTCATGGTTGGGATTTGTTGGGCCTCATCCAACAAACTGACTTATGTGGATCCAATTCTGCCTTATGTATTTGTTTGTTGTTCTTAAGAACATTTATCGCATACATTGACATATAATTCACATAACATTTACCACTTAAAGTGTACAGGTCAGTGATTTTTAGTATATTCAGTATGCTGGGCACCCATTGTCTTATTCCAGAACACTTCCATTCCCCTTAAAAGAAACTGCAACTATGAGTAGTTAGTCCCAGTTCTCCTCCCCATCCCTTGATCTACTTTCTTTCTCTGGATTTGCCTATTCTGGATGTTTCATACATGTGGAATCAGACATGTGGCCTTTCCTGTCTTCTGTCTGAGGTTTTGACCATTCGGCAGCATGTCTGTCTCCTTAATACCCAGTGAACGTGCAGAGGAGTATATTTGGTGTTGGGTGCTGTCAAGTCTGATCTGACGCATAGTAACCCTGTGAACAACAGAATGCAACACTGCTCAACACTGTGCCATACACACGATCTTTTTTGAGCCCGATGTTGCAGCCATTATGTTTTTTTACTCATTTTGAGTTGTGCCCCATGAGCACAAGTAGGTTTCAGAGGTTTTACTCTATTCCTGTCATTAAAGTTGACTCTACTTTGAGGAGGCAACTCTTTTGCAGTCGTTTCTTGAATGCCTTCCAGGCTGGGGACCTCATTTTCCAGCATTTTCCAGCGCATTTTCCGGCATTTGCTTCTCTGCTATTCATAGGGTTTTCAATAGCTAATTGTTTCAGGGGTGGGCTGCTGGGTCCTTCTCCTTAGTCTGCCTTAGTCTGGCTGTTCAGCTGAAACCTGTCCACCATGGGTGCTCCTGCTGGTATCTGAAATACTGGTGGCAGAGCTTTCAGCATCACAGTAACATGCAGCCTCCACAGCACAATAAGCTGACAGACATGTGGGATATATATATATATATATATATATATATATATATATATATATGGGCTGGGATTTAGCTCAGTTGGTAGAGGGCTGCTCTGCAGTCTCTGAGGTCCCGAGTTCAATTCCCAGCACCACAAAAAATGGGAGAAGGGCCTGGCAATCCACTCCCAAGGCAATCCCAAAACAGTCTGCCATTGAAAACCCTATGAGGGTTGCTATGAGTCGGATACCGACTTGACGGCACCTAACAACAACGACATATATATATATGTATATCAGGCTAAGGTTTAACTCAGTTGGTAGAGTGCTGCTTTGTGCTCTCTGGGGTCCTGGTTTTGATCACCAGCACCACAAAAATGGGAGAAGAACCTGGCAGCCCACTCCCAAAACAACCCTGAAACAATCAGCCATTGGAAACCCTATGAATAGCAGAGAAGCACTAACATAGTGTTGGGTATGGCACAGTGTCGGGGAGTGTTTCATTCTGTTGTACACAGGGTCATTATGGGTCAGACCCGACTTGACAGAACCTAACAACATATATACGTAACATGCATTGTAATGATGGGTCTATCTGTATAGCAATTATTATATAATCGTTCTTACTTTCATTTTAGTGGTGGGAAAATGGGTGCAAAGGTCACACAACTAACTGTCATATCCATTCAGCTCTGAGAGGCCCTGAGCTTTCCTCCTTAGCCTCAAGCATGGGGCTGCAGTTAGGGCCCTTGAGAGGCCCCTCTGGCCAAGGTTCAGGATGATGGTGTGTATGTGGGGTCTCACTCTTTTCCTTCATGTCCCCCATCCCCAGTGTATCGGGGCTCCTGCTGCTGACCTTTGTCTCCATCATTGGAGATCTTGCGCAGGTCGATGAAGTGGGTGCCGATGGCCACGTCATTGACCTTGTCGGAGTCCCGGATCTGCACCTTCATGCGTTTGCAAAGTGGGGGGAACAGGTCTGTAAAAACGACCTGCTCATTCCACAGGGGCTCATAGCTGCTCTTCTGCACCGAAGTCTTGCCCTGGTGGGAGGGGACGAGGGTTAGGGCACAGGAGCCAGTGCATGCACTCACCCACTTGTTTTCGCCCCTCCTCCCCAACCCTCAGTTTCTCAGCTTCCCCTGCTCTCCTGCGCCCTGCCCAGCTCTTGGTCTGAGGACCCAGGGATGATTCTCCAAGCCAGATCCATGGCTGAGATGATTCCCAGCCTAGCCTTACCCTCCCAGCCCCAGCAGGAGGCTTCCGATTTCACTCTGTCTGCCCCAGGCCCCCTACCATCACCTGTACCTCTGACACCCATCACTCCCAGCCCAGCCTCTTGCACCTCCTGCCTCAGTACCTTCTGGCCGGCAAAGAGGACTTGCACATAGGGGTCAACGAGGTCCTTGTTTTCACCAATGAAAGCCTTTTTCACATTGGCCATGAGGCTTGTGTTCATTCGGGGCAGCCCCTCCGCACGGTAGATTTTCACGTAGAAGCGGGCCCACTGGCGTTCTGGGGGCATCCCATCAGGAAGCAGCAAGTTCCTGCCAGCACATCCAGCCAGGGCCATGGGGTCTGGGTCCAAAGCCCCCACCTCCTGTCCTGGCATCCGCATCCCCCTGGGGCCTGGCACAATCTGTAAAGGTCAGCTGAGGGCCCAGATTTGGCTCCTGCCCATACATGGGATGCTGGGCAAGTCTCCCCGCCTTGCTGAGCTTCAGCTTCCTCCCTGTTAAAGTGGCAATAATAATATCTCCTTCCCAGAAAAGCCATAAAATAGGCCTGAAAAGGTTACAATCTGCGAGTGCTTTGTAAATGGTTTACAAATCTTAGTATTACTATTGGCTTTCACAGAGTTGTGCCAGTTCCTTTGTTCCCAGACAAAAACCTCACAAGTAGCTGCTTTCCTTTCCCCAGGCTTCAGAAGAGAGAGCTCAATGGATCCCAGCACCTTCCCCACTGACGCCAGACAAGGTCCCGGAGTATTTCCCAGCAACCACAATGAGCTGCCTGTGCCTGGCACACCACGTGAAATCTCAGCTCTCCCGCTGGTACCCTTAGGACCTGGCAGCTCCTGGACTCTGGTCTGCCAGCATCTCCTCTTCCTACTAGCTTTCCCAGAGTTGGGAGGCGGGATGTCAGAGCACCGTCATTCTTAACAGCCTCCATCATCCCTTGTTCCTACCTGCCCGGTGCCCTCCAGGAGGGCGGGGCTGTGGGTGAGTGGGTGGGAACGGGTGCTAGAGAGATGGGTGGCAAGAACTGGGCCATGCAGGGAACTCCCTTTGGGGGCAGATCTCTGGGGCTCACCCCTCAATGTCATCCTCGTCTGTCTCGTTGGCCTTGTGGGGTGTCTTGATGTTGTCCCCCTTGCCCACCACAGCGATGTCACACTTCACGTAGCCCCTCAGCCCGGCAGAGATGTCATCAGGGTCCGACAGGATGGCCCACTTGTGATGGAACTGGTGCTCTGCAGTGGAGAGGAGGGACGCTGCACCTGGCCCCGACCCCGCCAGGCCACACAGCAGCCAAGTGCAGTGTCTCTGGTCCCTAGAGCCCAGCTGCTGGCCCGCAAGACCTGGGTCCACACCTCTGCCTGCACCTGGGCCAGGGGAGACAGAGGGAGACAAGAGTCCTCTGCAGCTGAGCAGCCTGGCCAGGCACTGCCCAGGGTCATCCATCCAGATGTGTGGTGTGATTTCCAATGGACAAGCCTCCTAATTAGTGTCTCAGCCTTCAGTCTCTCCTTGGGTCTCCACTCCAGCCAGCCCCACGCAGCTGCCAGATGGGGCCTTCCAAGGTGGAGGCTGCCCCTTTCTTGCTTCCCCATTTCCAAACCTTCTATGCTCCCTGGGGCCTTGAGGTGAAGGCAAAGTCTCGGCATAGGGCTCCTGCCACTATCAACCCTGCCTTGCTCTGCTCCCTCACCCCAGCGTTCCTCAGGCAAAGTGCTTATTCCTTTTTGAGTTCACACTGCTGATCCCACCTCCAGGCCCTGTGCGTGCTGTCCCCTGAGCTCAGAAAGCTCTCACCTTCCTCTACACTCCCCATTTAGCTGGCAAACTTCTCATTTTGCCCAAGGGTCTCTTCCATGCAGCCTTCCCCGACTGCCTCAGAACAACAGACCTGGCCTCTTAGTGCTGTCGGGACCCCACACACCCAGCTCCCACTTCTCTGTGATCGTCTATGTACTGTTTATCTGCAAGTTTACACTGAGAGCCTACTAAAGTAAGGGACCAGCAGTGCCACCTCAATGTCCCCAGGACCTAGGACAGTGTGGAAGAAAGGACAGGTGTCAGGGAAGCAGGCAGTTTAGGGAAGCAGGCACTTTAGGAAGATCTGGCTTTTTTGGGTCGACTTTAAATCTGTGCTCAGCAGAGGGCAGCAGAGGGAAAGGCTTTGTGAATCTTCCTACCATTTCCTGTGGGCGCTGAAATCTCTAGGGACTCAGAACTCCCTCCCTGCCTCCCTCCTCTTTCACCTCCTACTGTGGCCCAGGCCTGTGCCCACTAAGGCCCCAGTGGGCTCACTGAGGTCAGCTAGGGGCTGGCTGCAGAAACTAGCCTGTGTGGGGACTGGCCGGCCCAGCGGTGTCTCAGGAGAGCTAAAGCCTCAGCCAAGTCTGAACAGAAGGTCAAGGGTGTCGAGAGGGCAGGGAGCCCTGGCTGCTGAGCTGGTGGGCCTCAGGAGACCATGTCACTGGCATCCTCAAAGCTTCAGGGTCTTACCTGAGGATGGACAGATGGATGGACAGCTAGATGGCTGAGGGGAGACTGACAGAGGGCTTGTGGGGTGCTGCCTGGCTGGCTGAGTGATGGGTGGATAGACGGTGGTTAGCAGGATCTGTTAATATGTGGACCGAAGGTGGATGGATCCTTGGGTGGGTAGGTAGGTTTATGTATGGGTGGGTAGATGGGCAGATAGATGTGTATATAGTTAGATGAACTAGGGACATTTAGCAATGAAAGAGATGAAGATTCAGGAATAACATGAAATTTTCCTTCAAACTTGAAGGCTATTGGAAGAGGGATTTTTTTTTTTTTTTTTCTGTCCTGAAAGACAGACCTGTGAACAAGTCTTCCTGGAGCAGCAGTAGGTGCCAGGCCTGGGCCAAGCCCACTGTCCCAGCAGGTCTAAACTCTTAACCCAGGTAGACATTGTCATTACCATTTCACAGTATGGAAACTGAGGCTCACTGTCTTTCTCGCAAGGATTTTGTCACAGGGACAAGAAAAGAAAACAAGACAATGTCAAGCCTTCCTTTCTCTGTGCCTCACTGCTCTCACTTGTCAACTGGGAAGGGCCGCTGCCGCCTACCTCACTACTTGTGAGGGCCAAATGTGACAATTTGGGTGGAATTGTATTGCCACTGTCAGAGGGCCTCATGGGGACATTACTGCATTCTGAGCAGCTGGTTCACTCCAGGAATGTGGGATATTCCCGAGTTGGCCATGTGTGACAAGCCCTATGAGGGCCCCTCACCAGCTCCACATGGTGCTGCCCTGTGGGCAGAGCTGCCCACCAGCCACAGCCCACATGGTTGCTATCAAGTGGCCTAGGTCCCTTGTAAAATGTGTTTTTAGAGCCCAGAGCCCCTCTGAGGATGGACTATATTTGGCATTGACCGTCACCACCATATTTGGATTGGACAGTGTGACTTGGTAGGGACTCTGGACCACATGGCCTGATGTGGCCCCTGACCAGCTGGGTAATGGGGCTGAGTCCCAGCGCTTCCCCGAGCCTCAGGCCCCTCAACATTCAAAGGGGGATGAGGGGACTCTGTGGGGATGGCAGAGATCCTTTCCGCTCAGTGGTCACCAGCCTAAGACAAGCCCTTCCCAGGCTGTAAGCACAGGCCTAGCCCACTGCGCACTGCATCCTATCCAACTGCTCCCTTATGGCATGAAGCAGGTGACCCACCAGCCTGCCACGTGCTACGGAGCACCCACTTGGTGTAGAGCGCCTCCCAGCCCCTGCATGCACCTCTTGCCTTGATAACAGGCGGGCACCTGCCACGCTGGGCGCACCTTGTTCCTGCATCTATGCAGCCTGTGCCCACCACTTCTCCACTGCCCATGTGGCCCTGTACTAATGACATCTGTGAGCCTCATCAGCTGCGCCCAGGAACCATCATGGCGGAAAGACCCTCTACGCCCACTCTGGAGCCACATGCACCATGGCCAACCAGTCGGGCACAGTCACTCACCAGGCTGGGAGTACACGGTCCCCACGTCCATCTTGAAAGAGCCCACGAGGGTGCCGCTGCGCAGCAGGTTCTTGGAGTGGATCACCTTCCGAGCAGAAGCGCCAGCCACCAGTCAGGCCGGGTGGGGTGAGGACTTCCATGGGGTGGGGGCGGGGCCACAGATGGTGGTGCCACCTCAGTCCTTCTGGGGACCCCACCCAGGCCCGTTTTTGGCTGGCTGTCATGCCTGGGTGTAGGCTGCATGCTAGAAAGAGGCTTCTGGCTAAAGGGGCAAGAGGGACCAAATCTAGCCTGTGCCCTATCCCCGCCCCCTTGCCCAGCCGTGTGTCCAGGCACAGGAATGCCTTTTACCCTTGGGCCAGCCAAGGACACCTCTCAAGGTTGTACGAAGGTGCGGCTTAGGTCAGTGGCCCTGCCTGACGGGCTGCTTCCCACTCACCGAGATTTTGATGATCTTGTCGAACATGACGTCAGGAGAGACGTGGAAGTCGAAGACAAAGTACTGGAGGGGGAAGGACCCAGGCTGCGGTCACTGGGGGGCGGCAGCCAGCCTGAGGCTGTGCCAGGCCTTCCCTCCTGGCGGTGGTTGTCTGTACCCCCAGCCTCGTCCCCTGAGCTCAAGGTTTGGGTGGGCAGGCAGGTTTTTTGTGTTTTTTTTTTGTTTTTTTTTTTTGTTTTTGGTACTGCGTGTTGAACCCAGGGCCTTGCACCTGCATGCTCTGCAAGTGCTGCACCACTGAGCTGCACCCCCAGCCCATTTTTGTTTTTACTTTTTTTGAGACAGGGTCTCGCTAAGTTATGTAGACTGGCTCTGGTCTTGAACCTGTGATCCTCCCGCCTGTGCCTCCTGAGCCGATGGGATCACAGGCATGAGCCACTGTGCCTGGCAGCAGCCAGTTCTGAGGGATGGGGTGGGGTGGGCAAGGCAGGGCCCCACCTTCTTGGCTGGGCCGTCCACTGTCAGTGGGCAGAACAGCCTACACTGATGTGCTGTGCTCAAGAGGCCCGTGGTGGGGGAGCCACACAGTCTCTGAACCTCAGTTTCCTGAGCTATAAAATGGGGATACTGACACCCACCTCAGACTCTTGTTATGAGGCTCTGACAAGATACTAGAACACAGGTCACCAAACTGAAGTACTGTTGGCTGTGAGATACATTGTGGTTTTAAACCATAATCTGCCTGCCTTTCCAGGCATCCCAACCTCAGAGGTGGTAAAAGGGGAAATAAGGTGAGTCACAGGATGGGTGAGGGGTGTAATGGCTGCAATGTTGTTGTTGTTGTTAGGTGCTGTCCAGTGGGGTCCGACTCATAGCGACCCTATGTACAACAGAACAAAACACTACCCGCCACTGTGCCATGCCCAGTACTATGTCAGTGCTTCTCTGCTATTCACAGCGTTTTCACTGGTGGATTGTTTCAGAAGTGGGCCGCCGGGTCCTTCTCCCAAGCCTACAGTACCCCGTATTCTTAGGCAGTCTCCCATCCAAGAACTAACCAGGCCTGGCCCTGGTTAGGTTCCGAGATCTGACGAGATCAGATACCAGGGTGCGATGGCTGTAATGTTGTTGTTGTTAGGTGCCATCGAGTCGGTATCTGACTCATAGCAACCCTCATAGGGTTTTCAATGGTTGAGTGCTTCGGGATTGCCTTGGGAGTGGATTGCCAGGCCCTTCTCCCATTTTTTCGGTGCTGGGAATTGAACTCGGTTCCTCAGAGACTGCAGCACAGAGCTCTACCAACTGAGCTAAATCCCAGCCCTTAGAATTGCTTAGAAATCCATTAAATCATGTTGATTGTTCCCTGCTTCCTCTGCTGTTTTAGTGGAGCCAAAGAAGGTTCCCACCAGCTCAGAGAATTTCCCAGAAATAATACATACCCATGCCCAGGAGGGTGTCTTTCAATGAAGAGAAAGAGAAGACGTGGGAAAGCAAGCCCCAGCCTTGGGGCTGGAAGGAGCCTCTCAGCAAGACAGTTTAGAAGGGTGGTCTCAACTGGGGATGGCTTTAACTCCTGGGGTACAGTTGCCAATTTCTGGGAATGTTTTTGGTTGTAATATCTAGGGGGATTGCTATTGGCATCTAATGGGTAGAAGGGAGGTATGGTGCCAGCATCCTTCAGTACACTGGACAACCTGTCACAAAGAACCATCCAGTCCAAAATATTCAGTGTGTGGAGTTTGAGAAAAAGGACCCAGATGTGATCAGGAACAAGTGGAAGATGGCCCAAAGATGGCCCAAAGATGAGCAGAGTTTAGAAAATGGTTTCTAGCAGCAGCTAGGAGATGACATGAAAGGGCAGAAGCTGTGCCTCATCCACTCCTGCAGTCCCCACGCTGCTTCATGTGCCATGGCCTGGCACTCAGCAGAGGCTCAGCAGATGCTAATTCTTTGCTTCAGTAAGAATCCACTCCGTAGAGTGTCACTAAGCCCGAAGAGTACCTGCCAGGTTCTGAGCCAGCTATCGTGATGCAGGAGACCTGGAGCCTCCAGTCCACCAGGGGACAAAGACATGAAGGACCAATTGCAACTCAGGGATGCTACTGTCCACGGAGAGACAGAGTGCTGACCTCTGACCCAGAGAGAGCCTCTGGAACGCTGCTCAGTGGCAAGGGCATTTCAGTGGGTGCTGCAGGGTGAATAGGAGTTTGCTGGGGAGCTACAGAGCTGGGAAGCTGCTTTGTACCTTGGAAGGAAGAAGCAAGTTGAGTGAAACATGAGGTCCAAGGGCCTGGTGCAAGGTGAGCCATCGAGTCAGCCAAAGGTGGCTTCACCGTTATGAAGTAACCATGGAAGGCCACAAGGACCTGTAGCTGTCAGAGACAAGTAGACCCTTATCTAGGCTGGAAGCTTTTCCAGTCAGGGATGCGTCTGACATTAAGTCAGAGATGTCCGGCCTGATTCCACATAGGAGCTGGAGGGCTCCTGAGCAGGGATGTTCTGCCCTGGGGGCCACAGGGACACCAGTTGGGAGAATGGGGTCCATCTGTGGTCACATAAGAGCTTGGCCAGGCTCAGGCTGAAGGGCAGGTGTGTGCCTTGGGTTTCTCCCTGAGTGTTCACAGCTGGAGGCCCCACAGCTGCCCAAGAGCACCCTCAGCTCTCCCTACTCTTTAGGACACAGGGCACGGAGGTGTCACTTGGGCCAGCCTGGCACCCCTACCTGCTGGGAGCCACTGGAAAAACAGACTGGGTGCCCTCTTCAGGACAGAGAGGCCTGGGGCCTTGGACTTCTGGGTAGACTGATGTGTTCTTAGGTAACAGGGGGAAGCCAGGGGACCCCTCACCATGAGTCCTATTTGGACCCCAGGAGTCAAGACGCTGTGTGGGAGGTGGCATCCAGGGTACTGGGCTAGAGGTGGACAGGCCGGGTCCTGGGCTACCTCTGTGATGGTGGGAAGGCCCTGCTCATGTGGAGCCTCAGTCTCCCCCTCTGTAAGATGGGGGAATGAACCAGAAGGTATCTGAGGTCCCTTGGCCAACCTGTGGCCTTGGACAGCTGGAAAGAGCAGGAGTGGGCATCGGGTATTTTCCCTCTCACAGCCAAAGTCAAGGCTGTGCCCTGGAGGAAAAATGCACAGAGGCTCACGTGACCCTGGAGGCCGCAGAGCAGAGTGGGTGAGCGCCCAGGCGCCGCCTAGCGAGATCCTCTTCCAGGAGCTGCAGTGTCTCTGTGGTGCGATGGGATAATAGGGACCGCCTCAGAGGAGAGCCCTGGCACATGGGAAGGGACTGTTACTGTGTCAATGCCACCATGGGCTAGGTTAGAGTGAGCTGTGCTGGCCCAGGGCACAGGCCTGGGAAACATCTGGCTCAGGCCAGGACCTAGACTGGGGTCCAGACGGTGTAGACTGCACGTAAGCGTGCTGGGGTTATTATGGGGTGGGCCCATCTATAGCCCTTTGTATCCTTTGCCTCGCAGCTCACCCAGGTGGGGCTGGGGCCCAGGCTCCTGCCATGTTTCAGGAGGCCCCTTCCCACCCAGGGTCCCAAGATCACTGACCTCATTGTAGTAGGGACAGTTAGTGGATTCCTTCATGGACGTGTACTTCTTGTCATCGCCCACCTCCACGCACACCACGGGGTCCATGTTCAACCCCACTAGCTGCCGAGCCTCGATTACCGTGATGCTGACCTGCGGGCAGGAGAAAGGGAGACCATGTGGACAGCCCCGTGGGCCTTGCGGCCTAGTCCCACAGGAGCCTCGGGTGAGGCAGCAGGTCTGGAGCGCCCAGCAAGCCAGCCTGGGCTCCGCGCTGACCGTGGCCTTTGATTTGCTATGTGATTCTGGGCTCCGTGTCTGCATTGAGAGAGGGGCACTGGCTGGTGACCTCAAAATCAGCATTCTCTAGAATGCTCTGGGGCAGGGGGAATTTACAAACCCAGGCACTCAGGTCACACTCCTGACAATCCCACCCAAGTGCATCTGTGTTCCTAAAGCCCTGGGGTGACTCCAGGCTGAGTTCTCCCTAGCGCACAGCTCTGCCACGGGGAGGGCTGTCAGACTCATTAACTTCCTGCACTCTCCTGCACCTGCTTTTTAAGCCTTCATTAATGTGCATTGAATTTCCTGCTCCAGGATTTCCCATTTAAGCCTGCAGACCTCTGATACTTCCTTGCCTTTCTGGAGTTTGGCTCCCTTTCCACATTCCTGCCCCCTTCCTATTGAATTTCTCTGACTTGCCAGGAAGGCTTTGGCACCCACTGGGGCACCTCTTCTGGCCTGGTGGCGGTGTGTTGTGTGTGTTCTCTTGTGTCCTTTAAGAAGCCTCCAGCTCCCTGGAAATGTCCTTCTGTCCTGGGAAATCTCTTTCCAGTTGTCCATTCATTCAGTAAGTACGTAAGGGACACTTGCTGGGGCCTGGCACAGGTAGGATGGAAACAAACTCCTCCTCATGGAACCTACTGGAATTCTTTCCTCGTTTATAGATTTTTGTTTTCAGTGCTGGGAGTTAAACCCAGGGCCTCATGCATGCTTTTGCAAATGCTCTATCACTGAGCTGCACTCCCAACCCATTTTTCACTTTTAATTTTGAGACAAAAGTCTTGCTAAATGACACAGGCTGCCTCTGACCACGAACTTGTGGTCCTCTCGCCTCTACCTTCCCATTGCTGGGATTACAGGAATTGCACCACTGTGCCCAGCATGGTTTATATGTAGGTACTGTGGAGTCGGATCTGACTGATAGTGATCCTCATAGGGTTTTCTTCATATGCCCACACACATACAAAGATATGTATAGCTAAAAAGCTGTGTATAAGGTTGTATATCTGAAAAAAACATAGAGCTAATAAATGTATATGTACATATGTGTGTATATGCACATAGAGAGAGAGAGACAGAGAGAACAAAAGAAAGAGAGAGAGGTGTTTGTGTAATTTCTGATGCAACTGCTACTTTTCCCTAACCTTCACTTCCAGCCATTAGTTCTTACTTTGGAAGGGTGGCCATGGTAACATAGAAAGAGGTACACACTTGGGGTTGCTGGACTTGGCATTGAAATCTAACCTGTTCCAGTGTCAGGTGTGCATGCAGAAGACTATGCGGATGCACTGAGCAGCAATTTTCTCAGCTACCAGCCCCGGCACCAGCTAGCTACCAGACTATGAAGGGTTCACTGAGATGATGCTTGTCAAAAGGCATCACGAATGGGTGAAAGCTTGATGAATGTGAGCCGTGGAGGTAAGTGGCTTCTCCGACAGTGACTACCTTAGGTTAGTGGCTAATCTCTCCATTAGGTAGGGTCGGGTATGATGTTTGGTTCCACAGGACTCTTGAACTTGCATCCTAACAGAAAGCCTTGCCTCCGCTAGCCTGAGCGTTTCCTGCTAATGAAATGGTAAGGGTTGCTCTCTGTGCTACTTGTCTTGGAGATTTGGTATTTTAGTTGCTGTGCTTGGATGCAACTTCTAAATACAATTTTACTCAGGAGAATTATTTTTCCTTTTTATAAAGAGAAAAGAATCATCGCTAAAATTATCATCCACTGTGTTCTTCAATATTTATAAATATTCTGAAGACTAAGAAAAATCCACACTTCAGAAATAATAATGTCAAGAAAATAGAAACCCCAATGTCAATGAGAACATTGCCAAGAAAGCATAGAAATGGGAAACTGGAAATTTACTCATTGAAGTAACACTTGAACTAGGAAAGCAAACGTTTCTATTTCAAGCTTGAAGCGCCAAAGGGGTTGAGGTGAAAGCTTAGAATCGATGCTTCAAAGAGTTTCAATAATCATTTCTTTGGGGAGCTAAAAGGGAAATGGGGCTAATTAACTTAGCTCTGAGAAGTTTACTGTGAAGAGAGTAAATAGACACTAGAAGCCCTTCTGGAACATTCTTTGCACAGTAGCTTGTAGTTTTAACTTCTGTGAACCTTTTTATGCCAAAAATTTAAAAAATTCCATTTTCTCCCCGAAACTAACCTCAAAAAAGGCTTTCTGCACCACGAGATTGGGGACTTGATTGACATGGATTTGGCATATACCACAGATATGCCAGCCAGAGATTCACATTCTCCATGCCAAGAGGCTGCTTGGTGGGTTTTGATGCTTCTCTTCTTGGGTCCTGGACATAGTGATGGTTCTTTGCCCCCTCCCATTTCAGGACTCAAGGGTCAGAAGCTCTGACACCGGAGGTGGGGGTGGGGTGGGAGGTGGAACAGGGGGGAGGGCAGAGGGTTGAAAGAAGCAAAGTGGTGGGGGAAGAGAGGCTCCAGGGTGCACTTTGCTGGTGGAGGAGGAGCCCTGGGCGAAGCTGGGAGTGCACGAGAGGCCCCAGGGCCTGTGACTGGGAGTGGGGGACACCACACCTGAGGCCTCCCAGCCCCTGCCTGGGGCTGTGTACAGGGGAAATGCAGCACTTGAAATTAAAAAGGAGAAAACTGGTCATGCTTTAATATTCTGCAGGAAGGATGGCCAACCTTTTCTCTAATCATCAGCAGGTTAAGAAAACAGAAACCCCAATGCCAATAAGAACATTGCCAGGAAAGCACAGAAAAATATTTCAGTGTCAAACTCCATTTTGTCTAGGACAGAAGATGAAAGGGCAGAGGGAGCCACAACTCAAACTCTGATTATTGAGTATTCCACCATCTCCTTCTGAGATACCGGTCAGAATCCCCAAGTGGCTTCATGAAAGCCATTGTAAGAACAGTGCTGAGTGGCAAATCTACTCCTCTGTCCTGGGGAAACCCAAGAACAATGATGCTCTGTGATCTGCTTTGGGGGGATCTTATTGTGTGCCAAGAACGTCAAAGAGATGAGTCGGACCCTCTAGCACTGCTCTTCTGCAACCTTTACCTTTACCTCCTCTCATCTCCAGGGGTCAGAGATGGGACATGACCAGAGCTGCAGACCACTCCAGTGGTGACATGGAGGATGGAGTGGAGGAGTCAATATGAAGACAGGGAGACAGGAATAAGTGAGTACAATAATGCAGCTGAGGCTGGCACTGGGGTCAACGGCCAGGGAGGTGAAATGAGGGCTGAAAAGCAGCCTTCAGGATGGTTCCGACCCTCAGGATCCTTTCTGGATCTAAGTTCTGCCAAGTCCTCTCCTCCCACCAGCTGTGGGTAACTTCTGAGGCTTCCTAATTCATCAAAGCCAACATGTCCAAGGGAGAGAAGTCCCTTCTGGTCTCATTGCTTTGCATGTTTTATTTATTAGAAATAAAAATATTTCACATTTGCATCCTCATAGTGTGCATGAGCTCTCTCTCTCTCTCTCTCTCTCTCCCTCCCACCCTCCCTCTCCCTCTCTCTCTCTCTCTCTCCTCTGTCTCTGTCTCTGTCTCTCTTTCTCCCTCTGTGAACACTTGGAGTTGAGTTGTGAATGAACCTATCAGGAGATTACTGTACCACCAGATGAAATGCAACAACTGTTTTGTTCAATTCAGAAAGCTTAAAAAGTCTTTGGTGGGAGGACAAATGACCTAGTTAGTAAAAGTCCCTGGCAGGAAGCAGTTTGGAAAGCTTTTGAATACAAGCAGTAAGTAGTATGCTAAAGTGAACCAGGGACCAGAAGGAAGCAACGGTCCCCATGGCTGCCTTATAGAGAAACAGCGGCTCTGACTGTTGTGATTCTGACCCCTGGGTTGGAACCCTGGTCTAACCTGGACTAACTGTGACCTGAAGACCATCTGTAACTTCTTTGGTCTAAGTTCTTATCTGTAAAACACAGTAACCCCAATATTTGTTACAAGAATTATATTAACTTAAATAGAATAAACCCTTGAAAATTAAGTTAGTAGAATAAACCTTCAAAAACTAAGTTACATTAACAATGGTTCCATTTTTGATGTGTTTTACAGGGCAGGCCAGTGATGTGACATCTGAGTTGAGTCTTTGTTCTTTGGAATTTTCCTGTTGTCAGCACACAGAAGCAAACCTCTGGGCTTAGTCCCCTAGAAAAGTCCTCAGAAATATTGCAACACTAATGTTCGGATTTTGGTAGAGGCGTGAGGTCTAAAACCACAGGTGCGTGGCCATTTGATACTATCTAGAACTATTTCTCAAGTACCTGAGAAGACTGTCACTGAGTGGATAAAAACAAACTAAAGCAAGGATTAAGGGATACAAAGCCAGTTCTTGGGAAAACATGACCTGATGTTCATATCACATAAAAAGGTACCGTCTAGTTCCTTAAGTCATCACCTGAGTGAGGTGAAGTGTAGCTGCCTTCAAGAAGGGGTGTTGTGCATGGACACCAAAAATAAGGGTTCACCCTGGGAAAAGTGGGCCACACTAATCCTGGGGCCTAGTGCTGGTACCCAGGCAGAGCATTGTAAGGTAGGAAGTATAGGGACATCCATCTGGGGTCTGCAGAAACTCTGTCCCCCTGACCAGCCAGCATATCTGCTGAATGTTAGGAACCTCCGGCAGTCTTCTGACCTACCGCTGGGTCTCATTAGCTCCCAGTTGGAGAGTCGGGAGCAATGGAGGTTCCAGCCCATCCTGAGTGATGCCTCTTCTTCCCCTGCTTCCGCTTCCTAAATAAGGGCTAGGTGTTTCTGCCTATTGTGAGTTGTGTTAGTATAACACTATTTCTCATAATCTTCTCACCTTGGAAGAACAGCCAATATTGAGGGTCTTGCTCTGCATAGCTGAGGCCAGTGTGACCGTTTCCTGACAGCCACTATCCATGCTCATCACATGTCCTGCCTCCCCGGTGGCCTTATTCCCAACCTCACAGCTGTAAAACTCTCTCTGTCACAGCCTCTTTTTTCTATAGTTTTGGAAGCATATTGTGTTAATCTCAGAAAATTCTCCTGTACTTCTGATTTTCTAAGGAAAAGAAGAAAAATCACCCATATTCTCACTATCTAGAGATAATGGCACTGACTTTACTTCCAGCATTAAAATAATACAGAACTGAAAAAAACACCCAAAATAACTTTCTTTAAAGCCTCATATTTTAACTTTTTGAATGTGTGTGTGTGTGTGTGTGTGTGTGTGTGTGTGTGTGTGGTTTCTCTTTGATGTGTTTATGATTTTCCCAGGCCCTTCTTTATGATGTCCACTGCTGGACACAAAATCCTGGAAGGGTTTTGACCAGCATAAGCAGAGATCCCAAGTTCCCCTTTGGGTTTGTACCTCTCTACTCTGAGAGGTACATTCTAGGAATGCCTCCCAGGAACAAACTGACTTTGAGAATCTACATTCAGTGTGTGACTCTCTATGACCTCTAGATCCAGTCCTGCACAGATCTATAATGCACATCTTTCTGGAACCCCAGACTACTGCAGAGTGTGTAAGGCATGAGGCCTCCAGGTAGCCACCTACTTGGTAATCCATGGGCCGCCCAGCACTTGGCTCCATCTTGATGTCTGGCTTAGATCTGTGGAGGAGAATGGATTGTCAGACTTGGTGTGAGGGGCAGCAGGGCAGGGGCAGTGGTTAGACCTGGGAAAAGGGCTGAGGGACAGAATCATGGTCTGTAAACACTAAAGAACTTCCAGATAGAATGAGGACTGCTATCCTCAGAGGCCCCAACAGAGAGGACTAACCAAAGGCAGAAGTAACGGACAGATATTAGGTCAGCAAGTTCAAATGTGGGCGAGGAGCTCCAAGCCTTCCCTTCACCTGGAGGTGTTCAATGACCTTCGGCATGGAGAGAGGTGAGAGGGACATCCAAGGACGAGAAAAAAGGGCTGGGGGCTAGGAAGAAGCTGATTCTTCCCCACTCCAATTCCAATCTGGCAAGCTGGTCCTTTATGTGTGTGGGGGGGTGGCTAGGTGGGACTATAGGGTTCCTAGCCACTGGCTGGGATTTAGCTCAGTTGGTAGAGCACTGCACTGCAGTCTCTGAGGTCCCAAGTTCAATTCCCAGCACCGCAAAAATGGGAGAAGGACCTGGCAATCCACTCCCAAGGCAATCCCGAAACAGTCAGCCATTGCAAACCCTATGAGGGTCACTATGAGTCGGATACTGACCGACTTGATGGCACCAAACAACAACAAGCCACTCACCGTTTGTTGGAGACATTGGTGGTGAGAGCAGTGACAGAGGCTAGGGAAACAGAGTCAGGATCCAGTCCATCCCCCAGCCGGATGGCCAGGTGGTCAAGGTCCTCCATCTCCAGAACTGCTGGCTCATCTGGGGAAGAAGAAAGGCTGGTTAGGAGGGTGGCTGGAGGGAGAGGACTGTTTGCTCTTTCACTTTGGCATCCAGAAAGCAGAGTGGCAAATTTGAGGTTTACCTGGTAGCATCTGCTTAGAATGGTATGACCTGCATATTTGCAGGGTTTTCTATTTAAGCCTTTTTTTTTTTTAATTTTAGTTGATATTATGTCTAGTCCTGTTTTTTAAATTTTTATTTGAATGCAACTTTCTGTTAAACACTACTTACTAAAGCTCTGAATATCCTTTGGGGAAGAAGCCTAGGAATAAAAAATCCACACTTACATACCTCTTATAATAATAGCTACCTTTAACTAAGTGGCTAGTATGTGCAGGCACATTGGCCTGGCACTTTGCCCATGTATTTCTTGTCCTTATAGCTAAGACCTGTCATATATAAGGATACTGAGGCTTTATTAGTAACTTATCCATCTAAAATAGCTGTTGGAATTTGGGATCTAATCCTGCACTGGTGTGTATTAATCTAATCAGATGAAGAAATGATTCTGAGAAACCACCCAGAGATGGTGGATTTGGATCTTAGCCAGCAATTATACAAGGACACAGCTGGAATTGCCACAGGGTAAGAGGTAGGGACAGAGATTCTAGGGGCCAGTGGGCCACACAGGGGATGCTGGGGAAGACATCCAGGAGCCCTGTTAGTGGGCGTGTGATGGCGGCAGATGGCTTACACACAGCTTCCCTCTCCATCCCATTTCTCCTCTTGTCTTTTTCCTGTCCCCCTGGGCTCCTCTTAAGTAGCTATTGCACCTCCTCCCCAGCCGGTGGCTCCCGGAGAAAACTGTGCCAAAGGCCACTGCAGCCACCGAGGCCCAGCCTTG
Organism: Pedetes capensis; assembly: GCA_007922755.1. Lineage (NCBI taxonomy): Eukaryota > Metazoa > Chordata > Mammalia > Rodentia > Pedetidae > Pedetes > Pedetes capensis. The sequence goes on along the minus strand of VMDO01000949.1, from coordinate 189,169 downwards.
CTTCTCTCCAGCGCCCCCAGGGCCTGCCAGGCATGGTAGCTGCAGCCTGGTGAGCTCTTACACTGAGCAAGCACTCTTGGGTCTGCCTCAGAAAGAGACAAGTGATTAAGAACCGAGGATAGGGAGCAGACACGCCCACCTGGCAGAGCCCTGTCTGCCCATTTCGGGATCAGTGGAGATCCAATCCACCCCTTGCCACCAGGGGCTCTCTCCCTAGAGGACCAGGGCTCTCTGGGCGGAGCCTGGCTCCGTGGTCCTGCAATGGGAGGCCAGACCCCGCCCAGGTGGCTCTGGCTGACCAATCCCAGGAGGCCTCATTTAGGAACGATCCAGGGTGGGGCTTTGATGGTGGTCTCGAGCGAAGAAGTGGCTGTGATTGGCTGGGCTGAGCTGTGGGTAGGGCCATGTGTCTTACCTTGCCTTTGGGGTTCCTCCTTGTGGGGCCGGTTCTTGCCGAGCTTCATGGCGGAGAACACGCTCCTCCCGGCTCTGTGAGGGGGACCGTCAGAATGAGATGGAGGGAGTTCCATGCCCGGAGGAAAACTTAAGAGCCAGACATGGGAACACACAGAGAAAGGGAGGTGGATACCCCGGCGGCTCACTGACTGGGCCCAAGATACACCAGGTCTACCTTCCCAAACTAGGAGCCAAGAGGGGAACAGGGCAGAGGGAAACCCCATCGCTTCCTCCTTGGTACCCCTTCACGTGAAGGAGGAGTGGCAGGGACCCCACAGAGCCGGGAGGTGGCCTGGAGCTGGAAGAAGGCGTTACCCGGAGCCTCTGGCTCTAGGGCTTTCCCGCCTGACCCCAGGCCCCTCAGTGCAGTCTTCTCAGAGCTCTGAGCTCAGCAGCGTCCCCAAGCTCGTCCTCCCGGTCCCTGCGTTCCACCTGAGCTGGTTGGAAAGAAAGCCAGACGCCCAGAGACAGCATTAGGACAGAAAGGCAGGGCTCAGGGACTTGAGGAGCCAGTGATATTGAAACTAATTGGTTCTCAGATGGCCCTGGTGCACAAAGCCTGCCCCGCCTTCCTCCAGCCTAGCTCTGCGCCTGGGATTCTCTTTGGTTCCCAGTGAAAAGGAGGAGAAGGCTCCTTTCCCCTGACTCTCTGGTCTTGGCTTTGGTCCATTTTGACTGCCTGCCCCCTTCCACTGCAGAACCCCGTTTTCCCCCCTCCTCCCCCGCTTATGGCAGACTCTGGAGTTCCTACCTCTTCCTTGGGCTTGGTGTGGCCTTCTGCCCCTGGCGAAGGGCCTTGCAGTCAGGGAGCTGAGGGAAGGGGGCAGGGGTCCTCACTGCCCTTCAGTGATCTCCCTGCAGCTGAGCCTGACGTCCCTGGAGCCAGGAGGGACCGGGGTAGGACCGGCAGGGGGTAAGGTGCAGTATTCCATTACCACATCCATATTGCATGAGAGGGATACCTGACTCTCTTCACTTCCCATTCTCCTCCTCCTGGGTGTGGCCATTGTCCAGCAGGCTCCTGTGGGGGCAGGCACATGCCCACCTCTAACTTGTGTACACCAGAGCCCAGTGTCTCTGGGCTTGCATCTCCTTACAGAGGCTTGGTGGTGGTCTCTAACACCCCACTCCTCAGATCCCTGCTCTTTATTCTGTGTATTGTGAGGTTGGGGAAAACCTCTCCGTCCTGGTAGAGATGGCCTAGAAACCTCAGCCCCCTTGACCTGGGCCTGGGCAGCCAGTCTCATCCCCCAATCCTGGCCCTATCCTAAGCTCAGGTCTTTCTTTACTGTTCAGATAGAGGGCAAGGCACATCCCTGTCCCAGGGAGGCTCACTCAGGAACCACCTCTTTCACGTGGTGTTAGCTCACTGACGTGCTCATGGATTTCCTGAAAAGGGATAGAAGAAGGCCAAGGAGACATTGATGTGTCTGCCTCCCCAGTACACGCCATCTGGGCATAAAAATGAGAAGAAAGGGGAAAAAAGGGCTCTACAAAAGGAAAGCTGATCGCCTTTGGAACTATTTTTAAAACAATATTGGAGGGAAATGAGTTATATATACATGCATATAGAACACATATAAAATGGCCCCAGACACTACAACTCTTGAGCAACTACTGTGGGCCAGTGGCTTTCCAGGTATTTGCTCATTTCAGCTTCCTGACAATGCTGTAAGGGACATATGCTTCTCCTCACTCAACCAGAGAAAAACTGAGGTTCAGAGTGGAGAAAATAATTTGCATCCCATGGTAAATGGCACAATTGTGTCTCCTTGGCCTGAGGATTTTCCACTCCATCCTGGCTGCATTGCTTTGATGCTGTGGAACAGCCCCATGAGTGTGAATCCATCATGACCATTGGGACTTTGGCAAAAGATCGCAGGGCCTGCATATGTAGGTGTGGCCATGATTTGTGTGCCAGCACCATGTGCTGGCCTGCAGCTGTACCCCTATGGCATCCAATCCCATCAGATCTCTGAAACTAAGCAGGGTTGGGGCTGGTTAGTACTTGGATGGAAAACTGCCTGAGAACACCAGGTGCTGTAGCCTTGGGAGAAAGACATGGCAACCCACTGCCAAAAAACAATCAGCCATTGAAAACCCTATGAATAGCAGAGAAGCACTGACAATAGTGTTTCGTCTGTTGTACATAGGGTCAATATAAGTCGGATGCCTACTTGACGGCACCTAACAACAACAACAACAACAACAACGAAAACAACAAACGTGCAGATTGGGAGGTTATCTGTGAAGAGTCCCACAGAGAAAGGGCTCATTAGAAAGTAGCCCAAGCATCAACACATTTGGGAATAGACTGCCATCAATGTGAAATTGCTGGTGACATAACATTGAGCAGCTCAGTGAACCATTGGGAACAATCACATGCGCATGGGAAAGGGGTCATCCTGCCTGGCTTACCCTGACGAATCCTCTGGGCTTTCTCCCCAACTGTGGCCTTAAGGCATTGATCCTCAACCTTCTTGGCACCAGGGACTTGTCTCGTGGAAGAGAACTTTTCTTTTCTTTTTTTCTTTTTTTCTTTTTTTCTTTTTTTTTTTTTTTTGTGGTACTGGGGCGTTGAACCCAGGGCCTCGTGCTTGCATGCTTTGTAAGTGCTGGACCACTGAGCTGTACCCTCAGCCCATTTTTTTTTTTTTTTTTAACTTTTTGAGACAGGGTCTCACCACTAAGTTACCCAGACTGCCTCTGGTCTTGAACTTGCGATCCTCCCGAGCCGCTGGGATTACAGGCATGAGCCACCATGCCCAGCAGCGCTGGAAGAGAACTTTTCAATGGATCGGAGTTGGGGGATGGTTTTGGGATGATTCAAGTTCATTGCATTTATTGTGTGAATACAGATGAACTTTGCTTGCTTGCCCACACCTCACACCAGTACTGGTCTGTGGCCCCTGGCATCGGGATCCCCTGCCTCAGGGCGGGATTCCAGCTGTGTTCTGATCACTGCAACAGGCCTAGCTAGCCTCAGGAAACATGGCCAGTGTGAGCCCTCCCTCTATTCCATGGCTCTCCACTTGTCCCTTCCTATCTCAGTGTTGGGGACTCCTTTCTGCCTAGTCTTACTGTTTACCTCTCCCCTGAATCACCTCGGAGTCTCCTGGAGGGCCCAGTGTTTGCCTTTGTAGACTCTCTTCCTGGCCATCCCTGGGAGCCCCAGCCTCATTCCATGTGTGACCTGTACAATGTCATCACCATGGTGCCTGCTCCAGCCAGAGTGCCCCGCCTCTGGAGGAAGCACTCTGAGATGGCAGATCCAAGTGATGTGTGGTTCAGAAGAGGCTCTGCCTGGAGGAGGCAGCTGCTCAGCATCCTGGCCAAGATCTTGGCCTGCTGCCTGAGTCCCAGAAGGACTGCTGGGTAGTGAGTGGGGCAGAGTGGCTTTCTGATGCCGGTCCCATGTACCCACCAACTTAGGGACACTCCTTGGGCAGTTATGGTCTTTGAACTCGAAAGTCACTCTATTCCTTAAAACAAACATATTTGAAAGTAAAGACTGAGACTCTAAAAAGCTATACTTATCCTACTAGCTCTACTACATGCTGAAGCAATTCAAAGGTAAAACCCTCTCCCTCCCAATCCTGCATCCTTAACCATGTGAGGCAGATGGGCTCACTGGCAGTACTCTTATGCCCCTGATAACATCTCAAAATGATGGGTTTGTCCATTGATGAAAAATGTAGAAATATGTATCAATGGACATAGTTTCCATAATTCTTACTATAGTTTCCATGCCTCCATGGGTTTCTCCTAGATTTGCTCTTCAGTTCATCTCCAATGTGGATAGCAGAGCACAATGTCATTGTTACCACTGGCTTTTGTAATTTTCTCATCAATGACACATCAGGAGTTCACTATACAAAAAGCCCTTTTTGAGGCTGGGCATGGTGGTAGATGCCTGTCATCTGAGCACTCTGGAGGCTGAAGCAGGAGCATCACCACAAGTTCAAGGCCAGCCCGGTCTACATAGTGAGTTCCAGGCCAGCTAGGACTACACAGTAAGACTATATCTCAAAACAACAACAATAACAAGAACAAAAACCAGAACAAACAAATAAGCAAGGCTTTCCTGCAGCACTACCACTACTTTCTAGAAAGTGGTGGGCTGGCTTCTCTTGGCATAAGGTAAACTTAATTGGAAAAATTTAAATGTTATCCACTTGTATTAGAGGCTTAAATTTTTAAAAATGTAATTAGCTAATTAGGTTTCTGTTGTTCTAAACCTTTTAACAATTCTGCATTTCATCTAGTTGAATTCTACAATCACAGCCAATAGGGTACGGTGAGAAACAGAAAAAGAAAACAAAGCAATAATCAACTCGGTGAAAATATACTTTACAACCAAGTAGCTCATTATTCCTGGGTACTTTAAGCTTAAGAAATAGGAGTGTATGTGGGCATGGCCTCTTAGGATCCTCTGAAGATTTAGAATCATACTTGTTTCCTTTGGTTAGATTCACAACAGAATGATACATCTAGACCGTTCTAGAGAATGAGTCATTCCCTAGTTATCTCGAGAGAAAAGATTTTTAAATTAGTGCGCTTGTTGTAAACTCTTCTTTTTCTCTTATAGATCTGATGATTTCTTTGCTTGTTCCGTGGCCTGTGCATGTTGTCACTCTGCCTGTGTGATGCACACAGGATCCTAGGGGAGAGCTTCATATTCATTATGACCTGGGAACATTTGCCAAAAGAAACCCAGTGACCCGAGAGCCTCATTGATTCAAGTCTATGTATTACTCTGGAAGCTGTGACTTAGAAGGGTGTGACTGCAAATGAATTGCAGGTTGCGCCCAGCCACTGCCCAGGGTTTCTGCGGCACGAATGGCTTCAGCGGGAACTATCAAGGCTCATCTGCCCAGGCCTTAGGTAATGAGGACACTCAAACTCCTATCTAAGAGAAGTGGGCTCTGTAATGCTTCTTTGCGTTATTTAAGCAGCCAGTAATTTTCAGAATTTAGGAGCATGTTTCCAAGTGCCCCTTGATGGGCTGATCATTATTACTATTATTATTATTATTATTATTATTATTATTTTCTATGCCCTAAGTACAGGTAATTTTGTAACCATAGGCTCTATAGTTATCTTTGAAAGTTTGTTGAATTTTAATTAGTTTCAGATTGTTTCTCTACACGTGAGTAGAACAGATTAGGGCCATCCCATTTTTTTGTGGTGCTTGGGATTAAACCTAGTACCCCTCACATGCTAGGCAGGCCCTTTACCACTGAGCTACACTCCTAGCACAGATTGCCCCTTTATACAAGGACCACCCTGTCTCCAAACTGGCCTGTTTGTACATGTGTTCCTCTTGTACAGGGGGGCTTGGGAGCCCCTCAAGTATTCATCCTGATCCAACCATTGCCAGGAAAGCTGGCTCCTCCGTTCTCTCTGGTGGCCCCATCTTTTACAAAGTTCAAGCAAACATTACCATGGAACTACATTTCTCATCTCCTCAAAGCAACCTATCCTGGAGCCTCATGTTCTCATGGGGAACACATTCTTTTATGGGTCAAATTTGAGATTTTCTATACTGCAATTTGTATCTTTGTCCACTGATTTTCCCTCAGTGGAGACAGAAACCAGCCAGTTTTGCAGGACCATTGCCTTTCAGAGATTGCAATGTATTCCCACAGTTTTCTCTTCCCAGGCAAAACATTTCAATTTGTTTAATCTCTTCTTAGGAATCCCATTTCTCTGTTCTTTTAATAGTCCTTACTATTGCTCTACACATTAAAAGAGTAATACACGCTGGCTTATTTTATTTCATATGTTAATGTGAGACAGCCAAGCAATTAAGATGAAGTAGGGTTAAGGCACCAGCTCATATTGTTGGCCTACAGTTTGCTCACACTATGAGGTACCTCTTATCCTAGCTGTAGCCAGTCACAAGAATCAGGCCAGTCTGAGTCCTGTGGATCTGGCTTGGTACAAACTGTGGAGCTGGACATCAAGAAGAGCCTTTGAGCAATGCAATATCAGATGGCGAGCATGGGGTGGACAGGTGCCTTGTGCCTTGTATATAAGCCTTTGACATCTAAAAGACCACAGAGAAACCTGAATCCTTGAGCCCTGTCCCCAAGAAGAGCCCCCAGCTCAGCATCCTTATCAACTTCCACCCACTCCAGGGTTCAGCTCCTTGGTTTCCTCTCCCTGCCTTGCCACACTCTCTGACTGAGGCTTCTATCCTTGCTTGGAACCTGGTGAACTCCTCCAGCCCTTGGGTCTCTGTGTAGAGCGCCCCCTGTATGCTGCATTGCCTTTATCAATGCATGGTCATGGCAATTGCTTGCATGCAACAAGCATGACTGGAATTTGAGATGCTTTTGGCAAAGTGATGGATGAGGCTGTGGGTTCTTCACGATCTTGACGTAGGTAGACCCCCCAGGCCCAGCGCTGATCAGCTCACACCATTACATACATAATCATGGCATTTCCATGATATTTTCACAGGAACTAAATTTCAATGCATTGGGACTGCAGTTTGGATCAAATCTCTTAATATTTCATGCTCGTTTTCCCTATCAGGAAAATGAAGACCACATCTCTGGCTTTTCAGCTCTCATTTCTATGCTTGGAGAATTAATCAACTTTTAGAGTACAGTCAGGAGCTCTAAACTTCCTGGGCCCACTGTGAACTAGGTGGGGAGCCAAACTCTAAATGTTCTAGTCTCAACTCTGTCCCTATTTGCTGGGACTCAGATTTGTCATCCATAAAAAATGAGGTTGGCCAGAGGCCCCCTCCAGTGTGGTGGGCCCTGGCTACCACTGCGCTTTTGGAGTTCCCTATGTTGCCAGCATTTCCAGATGACCCACAAGGCCATCACAACCTCAGAGGGCCAGACTGGCTAGCCCCTGGTGGCTGCCCCCTCCCATCCAGAGTCCCTCCTCCCTCCTTCTCCTCTCCCAGGCAGCCTTAAGGTCCCCCTCCCCAACAGCAGCCTTTTGGGAAATGGAGACTGTCAGGGCCACTGGAGAGTGGTCACCCCACCTTAGCTTTCTGGGTCTTCATACTCCTGCCCCCCCCCTGCAGCCACACAGTGCCCAGAGCTTGTCCTTTTTGGGCCTCCAGGGCTGTCTGTTCAACTGCCTGGTCCTGCCTAAACCAGAGAGTGTCCGCTGGCTTCTGGTGCCCCCAACACTCTACCTTTAGCCATACCCTCCCTAACAGGAAGCTTAAGGGCCTGACCTGCAGGGTTTAGAGCTGGACAGGGCAGTGGAGGAGGAACAAGACACCAAAAGGAAAGAGAGTCACCCTCTAAGAACTGAGAGTGGAAACCAGAAGGCTCAGCCACTGGCCCACCCCTTCTCCAGCCCTCCCCACACGTCTTAGACTGGTGGAAAGACCTCCCTCACCCTCATGCCCCTGCTGCTCCACCTGGACAGCCCACTCCTAGGCCCTCACAGATGGCCCATCCCGCCCTCTGTCACCATGTGGTGAGGAGCCAGCACCCACTGGCTCTGCCCTGGCCTGGGACACCTACTTGTGCTCGCCATCTCTGCCTCCCTTGATCTTCTCTCTGCCTTTGCTGAGTAGGGGGAAGAAATGAGGAGACAAGGGGATGCAAGTGAGAGGGGTGGACCAGAGACCCTTGCAGCCTTAGCCCCTGGCCCTGCTGACCCCACACTCCCCACAGACCCCTACATCTGCTGGGCAGGGGTCCCATGACCCAGGCTCAGCTGAACTCCTCCACCCCGGGAGGTGATTCCAGAAAGCAGGTGGCAGTTCCCTCCGGGCCTGATCTTCCCCTATGGCCTCCTCAGGGAGCCTCCAGGGAAACAGTGGGCTGAGCCTACTTTGAGAGGAGAGGGGGCTGGAGTGCTGCTGGGCAGGGCATCGGGTCACCGAGAAGAAATGGGTGTGTGCGGTGAGGGGCAGTAAGTGGGCTACCTCTCCAGGGCTTAGAGCAGGGCAAGGATAGTTTTCCATCTTTCTCTAGGGAGGCTTCTAGCAACCCTTCTGGAATGTTCTCTCAATACCTTCCGAGTGCTGTGGCAAGGAGGATAAAGAAAAGAAGGTGACTAACCGTGACCAGCTGTTTCCTTTCCTCACACAATCCTGGCACAGACCTTGCCCAGGTGGAATTGACGTCATATCCCGACAGCTCAGGCCCAAGGACCTCCATACACTACAGCCCGAGTCCATCTTCACCAGCTAATCTTTGTGTTAGGCAAGTGGGTCAGTTGTAGTTCAAAGGGGTCCAGTATGTACCCCACTAGGACCCCCTAAGGGCTGCTAGGGCTTGCTCCAATGAGGGGCTCCAGTGAGCTGTTGGAGAACTGAGGCTCAATGGGAAATGTACAGGTATCCACCCTCACGGACACCCACAGACAGCTGCTTTTCTCTGAGTGATCAATCCAGGTTCCGAGGGAAGTGTTTTATATCTGTTTTTGTTTTTTAAAGAACTCTGTGACCATGGGAAAAAATCTGACAATCTGTGCAATGGAGGCACCAGAAGGGGAGGTGGCAGTGTGCAAGGATGGGCAGGCAGTGGGCTGACCATGAACTCTGGTACTTCCTTTCTCTCTCTTTGGGCTTTGCTTTGAAGTCAGAGAGAGGTCAGGCTTGCCCAGGGTGGGACTTCGACCTGGCTCTTCCTCACACAGTACAGGCCTCAGCGCCTTCCAAGGGAACACACTGTCTGAGAGTGGAAATGGAGAAGGGAAAAACCTATCTCTCTTTCTCCATGAAGCAAGAATACTCCTGTGATTGTGCTACTGTTACTGCTGCTACCAACATTAGTGATAATGGCAGCAAGGCCTATGCTTAGACCTTTAGTGTGGCCTGCCACAGTGAACACATCCCTCTCATGAAGTGGGCGTCCCCCACATCCTCTTTCCCAAGAGAGGTTGCACAGGCTCAGGTTGCCCTCCATCTCTCACCCAGCAAACAATGACATCACGTTCTGTCCATGTTGCCACGGAGCTCCTGGGAAGTCCCAGATGAACCTGAGTTTCCTCCCAGAGTTCACTCTGTGTTTTTGGTGCCCCTGCCTGGCTGGCTAAGTCCTGTTCCTCAGCCCGTGTTCTCTCTCTGTGTGAGCCCAGTGCTCAGCTCACATCTTCTCCAGCTCGCATCTCCATCCCTCCTTGTGCTGTTAAAAGTAGCCATTGAGTGGGAGGAGCAACATGGTGGCCTGCAGGGAAATCTACAGCTTGGCAGGATGCAAATGCTTCACAGCACCAGGCATTCAGCCCTAGGCTGGGAGTGGCGGGCCCAACCGCAGGTGGAATGGCTGGATTAAGGAGGAGTCTCCTGAGCTCCACTTCATGCCCAAGTCCTGGTGCATCTGGCTGAGCCTGGCTTGAGTATATGCGTTCAGCACTGAAGTCTCTTCTCTCTCCAGAGACTGGGGCAGAGGTGTGCTAACACACTAGGGCCTAGAACCCCAATTCTGTGCTCCTGGGAGCAGAGTGCTCATGAGGTCAGAAATTCACTCCTATCCTGCAACAGCACCAGCTTGTGGAGGTGGGGGTGAGTGAGTGAGACTCCAGCACCAGTCTAGGATGGCTCAGTCTCCTGTGTGGGGAGAATTTGATGACCTCTTGGTATACAGTAGGGTGCAAGAGCTGAGAAGCATCTGGATCAAAAGGTCAGGTAGTGCTCAGGGTAGAAACCCTGGAGTTGGGTGACGTGAAGTCTGAAGGGAATGAAATGAAAGCTATCTGAGCACCTACCACCTGCCAGGCGCCATGGGGGTGGCTCACATGAATTACCTCGGTTCATCTTAACACTCTTATGGGCATGGGTGAGCACATTGTAGAGACAGGAAGGCGGGGGTCCCAACAGCAGACCCGGGACTGGAGCCTTGTGCTCTCCATTACACTGCTTTGTCTCCTGGCAGTATTTTGCCTCCTGGGGTATTTCATAGAGAGTGGAAGAAACCAGAGGCCTCTGCTTGGAGGCAGAGGCTTAAAGAAATGGGCAGAGCAGATTGGAGGGTATCTGATGGACCAAAGCCAGGGAGAGACAGAACTCTAGGAGCAGGGGGTTAATGGGCAGTGGCCAAGATGGGGTTGGGAGCCTACTGGGTGCAAGGTTAGACCTGGAAGAGAGGAAGTGGTGATGGTGTCCACTCCTAAGGGGCTCTCAGGGTTGAGAGGTACCTCACATGCCTCTCCAACCAGGGCTATGGCACCTGAGAAGATATGGAGCTATGTCGGTGGCCATCGCCATCACCCAGTTCCCTGTACCTGGGATGAAATCTCTCCTCCTCCTCCTGCTCCTTCTCCTGCTGCTGCTGCCCTGGGAGAGGCCCGTGGAGACAGGGAGAAGTGGGAACGCTAGGTGCGCCATGAGGCGACAGGAGGGAGGAACTCCCTTAGTTCCGCTTCTGGGTCAGGACCCTCTGGAGGTTCCGGAACTATACTCCTCTCATCTCATTTTATCTTAGTCATGCCATGCCATCCCTCCTCCACTGACATCTGGGCCCCGTCTTAGGTCTGGAAGAAGAACAGGCTCAGCACCCCCTGTCCTACAGAGGGCGGCCCGTTGGTCACTAAGAGTACTCTGGAGAGCTGTTTCCCATGCACACTACCTACAGGCTCCTGGGCATCTGGGCCCCTTGGGAAGTCAGAGTTGAGGGAAGCCAGCATGCCAACTTGCTGAACCCATGCCTGGTACTGGCCCAGAGGGGATGGCGACATGCCAGAGTCACAGAGCTGGTGAGAGGAGAGTCAGCCTGGGACCTGATGGAACTTAGCTGTCCTGATTTAGGACAGCACTCCTTTCCTTACAACTGATGGCCTTCCTGTGACTTCCTACCCTGTCCTCCAAAAGCCCTTCCTTACAGCCCACCCACAGTCTCCAAGCCAGCCCTGCTCAGTGCTTTTGCAAGTGGGGCTGGCAGATGGAGACACGTGGTGGCCATGGTGTTGGTGTCCCCCATGGCCCCTGCCCCAGTCTCTGCTCCTCTCCTTACCATTTCTAATCCCCCTTCTGACCCTTTACACCATCCAGAATGAAGAAGCTGCTGTCATCAGCTCTTCCATGGGCAGCATGTGGTTTCTCAGTCACAACCTCTGAGATTCACTTGGCTTTCCCAACAGGGCAGGGTTTTTTCATGGTCCCCATTTTACAGGTGAGGGGACTGGGCCAGAGAGGTTATATGACTTGCCCAGGGGCACACATTATGTAAAAGGCAGAGATGACGCTCAGGCCTGAGCTTCTGCTAAAGAGCCTGGAGTCTGGAGGGGCCCATGCCTGGCCTGAAGCCGACAGTCCCAGGGTTTATTAGACTTGAGTGTGGGCTGAGGGCCAGCGAGAGGGTGAGAAGCAGTGCAAGTGCAAAGATGGAGAACATATCTGCCCAACGGAAGCACATCAATTCTGTTATGCTCAGTGAGAACCTGTGTGTTTCTCAGCACAGGGGCTGAGTAAATTTTACCTGGGAAGGAAAATTAGAGTGAGAAGTGGGGAGACCCCTGCTGTCAAAGTGCATGCCAGTCCTTTAGACTTTCCAGCATCTTACACACTATTCCTAGTGACTTGGCACCTCCAGCATAGTGGGCTGGCGCCTCTGTGGGCTCTAAGAGTAATGCAGTTGCACTTCCTTCTCTGTAAGAGTCATGTATGTAGGATGGGCAAGCTTGGACACAGCTCCCTGTTATCATCTATAAGGGGCAGGACATTTTCACGGGGTGAATACTTGGACACAGAAGAACCTGGACACATTCTTCTCAACAGAGACCCGGTCCTGACCAGAACCTTTGATTTCACTTTGGCAAGATGAGTCTGCCCCTGGCTCTCTTCGCTAAGCCAGGGTAGAGGCTGGGCCACCTGGGCCTGGTTGGTACTGCTGGGTCTTGGACCAGAGAGGACACGACCTCCTCCTTCTCCCATTCCCTGAGGAGGGCAGGAGTCCAGTATCTTCCCCTCACGTGAGTGCTCAATGTTCTTGACCTCTGCCTCTCTCAAGATGGGGGAGGCCAGGCCCCTCAGCTTTGTCTCAACCCCCTGCTGCCTTCCTAGGGAGCTTTGAGGTCAGGGACTGGCTGAGGGATGTTGCTATGACATCTTCCCGCCTCTTCTACGTCATGGCAACACCTCAGCCTTTCACTCTGAGCCAAGCCAGGCCTGGAGGGCTGTCCAGGGACCCCAGGACCCATGTCTTCTCCCCATGTCCTTGGGGGGAATGGGTAGCCAGAGGGGCCCAGCCTGTTACCTCCGGAAGCTCTTCTCCCCAGGTGGCCGGGAGCTGGGACGGGAGCCGGGGAGCAGCCCGTCTGTCTCCTGGCTGTCCTTCTCTTCCTCTTGAAGCAACTCATCTCCCAGAAAGTCCCCATCGTCCCAGGAGCCCACCGTGCCATCTGTTGCCTGATACCGGACCTCCATCTGCAGGCCAGTCTGGAGGGAGAGAAGGTGGGGAGCAGCTGGGGTGGGATGGTCCCAGGGCAGGGGGCTCTGCTCCTTTGTGGTGCTTACAAAGCCCTTTCAACCCAAGGCCACTGGAGGAATGCTAGGTGGGGGTTGCCCCCACCTCCATTTTGCAGATGAGAAAACTGAGGTTCATAAGGTAGACTCAGGCAGTGCCCTAGGACCTGGCTCCAGGCCACTGCAGTTGGCTCTACCTCTTCTGATGCCCAAGGCCAGGGGCTTCCATGGATGGCTGAGCCATGTCTGGGCTTGGAGAGTATCATGCAGTGTCTTCAAAGCCTAGGTCACCTCCTTGTCCTCAGAACTGGGCCTACATTTAGGCACAAGGCCGGGGGGCTGCCCTGCAATGGGATGGAATGAGCTGAGTGTGCCTCTGAGAAGGGACCCAGGTCCTGGACACCTTGGGCAGCACTTTGTCCTGCTCCTCTAACACCAACCCTCCTGCCCCAGTCAGGAAGCAATCCTGGGCTTCTCCTCTGGGGAAAGTGGAGCTCCAAAGCCAGGCCTAGCCAGAGCAATTGAGAATCCCAGGAAGATCCTTGCCCTGTGTCCTTGGGCCATTTACCTCCCTTTAGCTTCAGGGTCCCCCAGTGCACAGGGAAGACTCCTTCTAGTCCCTTCCTCAAGCACATGGGGAAGGGAGGCCTCCCAGACACGTTCGCCTTCTGCACAGGTCTGGGATGACTTGCTCTTGTGTCCTGACAGGCAAACTTCCTTTGGTGCTTGGATCTCCTAAAGCCCAGGCTTGGATTTCCCAAGGGAATGGAAAGGGGCACTTGCTTCCTGGTCCCTCCCTGTGCTAGATGTAATGCTAAGAACCTTTTACATAAACCCATTTGATCTTCTCAATGCTTCACCCTACTCTACCGAACTTATCAGGAGGTAGGTTGCTTGCTTACAGCTATACAGCTAGAAAGTGCTGGAGCTGGGAGCTGAGCCTGGGTAGCCTGGCTCCAAGCCTCCCATGTCCTTCCCCTTGAGCCACTGTGGTCCCTCTGGTGTGACCAAGTATGTTGTTGTAGGGACATGGTGACCTGGATTTGGAAGCCCTGGGTCTCAGAGCTACCTCTGCTATTGATTGGCTCTCTGGCCTTGTACACATCCATCCCCTATCCAGATCTTCACCGTTCCCATCCATAAAATGGGTAGCAGAGGGGTTGGTGTGTGAGCTGGAGGTCCTTTTCCCAGTGGAGATTCCAAGTGAGATTCTTGAAATATAGGCATGGCTGTGTTGTCTGTGGGTCCCTGCCCACTGGCTGGTTCTTTCTCCTCTTGTCGCCCATGCTATAGTCTCTTCGTCTAATGCCATGTTCTCCTCCAAGTCCTCCGTTCCCACTGGGCCTGTCACTTGTTATGCATCCCCTCTGCCCTTATTGTGGTGGCTGACACCCCACTTCCTGTCCACCTTCCCATGGGAGAGAATAGCCTGGCTGGGGGCCAACCTTAGAGGCCCCAAGTGCCCTCCTTGTTCTCACAAGGGAGTGGCTTGAAACACTGAGACCTAGGGGGGATTTCCACCCTGCTCTGAGTACTCTTTAGAGCAAGTTTTTTTCTGATCTGGCCCTGAGGTCACAGTGCTGGCCCCTGAGGGCACCATGACTCCACAGGGCCAGATATCACACAGGTCCCTGGCAGCGGGTTCAGGAAGACACAAGGATAAACTGAGGTCAGGAAGTCGTAGCTAACAATGTTGTTTTACACATTTACTGAGCACTCACTGTGCATATAACCATTTTAAGCACTTTCTGTGTATTCTCACATAATCCTTACAACCATCCTGTGAGGTGGATACCACACTTCTGCTCACTTTGCAGATGATATGTAGCTTGTCTAAGCCACCTACTTGGTGGGGTAGCTTAACCAAGAGTCATACCCAGAAGCGTGCTCCTCATCCTCATGCCAGCTGTCCTTGAGAAACCAAGAAGGAGCTCAAGGAGGCTGAGGAGGCTGAGCAGAGCCTGGGGTCAGGCCTCCAGGGCTCACCTGCCTTCCTTGGTGGGGTGCACATCAGATGCCAGGATATGCATTGCTAGGGCACAGATGCCATTGCTGACATGCTGGGATGTAACACATGGAGCAGAACACGAGGTCCCTGCCCTCCCTGAGGCATGGCCTTACAGAGGAGAGGCAGCTGTGCAGAGTAGAGGCCGTGTCCTGGAGGAGCCCACAGGGCTCACCTGACCTGCACAAGCAAGAGACACTTCTTCACCATCCCTGAGTGGGATCTGAATGATGGAGAAGAGATAGTACCTAGCATTGCCACGCCTGGCACCGTCACTGTGGCAAACATTGGGGGTTCACCTGGATCAGCAGACACTGCTGTCCCCCAGCGGCTCCAGCCTGGCCGTCAGACAGAGCGGCTCCAGCAGAGTCTCCCTGAGTCTCCTCCTCCTGCCTGCCCCAGCCACACATCCAGGGCTCCCAGACCACCGCTGTGTGGGGGACAGGGAGGGAAGCAGGCCCCCAAGAGACACTGTGACAGGGCAGTCCAGGCACACTCACCTTGAGGATAGCATTGTTGTCGTCGATCAGGGTGTCGGTCACCTCCACATAGTTCTCCTCCACCACCTTCTGCAGAACCATGCGGAAGGTCCCAATAAGCCTGTGAGCGGCAGAGGGCAGGGCAGTTTCACGCAAGAGGCGAGACTGAGGAGCAAAGGCCATGACCAGCTAGGGAGGGGACCAGTGGACTTGCTTAGGCCTTGGGCTGGGGCTGGAGATGGTGGCCCAGGAGCCATGGCTGACCTGGCCAGAATAGCATGTCCCCTTCAAGTGCATATGGTTGTCTGTGTGAGGTCTGTTTCCCCAGAGACCTCTGAGGGGCAGTGCGTACCCTGGTGATGTCCACAGACTTGTTGTTGTTAGGTGCCGTTGAGTCGGTATCTAACTCATAACGACCCTACATACAACAGGGGAAACACTATTGTCATGCTTCTCTGCTGTTCATAGGGTTTTCAATGGCAGATTGATTTTTGGGAGTGGGTTGCTGAGTCCATCTCCCAAGTCTACAGCACCTCGTGTTCCCAGGCAGTCTCCCATCCAAGTACTAACCTGACTCAGACACGTTTGATGTCCCTACCACTCTGAGGGCTGTGAAGATGAACCCTGACTTTAAAAAAAAAAAAAAAATTCTTCCCATCTGTGTGAGGAGGGTGTGGTGGGAGCAACCGTGGTGGATCATATGAAATGCTTCCCTCAGGAGCTCAGGGCCCATCCTACTGCTCACCCCACCTCCCTAAGGGTGACGTCTTCCCCATTCCTCCACTCTAGAGTATAACCAGCCTTCTAGGCTCTTCTCAGATGAGCCCTGCTGAAGCCCTGTCCTGGTCTCTCTTCAGCTAGGGAAATGCCACAGAGAGAAGTGCTGGGCTGGGGACCAGGAGGCCCCAAGCCACTGCTCCTGAGTCTGAGCTTTATCTTTATAAAGAGAGGAGGTGGGCTTTTAGCGCCTGCACCTCAGAGCCATCCTAGCAATAGCTCGTGGGCATGAAGGAAGGCACTGGCCTCCGTGGCCTCCTCTCCTTTGGTTTTAAATCAGTGGTTCTCAAATTTCAGCATGAACAGAACCACTGGAGGGCTTGTGGAAACACAAATGCCAGAGACCCCTCCCAAGCCCCCATGAATAGGCAAGGGAATGTTTAACCGCTGGTGGGGGAGGGGAGGGCAGGGCTGGGGTGCAGCCTTTGCATATTTCCGTGGTGTAAAGACTCCCACCACGGCCAGTATCAAACTTCTACCGGGCAGTCCAGGAACTCAGAGTCTGCTGGGTTCCTCGCATACCACTGGCTGCACCTCCATGGGATGGTCCAGCAGGTGGGGCGGGGCCTGGGAACGTGTGCATCCAACAGGGTTCCAGGTGGTGCTGTCAGTGCTGCTGGGGGCACATTTTGAGAACCTCTGGTCTATTCTCCACCTTTGCTGCCTGGCTTTTCAGGCTCTGTCATTCCGCCAAGACCTGCTGATCACCTGCTGAGTGCTGGAAGTCAGACACATCTGTCCCCATCCTTAGATGCCCAAGACCCTCCAGGGAAGGTCCCCAGGATCAGCAGAGGTGCTGCAATGTGACAAGACACCCCCAGGGGGCAGGAGAGCTATTCCCCTGCAGCTGCTCAGAGCCTCCTCTGGTGCCTTTTGGGCTTCACTCATCTCAGTGTCTCAGACCCCAGACCTGGCAGGGGCCCTAGAGAAGCGCTTGTCCTGCGTGAATCCCTGAAACAACCTCTTTATGAGGCTTTCAAGGGTCTGCTAGACACACTGGGGACAGTGACAGTGATGGGGATCTCACCACCGCATGCAGCTCCCACTGCTAGGCCCCTCGCCACTGCTTTCAACCCCGAGCTAGCTGAGGTCGGCCTCATGGCAAGTCCTCTGCTCCTCATACCCTGGTGCAAGCTCCAGGTGCGTGCAGACTAAATGCCATCCCTGAGGAGAGGCAGTGTAGACAGTGGAAAGCGATGGGCTTTGGGGGCAGACAGATGTGTTACCCCAGCAGTATCTAAGAGGGATTCCACCCCTGGCAGCTGTGCGATGGTGGCTGCTCCCACTGCTAGGCCCCTCGCCACTGCTTTCAACCCCGAGCTAGCTGAGGTCGGCCTCATGGCAAGTCCTCTGCTCCTCATACCCTGGTGCAAGCTCCAGGTGCATGCAGACTAAATGCCATCCCTGAGGAGAGGCAGTGTAGACAGTGGAAAGCGATGGGCTTTGGGGGCAGACAGATGTGTTACCCCAGCAGTATCTAAGAGGGATTCCACCCCTGGCAGCTGTGCGATGGTGGCTAGTTCTCTAACTGCTCAGAGCTATTTTTTTTTTTCCCAAAGGAGGTGATGCACCTGCCACATGGATAGTGGTGCAGATGGACACGCAAAGCTCTCTAACAATGCAGCACCCTGCATCAGCCCCTCTTCCCTTCCTGCTGTTGTGCCCAATTTCCCTCTGGAGGGGACAGGCTGGGCGGATCCCCTTTATAGCATTTACAGATGCCAGCTCCAGGGTACACTCCACCCTTGCAGCTCTGACAGCTTCACAGAGCCGGGCTTGTCTGTGACCTGGGAGGAAGGACTCTAAAGGCTTGCACTGTCAAAGTGATGATGAATGCACCACGGCTCTAGGGCATAGTCTTGAGGGTTTTTAACACCTAAGAGCTCCTATCTCCCTCAATAAAAAGCAATTCTCTGAAGGGGACAATTGGTATCATCTCAGTCTTACCTAAAGTGTGAAGCAAAGCATTTTTACAAAGCTTTGGTCTTTTACAGGTCTATAAAGCGCCACCTCCCCCATGTGTCTGTCAGCTTGTGCTGTGGGGGCTTGTGTGTTGCTGTGATGTTGGCAGCTATGTCACTGGTATTTCAGATGCCATCAGGGCCACTCATGGTGGACAGGTTTCAGCTGAGCCTCCAGACTAAGACAGGCTAGGGAGAAGGACCTGGCACCCCACTCCCAAAACAATTAGCCATTGAAAACCCTATAAATAGCAGAGAAGCACTGTCAAACATAGTGCCAGGAAATGAGCCCCTCAGGTTGGAAGGCTTTCAAGAAATGACTGGGAAAGAGTTGCTCCCTCAAAGAAGAGCTGACCTTAATAATGAGAATGGAGCAAAGCCCCTGGGACCTCCATTTGTTGATGTGGTGCAACCTCAAAATGAGAAGAAACACAGTGTCAGCAACAAGGGCTCAAATATTCAAAGATTGTGTGCATGGCAGTGTTGGGTAGTGTTTCATCCTGTTGTACATAGGGTCGCTATGAGTAGGACCTGACTCAATGGCACCCAAGTACAACACCTAAAGTAGAAAGCAAAGCATTTTTACAAAGCTTTGGTCTTTTTACAGGCCTGTAAAGCACCACCTAAGCAAAAACAGGGTGCTTGCTATAAAAACACAGCTTCAAAACAAAGGCCCTCATGCTGCTTCCAGCTAGCAGGCCCCCCCAACCCCCTTCTGTAGGACACTTCTGGGAAAGGGAGCTGGGGTAGGGAAGAGAGCCTGGGGCTCTGGCCCTTGTGTCCACCCCAGAGCGACCTTGTCCACCCAAGCTGCCCTTTGTGCAGCCTGGCTACAGATGCAGCAGGTCTTACTCCTCTGGTAGGGTCAGCATGGAACGGCTGTCTTGGAGGGAGGCACCCAGGGTGGTGGAGGAAGCGTGGGCTCACAGGCCCCTTGGACAGTGGCGTCGTTTCCTTGGAAATTGAAGCGTAAGGCCATTTCTTCTGTGAGAAGGAGCACTGGCCTAGAGGTCAGGAGGTCTGGGTTGAAGACCTGGCTCTGCCCTTAACTTGCTGTGTGGCCCTGGATAAGGGCCCTTTCTAGGCCTCAGTTTCCCCCAGGCTGTTAGGTGAAGGAGTTGCGATCTATCTGCACATCCCCTGACAAGTTCCATTGTGTGGCCTGACCAGGTCACCCATCACAAAGAGGGTGTTCCTCCAGGAAGGCCCTGTGGGGGAGCAGGAGAGGCAGGACTAGGATTCCCGGGCAATCAGCCAGCAGCGAGGAGGCCTCAGGTGCAGATGGGACCATAGACTGACCACAGCAGAGCGGCACCTGGGCACCAGGATCCTGTCAATAATTCATCGCCTCCCCTTGGGAGCCGGTATCAAGTGCGATGGGCTCAGCCAGGCCTCCACTGCACTCCTGGCTCCTGAATTATTCAGGGCCCCTGGCATCTGTGGCAGCCAGGACTCTAGTGGTTGGGCCAGGCCACTGTTCCTTAAGGTCCTGGACAGGCAGAGCAGGATACACAAGATTCTCTGAACCCAACATCTCATCCCCATGGAAGCCCGCAGTACCCGGAGGGAGGCCCTGGTCCAGGGAACTGAGCAGACCTGGGGGTCTCCTGGTCCCTGATGAGGCTGATTCCTCCCTTCCCACCATGTCTCCCTCCCCCTGCACCCCCGATGACCACTGCATGGGGCCAGGCGGGCCTTTTCTTTGGCTCTAGGAAATAGAACCCTGACTCCAGAACGGGGATCCCTGAGCCCTACCCGACTCCAAGCCCTCCCCCAAGCTGGCCTGTGTCAGGATGACCTGGGTCTCCATGAAGCCACCTCTTCTTCTCCCCATCCTGGCTCTCAACCAACAATGTCCTGCACACTCTCTAGGCATGTCGCACCAGTCCTGCGCCCCCTTGGTGGGGTTTCTTGCCTTTTTTGAGGTGGGGCCAGAGAGAGAAGGAGAAGGGGAGAGTTAGGATAGGACCCACAACCCCTTCTACATAATGGGAGACTGAGCTTTTAGAATATTCACTGTGTGGTAGGTAATCTCCTAAATAATTTCCCAAGTATTTCTGATTGGTTTATGGTGGGAGTGTTGATGTGTTCGGGGTTTCCGGGATTTCTGGGGTTGGTCTAGCAGCTTCCTTCATGACTTCACAACCTCACCAGGCTGTTTCCACCATCGCTGCTCAAATGCTCTGGCTTCTGGGAGTTACAGAGGATTAGGAAGAGGAAGCAGAAGATATACATCCTTCCTCCAGGCCTTGGACCATTTACTCAGGTGATCTCATGGACCCTCTGTGACTCAGTTTCCCCACCTGCACTAGCTGAGCTCCAAGGCTCCTGGGAACTCATGATGTCCATGGTTCTCAGATGCCATTCCTTGCTTCCAATTCCACCTCTCCTCCACGTCCACTTGGTCTGCATTGGGCCCTTCTCTGTTTCTGCTTCTGTCCTCCTAGGTCACTGGTGTATCTCACCCCAGGAAGAAGGCCATGCTTCATCTAGGAGGTCCCTTTCTTGTGGGTACCAGAGGAAGCTGCCTGAATGATGTGATCTCCTGAGAGGGGAAAGGGGAGCACTCTATGCCCTAAACATCTTCCCCTTTACGAGGCATTTACTCTTGGCTTACGTACTCTTGGGGCCAGGGAGCTCATGACCTCCTGAGACAGCACATAGGTTGGCGGTTTGCTCTCTTCTAGCAATGCTCTCTTCACATAGGCACATGCTTCTCCTCTCCCCATGGCAGAAAACCTTCTTGCAGGCAGGGACTGTGCCTTCATCCCTCATTTTAGTGCCTCTAGTGACTAGCAAGCCTGCAGCCGTACCCCTGTGGAATCTGACCCTGTCAGATCTCGGAAGCTAAGCAGGGTCGGGCCTGGTTAATACCTAGATGGGAGACCGCCGGGAACACCAGGTGCTGCAGGCTTGGGAGAAGGACCTGGCAACCCCCTCCCAAAACTCAATCTGCCATTGAAAACCCTGTGAACAGCAGAGAAGCACTGACAATAGTGTTTCCCCTGTTGTACAGAGGGTTGCTATGAGTCGGATACCGACTCGACGGCACCTAACAACAACAACAACAACAACAAATACTAGCACAGTGTCAGTCAGATACCGAGTATTTGCTCAGTAGATGTTTGCTGAATGCTGGAGGAGTGGCTGGATAAACAGATGAGTAGGTGGATGGATGAATGGATGGATGGATAAATGGTTGAATATGTCCTATAGAATATGTCCGTCTTCCGGCTTGTACCTACTTGTCACAAGGCAAGATTTAGAGTCCCTTCCCCTAGGCAACCACAGGTGGTGCCTACTGAAGTTCTCTGTGACCAAAGAGAACAATATGGGACCCTCACCTCTCCTACTCATTGCACTACTTCTAATGATGTGACCTAGGATTTGGTCAGCTTCTTTTCTCCTCCTCCTCCTCCTCCTCCTTTTCTTCCTCCTCTTTTTATCTCTATTTTGTTCCCACAATTGAGTCATACTGAGCCTTCACTGAGTTACGCCTTTTTGGACATAATCAAATTTGGCTATGACCTCCTCCAGGATGCATAAGAGAAATTAATTTGACAGGCCTTTCCATTTCTCATGTTTTGTCATCATTCTAGACTGTCCAAATCCTTCTGAATTCTGCCTGTCACCCACAGAGAATGGTGGCGATTCCTTTGATTGAATGCCTCAGAGGATAACACTCTTGTGGTAAGAGCATTTCGTTCACAGAATAGAAACTCCTTGAAAGCAGGCAACCCACTCTCCAGCACCAGTTCAGTGCTTAACACAATAGGCATTTTGCAAACAATTGTTGGATGAATGAATGAATATCACATGTCATTCTCACAGCTGCCTTTTAAGGCAAATACTTAACCTTTTTTGCACAGGAGTACACTGAACTCAGAGGGGTTATGTACTTTGCTCAGGGTCACACAGGAGATGACTGACCTGGGGGTCTAGATCAAGTTTGTCTCCTAAACCACCGCTCTAAACTGCCTCACAGCTTCTGTGAGGCAAATTGGCCCTCAAAGCTGTAGATGGTGTGCAGGAGGGACTTCACCAGTCATTCTGCCTTACCTTCTCTCATGGGTCACCCCCAGTATGGGGTAGTGGAAGCAGAAAGAAAGGGACAGGAAGCTCTAATGGGGCTGGGGACAGCCGGGTGGACAGGAGGATGAGCTGCCCTTGGCTGGCAATGGTTGGGGGGGCTGGGGTACCTTGAGGACACAAGGACAGAGCCAGATGGGGAACAAAGACTAGTCTGGAACCTTGTTGGTCTTTGAAGATGGGTCCAGGCTGGGGGTGCAGGTCCCTTCATGAAGCCCAAGGGGAGGGGAGCCAGGGAGCAAGCAGTCTCCCACCCACCCCACACTTACTTGTTGCTGAAGACTTTGCTGTAGTTGAAAATCTGAACCTCTAGCATCTCATTCCTGTCAATGCTGCTGGCCACTGGCCACCGGAACGTCTGCGGAGAGAGGGACAGCTGTGACCTTGGATGGAAATAGCAGGGAGGGGCAATAGGGAGTAAGAACCGTCCTCTAATAGGCAAGGCCTCTCATGTGGGCCTTGAGCAGCCTCTCATATGGGCCCAGAGCTCCCCAGAGACAAGGCACCCACACTTGGACTCTCACTCAATTCCAACAGCCACCTTGTGGACTGGGTATTGCCACCCACACCTCTTTCAAGATGGCATTAGAGAGATTTGGTGAGCTGCCAAAATCATATGCCTAGGAAGAACCTAGGAACCTATGCCTAGGAAGCCTAGGAAGAACCTAGGCTTCACCAGGACTTCTGACTCCCAACACAGTGCTCCTTTCACTGCCTCCCAACTCCTGGGAAGGCTGTGAGTGATAGGACCAATGGGGTGTGGTGGGGTCCTAAGTGGCAGCAGACTGTGGGTTGTGAGCCTAGTTTTGAGGTGTACTCATGGGACTCATGAGCTTCCTGCTCTGCTCTCCCACATCATAGTCGTTCTGACCAGTCCAGGCTCTGCCCTAACTGTCCCTCACTGTGGCTACGTTAATGGTGGCAAAAGATTTTAGCTGTTTAGTGTTATGAGCTCACTGTTTCTAGATTCACACCCTTGCAGTTTTCCCTACATTGATAATAATGATGGACAGGAATTTGAGAGAGATATTTCTTTTTTTTTTTTTTTCCGGTAGTGGAGGTTGAGCCCAGGGCCTCGGGTTTGCATGCTGTGCAAGTGCTGGACCACTGAGCTGCACCCTCAGCACATTCTTTTTACTTTTTGAGACAGGGTCTTGCTAAGTTACGCAGACTACTTCTGGTCTCGAACTTGCGATCCTCCTGCCTCCTCCTCCCGGGCCACTGGGAATACAGGCGTGCACCACCATTCCTGGCTCAAGAGAGGTATTTCTCAATGCCCCAGAAGAGGCAACCAGGACCAAACAGAGAGTTTAAAAGGTACCGGGTGCCCCATTCTCTAGGGAGAGTCAGTGACAGGCAGAGCCAGGACCCTCCCTCGGGCTTCCTCAAGGGCCCTGGCGCTCCAGCCCTCACTTTGCCTTCCTTCCTGGGACAACAAAGACTGGGGAAGGAAGGTAGAAAGAATTGCACCTAGGGGCAGTATTTTTGTGGTGCTCCCTGGAGAAATACGTTGGAAAGATAAGGCACCTGTTAGAAAGACAGCCTGGCATGCAAGTTCCCAGGGGCAACTTCCTGAGAGTGGATGGGTTGGTCTGTCCTCTGAGCCCCTGAGGAGACCCCCCCCCTGTCACTGCAGAGAGGGAGACTGGCACATATGGGGTCAAGCTGGCCAAATAACACTCTCTCCAAGAGCTGGCTGCCAGGGCAGGGTCCTCAGCTCAAGGGAGGCTGTGGGGCTGTACCCCAGTGGCAGAGGCTGGGGTGGAGTGGCCATAGGGCTTCTAGGTTGGGATCCATATCACAAGGCAGGCTGCTCAGGTCCCCCAGAGAGCCCACCACACAGTGTCCATGAGGAAGCCAGTGCTTGCAGACCCGCCATGCTGACGGCACCCAGAGCAGGTCAGAGCTTGTCAGAGAAGATGCTACACACAGAGGGGCCACGTCCACGGCAGAGACCTAGACTGAGACCATGGCCCCATTCCCTGCTGGAGAAGGAAGAGGATAGGAGGGCCTGAGCACAAGTCCCTACCAATTCCATGTCCAGAGCACCAAGCATGAGCAAAGGAGAGAAGGCCAGGTGGAATCAGGGGCCAGACTGGAAATTCCACCCTTCAGGGCTGGACTGTGGGGAACCAGAACGACCTGGGGCCTCAGAAGGCTGCTCAGTGCTGTCGAGAGATGGTATTGGGGGATTTTGACAGAGCGATGGAAAGCAGTGACTTTCTTTGTAAGTGTCCTTTTTATATTGACCTAATTCAAACTGCTCAATAGGCTAGTAATACATAATCATAGTGATAATAATAACAAACAACAATAATAACAGTTGCCATTTATAGACAACTCTTCCCTAAGCAGGATCTGAAGTCTTCATGTGCATTCATTTACAGCAGTCCAGGGGGCTGGTGATGTCTTCTCTGTTTCAGGGACAGAGGAGCCAGGACTCCGAGAAGTGGCGTGAGGCAGAGATCTGAGCAGCATTGAGGGGAGGCTTCTGAGAGTCCACCCTGCAAGGCGCCCATGGCCACAGCTGGGCTTCCTTCCCCTAGACTGGGGATTCAGATGGGGGGGTGCCCATGGAGGCCCCTGGTGAGGTATTGTCCAGTGTTCCCTCCCCTCCTGCCACCTCCCTTCAGGACGGGTTAGGTCTCAGGGGGCTGTTTTGTTGGCACATGAGGAAGGAAGGCAAAGAGGAGAGTGGGGCTCCTGGGGGATATGGAGGAAGGGGTCTGAGTCGGGAGGGTGGGTGGAATGTGTATGCGCGAGTGCGTGCACCCATGTGCATGCGCGCGAGCACACACACACACACACAGCCTGAACTGGCAGCCCCGGCAGCCCGGCAGCCCGCAGGCATCATTAAGCGGCTTTGGCTCCTGCCGCCTGAAGCCTCAGGCAGCTCGGCTTGACGCAGCGGGTGGTTTTCTTAATGAAGTTGCTTGGATGGGGCTGCAGGGAAATAAAGCAGCTTCTAGAGATTCAACTCATTAGCTGCGGGTTGAGGGGAGAGGGCTGGAGTGTACACCGAGTTGGGGCTTTCTGGGGCAAAGGGGCCAGAGATGTTTGAGCCACTTGAGGGCTGTTGGTGACAATTGGAGGAGAGAAAGGCTAGCAGAAACACAAGGTGACTGTGGAAATGGGATGCTTGGAGGGACGGGGAGTCAAACAGCAGCTCAGTTAGGTGGACATAAGCATGACAGCAGAGTCATTAGGAGGAACAGTGATGGGCTGAGGTGAGCGGCCCCACAGAGGGAAGCTGCTGGGCCTCTGCTTGTCTTCTGCTGGGGTACAGTTCAGTGGGTCACAGGGACACAAAGGCCCGTCCCATGGGCCAACCTGCTGGTGGGAGGGCAGCGGGGGCAGGGAAGAAGGATGACAGCCAGGTGAAACATAGCTGGATGTGGGCGCTGGGAGCCTTGTCAGGAGTTATTGGTCAGTGAGAGCATTTTGAGGAAGGAGCCCCACTGGGAGGGACATGAGGAGGGAAATGCTGAGCGTCCTCAGGGGTTTTCAGGGTGCAGGAAAAGACACAGCCCTCCACGAGTGGAGGAACTTTACCCAATCTCTGCCTGCTTCCCCTTCTTACATGCCTTTTCCTCCTGCCTCCCCTTTCCTCATCTCACGTTCCCGCCTCCCCCATCATTTGCCTGCACTAGACTTCCCCTCATTTCTCTGTTTTCACTCTCTCCTGTTTTCTTCCTCTGACTTTTCTCTACACCAAGACTATTTTATCTCCTATTCATTTCTCTGTCTCTCTGTCTCTGTTGGTCCTTTCCTGTTTCTGTCTTTCACTCTCTTTTTCTCAGTAGCTCCCACTCCTGGCTGCACATTAGAATAATGTCCTGGAGCTCTTAAAAGTCCTTAGGCCCTGGCTGTGGACTGAGTAATCCAGAACTTCTGGGTAGGCACAGTATGATGCTTGCTCAGACTCCCCGTGTGATACCTGCTGCCGTCTTATGACAAAGCAAGCAGGCCCTCACCAGATGCCAAGAAGATACTGGCACCATGCTCCTGGACTTCCTGATCTCCAGAATAGTGAGCAAGTACATGTCTATTCTTTATAAATTACCCAGTCTCGGGTATTTTGTTATAGCAATAGAAAACAGACCATGACAGGTATCTACCTCACAAAGCTGTTGAGAGAACCAAATGAAACCACATAGGTGATAGGATTTTGTAAGGAAAAAGAACACAGTGCTGCAGAAATGGGAAGCATTATTTGCTTTGTTTTGTTCTTTCCTGTGGGAGCTCAGTATGTGTCTATAGCTGACATGTCTCCCTGGCCCTTCTTCTGCTTCTCCCTCCCATACTTTCTGATACCTCATCTGCCTTGGCCTGTCATTTTCCCACCTCTCTTTTTTGCTTCTCCTCATCCTGATTTCATTTCTTACTGTCTCATTTTCGCTGTCACTTCCTTGCCACCAGCTGGAGTGACATATGCACACATGTGCAGAGAACAGAGCAAGACAAGATAGGCGGTTTGGGAATTTGAGAGCTCCAGGAGGCCCTGGGTCACCACACCTCTCCCCCTGACAATGCTATTTAACTTCTGATCCCTTGGAAGGGAAAGAGCTTCTTCAGGAAGGTTACGGCTGGGTAGCCCTTCCCAGAGCATTGCTCCCTAGGAACGAGCCTCCAGCAACATGGAGAAGATGCGCTTTTACTACAAGTGGGGGAAGCAGGAGGGGCAAGAGGCCCCCCAGGGCATGTAGGTGGTTGGTAGCAGAGGCAGGATTTGAACTCCAGTCTCCAGAGCTTAGCTCAGAGTTTACTCCACCACACTGCACCCTCTTCTGAACCAGGGAGATTTGCTGAGGCTGAGTCTCAGAGGGGCCTGTGGCTCCGATTGTCCTTTTAGATCATCAGCAACAAAACCAACATATGCTAGGCACTGGCTATGCACTTTACATACATTATATGGTGTAATCCCTACTTTACTGATAAGAAAACCAAGGCTCAGCAAGGATTTGCCCAAAGTAAGTGCTAATATGGGCTAATAGTTAAGATAAGAGCCAGAATGGCCAAGTTTAAACTCTGGCTCTGCCACTTAGCAGCTATGTGACTTTGAGCAAGATAGCTTGCCTCCCAGTGTCCTCATTTGTGAAATGAAGGGGACGATGTGGCCTAATTCTAGGCCCTGGCACAAGGTAAACAGAAGTCAGGGCTATGCTGTTATCCACCGCATCTGCTGCCTCTGTGTCCAGCACTTTCTTCCCAGAGGGAGCCTTAACAATCTTCCCAGCTCCTTTTTGCCTTGTGACTTCTCTTCCCATCACAGATGGAGTTGATTTACCCTCTCCTTGAGTCTAGGCTGGCCCTACCACTGGCTTTCACCAACAGAAGGTGGCGGATGTGACACTGTGGCACTGAGACCTAGAAGTTTCCATTTTTTACATTCTAGGAAGTTGGTGACAGATAAAGAAGTCCCAGCCACTCTGCTAGAGACAGGTTATATGGAGAAGAAAGGCACTAAAGAATGTGAAGCCATGATGAGGAAACCCAAAATGCCCCAGATGGCAGCCAGCACCAACTGGGTTCCAGCTAGATACAGGTGACAACCTGTGGAGCAGAACTGCCCAGCAGAGCCAGCCGACCACAGAATCATAAGCCATACTCCAGTGCAGATGGGCTCAGTCACTGGGTGTAGGGGAACCTTGTTACACAGCGTTAAATAATGGTGACATTACCCCACTCTGTGGCTGTCTCTAAGTGGCAGATTTGCGTCAAGGACAATTTTCACTAGAGCAGAGCCAGGCTTCATGCCCCAGGCCTTGCCCGCCCTCATCAACTCTCTTGTTCCTCTCCTAGGGGAAGCCTTGTCTTTTGCTCTCAGAGTGGTCAGAGCAGGATCAGAGTCGAGGCCTGAGTTTCTATCTGATTCATTGGAGTCTCCCTGCCTCCATCACTGGGCCTGGCACTCAGTAGGCAATCAGCAAACAGGTCTCAAACAACAGACCCGATACTGGCCCTGCTCCTTACTAGTGGAGTGCACCTGGGCAGGCCTGTGCACCTGTCTCTAGGGTGAGGGTGATCGTGGCAGTATGCATTGCTTGGGGTAACTATGAAGCTGGCCAGGTAATCAGCATAGAGCTGGCACACAGTAGGTGCTCAGTTGATGAGTGCTTTATCATAAGGATTGTTTTCATGGTGTTCCTCATTCCAGGAGCCAGGAAAAAGCCTGGCTTCTTGGTGACAGGCACTTCAGGGATGTGGGAGGCTTCTGGGAACAGAGGACACTTCCCCAACCTGGGCAGCAGCAATATGATTCTCTTCCTACAGCCACAAGAACTGAAGGTGGGGTCTTCTATTTCTAGGGGAGCCCTGCTAACCAGGGGCAAAGAAACTGGACCATGTAAGATTCCACTCCATCTTAGCTCCAAACCTCAGGATGTGTGCCTGGCATGGCCAGGACGCTCAGGCAGTAGCTAAGCCAAACACTGCTGCCCAAGATGTCACAAGGCACAAGCCCCAGGCAGGGGTACACATTTGCTGAGCACCTTCCACATACTGGACCTGTGCATGGTGTGGTGTGTGATGTGGGAATGCAGGGTGTTTCTCAGTCCTGGGGCTACTCCTGGATCATAATGGAGATAGACACTGAGCTAAAATAGCAGCCTGTGATAGGATCACTGATAGGAGCAGGGAGGTGGGTAGGACAGGTATGGGGATGGAAAGAGGATCTCTGTGGGCTCTTGGGAGCCCTGTGGATGTCCAGTCGTGACCCAGTTCACCAGCTCCAAGCTTAGCTTGACCTGGCCGGGGTGCAGTGTTCCACATTCTATCAGCCCCAGGGGTCTGGGTTTCCCTGATACGTGCTGGAGAATGACCTGGATTATGCCCAGCCTGATCACTGACTGGGTCTGGAACCATCCTCAATCAGCAAGATAGTGTCCTTAAAGGACAGTCCTCTATGCTTTAGGGGGAAAATTGAGATGTGCAAAATTTGGGGTGTAAGCTGGGCATGATGGTGTACGCCTGTAATCCCAGCAGCTTGGGAGGCGGATGCAGGAGGATCCCAAGTTCGAGACCAGAGGCAGCCTACATAATTTAGTGAGACCCTGTCTCAAAAAAAGTTAACAAAAAGATTGGCTGGGCGTGCAATTCAGTGGTCCACCACTTGCAAAGCATGCAAGCGCGAGGCCCTGGGTTCAACCCCCAGTACCGGGAAAAAAACTGGGGGTGTAATGGAAAGAGAATCTTGGGAGCTGAAGGACCTGGGTTCAAGCTCATGCTCATCCTCCTGCTGGAGGTCTCGAGCAGCTCATTTCACACTCTAGATCTGTTTCCCCTACTGTAAAACTAAGTGACCTCTCAGATCTCTTTAAGGGACTGTGTCTGTGCCTTGTCTACTTCTTATCTTGCCAGGCCAGAATTAAGGGCTTTCACATACCACCAGCCCTGCTGAGCCAACCAGTTCTGGGCACAGGCCTGTGGTGACAGGTGCCCATCCTGTGACTATTCATTCTTCTGTCCATGCTTTCACTTGTCAATATTGTCCCAGGCCTGTGCTGGGTGCCGGAGCAATGATGAAAAGAAAAGTACGTTCTTGCCCCATGGAACTCCCAGGACATGACTTCTAGGTCTGAGCAGAAGTGGTAAGGCAGGGCCAGCCGTCCTCAAGCTGAAGATGCCTCCCTCCCCTGGGCTCAGGAGGCTTTGTACTCGGTCCATCTCCCACTAGGCTGAACCTGTTGAGGGCAGGACTAACTCTTGTCTGCTTTGCAAGTGGCCCTGGAATCAGACAGACTTGGGTTCAAATCCAGATATGGCTCCTTTTGACCTTGGCTGATGCCCACTCAGCCAGGTAGTGAACAGAACGCTTGCAGAAAGAGCTCCATCCTTCCTGCCACATACTAAATGCTCAGCAGATAGCAGCAGTCCTAAGGATTGTTGCTTACTTACTATTGTTATTCTGGCACTGCTATGGGGTCTGGTGGGGCTGGGATTTAGCTCAGTTGGTAGAGCGCTGCTCTGCAGTCTCTGAGGTCCTGAGTTTGATTCCCAGCACTGCAAAAATGGGAGAAGGCCGTTGGCAATCCACTCTCGAGGCAATCCGGAAACAATCAGCCACTGAAAACCTTATGAGGGTCACTATGAGTCAGAGACAACTCTATGGCACCTAACCACAACAAAAATAGGTTCTGGCCCGCAGAGAGCATTGTTAGAGTCAAACCAGATTGGCTTCAGGCAGACTCAGTGTGGCCACCCTGCTCTGCGAGACTACAAAAGCTAGGTTGGCCAGGTGTGGTGGCACACGCCTGTAATCCCAGCAGCTGGGGAGGCAGAGGCGGGAGGATCGCAAGTTCTAGACCAGAGGCAGTCTGTGTAATTTAGCAAGACCCTGTCTCAAAAAGTAACAACAACAACAACAACAACAACAACAACAACAACAACAACAACAAAGGGCTGGGGCCACAGCTCAGTAGTCCAGCACTTGCAAAGCATGTAGGCATGAGGCCCTGGGTTCAACCCCCAGTACCGAAAAAAAAAAAAAAAAAAAAAAAAAAGCTGTGTTGCGTCTCTTTCCCTACCTCAGGTTTTCCAGAGTTGTAAGCTAAATGGAGGATCTCAGGTTCCAGCCTCTGGGAAAGGGGACACTGCCAGGGCTCTGTTTCCACCCGCTGCTGTAGGAGCATTGTCTTTCCTCCCAGCCACCTCCTGGCCACTCAGGTTGCTCAGCGTGAAGCAACCCTCTCACCCCTGTCCAGCAGAGGAGGGGCCCCTCCCTCGCTTGGAATGCTCACCCTAGTAGAGCAGGGAGGGACATTTGCTGTCTTGCCTCTCATTTCATGTTCGTAGCCTTGTGACAGTCTCACTAAGCAGCTAGAGCAAGGAGTACACCCTCATGCAAGGGGGGGGGGCTGTGGGCAGGGGGTCAAAGGCCCAGAGAAGCTGCCATGGCCAGGATGGAAGCCCAGGTCTCTTGACTCCAGCCTACAGGATTTGTGTCTCTCCTAAGCTGGTACCCAAAGGCCCTGAGCACAGTAAGGGGACAGAAGAGACACTGGGGAGCCAGGAGGCTTTTGGAGGATTTGCAAGGGTTTCTTTCCCAGGCTTGTTCCTGATGGGTGGGATAGCCATGGGATTATAGGATTTTTCCACCTGGGGCATGGCTATAGCTCCAGGCTCTCTGTGGGGATAGGAGGGCTGCTCGGCCCCCTACTTCCTGGGATGTGTACCACTGACAAGTGGTAGCCAGGCTACAGGCTGCTTCTCAGAGGGAGCAATGGAGGCAGGGGACACACAGAGACCCCGGCTAGGGCCTTGAGGCCCTAGGGCAGCTTTCTGATGCTCGCCTAGAAAGGGCTTCGAATCTAATCTCAGTGTGGACTTAGAATCCTGGTTTAGCCACTTCTGTTCTGTCACCTTGTGAAGGACCCTCACCCCCTGGGACTCGGCATCATCATCTGTGGATCACTGTGGGCACTGGATGGAAGAGGACTGGCTCAGGGAGCAGCCTGATGCTGCTGCGGTGGGGGCTGGCGCAATCTTCCCACAGGGGCTGCCCAAGCAGGAAGCGGGGGAAGCCTGCGTGCTGCGAATCCTTTAGCATCCCTCCCCCCATGGCACTGGGTGGCAGCGGGTCCCCAATGTGACAACCACACGAATTTCCATGTCCCCGCAGTGGGCAAGCTTCTCCCCTTGTGGCGGCAGCTCTCCGATCCTGTCGGTGCATCTGTCACAACTCCCTGGCTTGCGCCCCCTCCTGGTGGTGTCTGCACAAGGCCACACGTGCGGCCCCATCCTAAATTCCTATGTGGACCATCCTGTCTCTGGGGCAGCTCTAGCCCCGGCCTGGAACCCTGCAGGTGCGCAGGACGTGCAGACACCAAGGGGCAGCAGAGACAGTCTCCACCTGACCAGCGTTGGGCAGCTCTGGGAAGAGGAAGGACACGGTGATTAACTCTGAATGTCATGTATATCTGTGGCTCAGGTGTCCCGGGTGCAGTGAATGGAAAGGGATGGCAGTGCCCTCGGAAGGGGCATCAGGTTGCTCACTGGCTGGGGCCTGGGCTGACATGTCCCCTGGGAGTCTCAGAAGGAGGAGTTGGACGCTGTGCCTGCCAATTAGGGGCAGAGGGCCAGGGAGGCAGGACTTGGAGGAACTGGGCCAGGGCCCCCAACTGTGGAAACAGGGAGATGAAGGGAGCTGCCATGCTGTGTGGTGGGGCCAGTCTGAGGCCTCACAACAGCTTATTGTTGTTAGTGGCCATCGAGTCAGGTCCAACTCATAGCGAGTTGGCCCTATGTACAACAGAATGAAAGAGGCATCATATCTGACAGTGCTTCTCTGCTATCCATAAAGTTTTCAATGGCTGATTGTTTCAGGAGTGGACTGCTGGGTCCTTCTCCCATTTTCGTGGTGCTGAGGATCGAACCCAGGACCTCAGAGCATGCAGAGCAACACTCTACCAACTGAGCTAAACCACAGCCCCTCATGACAGCCAGCATAGTAGGCAACAATAGGTCTTCTATCGGGATGGTCTCTGGCTCTGTTCATCATCTTATAAAGAGACTTCACAGTTGTCATCAGCACCATTTGACAACTATGGTAACTGAGACTAAATAGAGGTTGAAACCTGCATAGCCAGGGGACAGAGAAGTAGAGAATAGACACCCTCCCTCCCTCAGTGCGGGTAAGAAATCCACCTGCCCCGGGGGGAGCAGGATGTACCCAGCGGGGAGATAGTGGCAGCTGTGTGCCTGCAAGGCAAAGGGAGGGCACAGCCTTGGGGCTGTGATGGTCTGTGGCTGCCCCTGAGGCCAAGGGACAAGGTTAAGGCCTTGCTTCCCCTGCCTCCAGCTCTGGGTCTCTGAACCCAGCTACACCCTGTGGCTTGGGCTCAGGGTGAGGGGAGACAGCTAGTAGTGGGTGGCCCTTCAGCCTAGTGGCTCTGGTGGGCCTCAAGTCTACCATGAAGCCCTTCCTGAAACTGTGAAGGAAAGAACTTCAAATCTAGAACAATAAGAAAAAGGTACAAGTAGACCCATTATAATAAAATTTAAGAACAAAGGCAAATAAAATTATGTATATATTATATTACATATTTTATGCACACACACTATATATATGTATGTATTTATATGTATGTATATATATGTATGTATATATGTATGTATATATATGTATATGTATGTATATATGTATATATATATGTATGTTGTTGTTGTTGTTAGGTGCCGTCGAGTCGGTATCCGACTCATAGCGACCCTCATGGGGTTTTCAATGGCTGACTGTTTCGGGATTGCCTTGGGAGTGGATTGCCAGGCCCTTCTCCCATTTTTGCGGTGCTGGGAATTGAACTCGGGACCTCAGAGACTGCAGCGCAGCGCTCTACCCACTGAGCTAAATACCAGCCCCCTATATATGTATATATGTATGTATATGCCTGCAGCTGTAGCCCTGTGGCATCCGATCCCGTCAGATCTTGGAAGCTAAGCAGGGTCGGGCCTGGTTAGTACCTGGATGGGAGACTGCCTGGGAACACCAGAAGCTGTAGGCTTGGGAGAAGGACCTGGCAACCCCCTCCCAAAAATCAATCTGCCATTGAAAACTCTATGAACAGCAGAGAAGCACTGACAATAGTGTTTCCCCTGTTGTACAGAGGGTCGCTATGAGTCGGATACCGACTCGACGGCACCTAACAACAACAACAACAATGTATATATATATATATGTATGTATGTATATATATATATATATATGTATGTATGTATATATGTATATATATATGTATGTATGTATATATGTATATATATATATATCAGGGCTGGGGTTTAGCTCAATTGATAGAGTGCTGCTTTGTACTCTCTGAGGATCCCTAGTATTGCAAAGATGGGAGAAGGATGTGGCAATTCACTTCCGAAGCAATCCTGAAATAATCAGCCATTGAAAACCCTATGAGGGTCACCATAAGTCAGATCCAACTCAACAGTGCCTAACAACAGCAGCAACAACACTGTATAACATATCTCACACACACACACACACACACACACACACACACACACACACACACGCACTCACTTTTTGCAGAGAGAGAAGATTACTCAGAAAGTTCCAGGAATGAGATGGCTGTCAGACTTCCAAACAGCAACATGTAATGGTACTTTTGAAACTGTGAAGGAAAGAACTTCAAATCTAGAATTTTATAATTTTATGTCTAGTGAAACTCTTAATCAAACTTGAAGAATTAAGAAAAATATTCTCAGATTTATAAAGCTTTAGAAAATGCTCCACAAAAGAACCAATTCAAGACACTTTTGAAGGGAATACAAAAAAAGAGAAACAATTCCCAGGGAGGAGATGGCCAAGAGATCTGAGAAGTAAAGGTGACCAGAGATCTTGGTAAAGAGTATTGTCTTAGAAGAAGTCTAAGACAAATAAAAGACTGCACATCCATAAGAACCTAGAATCAAAATTCTAATCTAGGCAATGTCAGCATGAGGAAGGGGAAAGAGATGAGGGAAACCAAAGAAGCATGTTGTTGTTAGGTGCCGTCAAGCCGGTATCTGAATCATAGCGACCCTCATAGGGTTTTCAATGGCTGACTGTTTCGGGATTGCCTTGGGAGTGGATTGCCAGGTCCTTCTCCCATTTGTGGTGCTGGGAATTGAACTCGGGACCTCAGAGACTGCAGCACAGCGCTCTACCAACTGAGCTAAATCCCAGCCCAAAGAAGCATGAGAGAGTGTTAAAGAATTTATGTTAGCAGGAAGTTATGGTGAACAGTTTCTGTGAGTTGTCAATACCTTTACTCATTTCTGGTTTTATTGTGTTATTATCAAAGAGCCTAGTCTGTGTGATGTTGAAAGGTAACGACTTCAAAAACAGAAAAAAAAAATATGACTTTTCAACTCACAGGAGAAAATCTGATCTAGCTGGTGGTAAGCTGGAAAGGAGAAAAGGAAAAGCAAACTAAAAGTATTGTAAATGGGAAATATAAAATAACATGATGATAGAAATAAACTTGATGGCAATAGCAATTAGAATAAATAGAAATGGGTAAAACTCATCATTTAAAAGACAGAACCACTCATATTGTGTAAGAAAATGAAATCTGATAATACATATCCTAAAGAGATTCGCTTGAACTTAAAAATATGGAAATATCAAAAATAAAAAGACTGAAAAAGATATATCAAACAAATAAAACAAAAATAAGCTGAGATTAGCAACCTTAATATCTGGTAAAATAGAAATTAATGCAAAAAACCCCCAAAAACCACCAGAAAGGACAAGATATATTATATACCACAACTATTAGAACCTCAGGGCTAGGGCTTAGCTCAGGTGGTACAGTGCTTGCTCTGTGCGTTCTAACACCCTCAGTTTGATTCCCAGCACAGAAAAAACAGGAGAAGGATCTGGCAGCCCACTCCAAAAACAATCCCAAAACAATAAAAAACCCTATGAATAGCAAAGAAGCACTGACAATAGTGTTAGGCATGACATAGTGTCAGGTAGTGTTTTGCTCTGTTGTACATAGAGTCACTATGAGTTGGACCTGACTTGACAGCACCTAACAACAACAAACAGAACTACTAGGGGAAATATATAAATCAATGATTGTAACTGTACAATTTATTGTAATTGTTTCTGAAACTGATAGATCAAGCAAAAAATTAAAGAATTGAATGATATAATTAATAGGCTTGAGCTCATGTAGTATAACCTATACCTTATATTGAGCTTATTATAGAACTCTGCACTGAACACATTATTTGTA
Organism: Pedetes capensis; assembly: GCA_007922755.1. NCBI lineage: Eukaryota > Metazoa > Chordata > Mammalia > Rodentia > Pedetidae > Pedetes > Pedetes capensis. Next base: position 153,293 of record VMDO01000949.1, on the reverse strand, counting down.
AGTAGAGGGAGAATTTATGATCATGAATTAGGCATAAATAAATTCCAAAGAATCAATACCATACAGTACAGACTAGGTTCTTTGATCATAATGCAATAAAACTAGAAGTGAGGAAAATGAGAGCTAGAAAAGTTTGGAAACCAAATAACATATTTCTGAATAACTCTTGGGCTTAAAACAGTCATAGAGGAATATGAGAAATGTTTAAAACTGAGTAATAATGAAAACACTGCATATGTTGTTTCAGGTGCTGTGGAGTTGAGTCCAACTCATAGCAACCATCATAGGGTTTTCAATAGCTGACTGTTCCAGGATTGCCTTGGGAGTGGATTGCCATGTCCTTCTCCCATTTTTGTAGTGCTGGGACTTGAACCCGGGACCTCAGAGACTGCAGAGTGGCGCTCTAACAACTGAGCTAAATTCCAGCCCCATTATAAAATTCTATAGGACACAATTAAACCTGCATGCAGAGCAAAACTCATAGCTTCAAATACATTTATTAAGAAACCAGCAAGGTTAAAAATAACAGGTTTAGTATTCAACTGAAGAAGGTAAAAGCACCACAGAGCAAGATAAAACAAATGAAGTAATTAAGAAAACGGAGGAAAGTAATGAAATGGAGACACCATCTCAAACTACCATCAAAAGAGATTAATAAAGACAAAAAGCTGGTTCTTTACAAAGATGAATAACATAAATAGATCTTTAGCAAGACTAACCAAAAAACAAAACAAAACAAAACAAAACCTAGAGAAGATACAAATAAATGATATGTAGAATAAAAGGGAAGTGATAACTAATAGGCACAATAAAGATTTTAAAGCAGTTTCAAAATATTAAGATCATATATGTGCTAATAAATTTGAAAGCCCACATGAAACGTAAAAATGCCTAGAAAAGTACAAAAATACTAAATTGGTACATGAAGACATAGAGAAATTGAAAAAGGAATCACAGAACTTCCTGCAGGCTTAGCTATATTTATATTTGAGTCTTCCAAAATGGCAAGGAAAAGTATTTCCTATCTTATATGCGTTCTTCCAGAAAATTTTAGGCCAGAAAATGTTATGAACATTTTCTGCAAAAATCCTAAATAAAAATATATGTCAACTGAGACTAACAGTGTTAGGAAATACACTAAAGGAGTGAAATTGTGATTGCTTCAATCAATATGGAAAAAGACTTTGATAAGGTTCAATAATGTTTGTTTGTTAGTTTCAGTCCTGTAGATTGAACCCAGGGCCTTGGGCATGCTAGGCAAGCAGTCTACCACTGATCTACACCCTTAGCCCTTCAACAATGTTATATAATGAAAACCCTTGGTGAACTTGTAAGACAAGGTTATACAGTAAAATCCTACTACAGCAATTGTATTTGATGATTAAACTTTAGATGCATTTATTCCCTTTAATATTAGGAACACAGAAAAGATGCCCATTACCATTACTGTTGAACATAGAACTAGAATTGCAGACAAACCTCTACGGAAAGATAAAGAAGCAAGGGGAGTAAAAATTGGAAAGGAAGAAATGAAACACTTCTTTGTGGATAATTTTCTCACACACATAAGAAAAACAGAATCAATAAACTATTGAAATCAATAAGAGTTCAACAAGGTTGCCAGAAGAAAGAGGGACTTACAAAAGGATCAAAAACATTTCTCTATATGAGCAATAATCAGCTTAAAAGAAGTCTAATAAAAGTAAGATAGCATTCATACTATCATCAAAACCATAAAATATTTAGGAAATAATCAACAGGGCATACGACTTTTACGTAGAAAACTTAAACAACTCTGGTAAAGCCTGGCAGATTATTTGAATAGACACTTTAATGTCACAAAAACCTGACAGTACCTTAAGTTAATTTTTAAGTTTAATGCAATCTCAATTGAAATCCTGGTTTGGGCCAGGCATGGTGTTGTACGCCTATAATCCCAGCACTTGGGAGGCTGAGGGAGGAGGATCAGGAGTTTAAGGCTAGCCTGAGCTACATAGCAAGACTTTCACTCCCAAAACAGTTTTTTTCCAATTGATTTTTGGTAAAACTTGATAAACTTACTTTAAAATTTATCTGGAATAGTAAAGATCCACATATAGAGTAAGGCTGGGGATGTAGCTCAGTGGTAGAGTACTTGCTTAGCATGTGAAGGACAGCCCTGGATTTTATCCCCAGAACCACTAGGCATGGGGGGAGACAGAGAGAGAAAGAGGGAAGGGGAGAGAGAGAGAGAGAGAGAGAGAGAGAGAGAGAGAGAGAGAACTTCTCTAACAAGATGTGAAGATATACAACAAGGTTCCAGAGCGGATCATAGACTACCAGGATAGATAGAGTAGAAGCCTCAGCTTAATAGACAGCAAGTAGAGAAAAGACAGTGGCTTAATAAATTGATGTTAGACGTGGCTCTTTATATGGAGCAAAGTAAAGTGGGACCTCTACCTAATATGGAATGCAATGTAAAAGATACAGCTATAAAATCAGGATCTATTGTAGAATATATTGTTTCATCTAGGGGAGAGCAAAGACTTCTTCAACGAAACTTGAATACATCTAGGGACTAAGGACTTTTGGTCAGTAAGAAGCATAGCAGATTAGGTTCATAGACTGGGAGAAGGCATATTTAATAGCTAAAATCAATAGGAGTTGATACCTAGAATATGCAAAGAAGATTGGCAAATCGGTAAGAAAAAGACTGCCATTCTAACTGGGGAAAGGGCAGAGAATATGTAAATTGTCTAATTTACAAAAGAGGAAACTAAAAGGCTAAGGGCATATTAAAACATGATGAAATCCACTAGTGATCAGAGAAAAGTAAATTAAAGCATCAATGAGATATCACTATCAGACTGGTGAAAATCAGGAATTTGGTAGCATCATGTGTAAATGAGGACACAGGCTTGGAAGTCTTCATGCATTTCCAGTGGAAGCCTAGGGTGTGGCAGCGTTGGCACAAATGAAATGTATGCAAACACTATGAGCCAGTGATTCTGGATCCTGGCGCGCGTCCCTGAGACATTCTCCCCCAGGTGCAAAAGAGATGGGCACATGAGTATTCATCAAATTTCTGGTGCGGTGAGTTGGAGGCAAATTGGGGTCCCTCATTGGTGAACAAAGGCAGGTGCAGGGTGACCAGTTCATCCTGGTTTTCCTGGGACTTCTTAGTTTTAGCACTGAAAGTCTATGTCCCAAGACCTCTCTCAGTCTCAAGCGAACCAGGATGGCTGGTCACCCTGTGTGGGCTGCATCCCAGGCAGCACCACGCAACACGATGGAACACAGTGAAAACAAATAGGGAAGAAACTTATGTCTTCTCCACATCTCCAGTTAAGTAAACAAGCATATGCTTACGACAGTACAGATCTTGCAAGAATACACAGGAAACCAAAAGATACGCATTAAATACATGAGAATGGTTGCATATGGAGGGAAAGTACAGGACTAAAAGAGAAAATCTACATGCATAAATACGTAAACACAAGAGTGGGGCCTCCTGGGAACTAGTGAGACAATGTACCATAAACTGAGGCAAATGATTTATAGGCTCAGTCTCTGAGCCTCCAGTTGAAAAAACAAAAACAAAAACAAGCTTTTGTGCATCTAACAACGTCTCCATAGCAGGAGGCTTCTGGGAGCTGAGGCAGGAGAGGCCCCGGATGCTCTGAGAAAGGGGTGAATTCTATCTGAGACTAGCATAGTTGAAGGCCAGGCGAGGCACCCCAGGTCCCCTAAGGGTTTGGGGAAACAGTGGGGAAGGACCCCTGCTCAGTCCCTGTGGCTCCTGTGTGCAGGCCAGGCAGTGGCCGTTGAGCTGGGCCTCGCCGGCTGTTCTCTGGGAATATAGGGGCTGGAGGGGGCTCTGGGTGAAGGCTCCGCCACACCTTCCCAGGAAGCCAGAGAAGGTGAGGAGCTCTGAGCAGGCCAGCCACCCAGTCTGGGGCTGGTGTGGACCCCAGAGAGCAGGGTGGGGTGCTTAGTCCCCTCTGGGCTCAGGGCTACAGGACAGGCCCAAGGCGAGAGTCTCAGGCATCCTACCTCATCGAAGTCGGCCACGTCCTCACAGTTCTCCAGGACCCGGGAGTAGAAGGACTGCCCTGTGTGCACGAGAGAGGAGACCATAGAGTCAGACCTGTCTACACCACAGGCGGGGATCACTCCTCAACCTGGGAGTCATTTTAACAGCACTTGACTCATAGACATGTATCAGGAACTGTGGGACCTCATGGCCACGCAGCTCTCTCCAGGATGGGACCAGTCCCCTGGTGACCTCTTATCTGACCTTCTCAGCAGCCCTAGAGGTAGGTCCAAGGCCACTAGCTCCCTTTTACAAATGGGGAGCTAAAGCCTGGGAAGACTCAGGCTGGTCAGACTCCACCTGGCAGAAACCTCAGGGCTCTTTTGTCCCCTCACCACCTTCCCAGGGGCCCGTGTGGCTTCTTCTGCAGCCCCCAGCTACACTGGTTGCCTCAGGCCCTGCTGCCCTAGCAGAAGCCTGGCCCAGGGGATAGTGAGCCCCTGCTTACTGCTGGGTGATTGCATCTGTAGTCACCCCAGGAGTTCCTACCCAAACAAGACCCGGAACAAAAGAGATGGAGGAGAGGGAGGACACAACCTCCTCAAGAGGTGCCCCCCCCAACTCCTCTGAGAGACTTGGGCTTTGTGGACAGCAGCTTTAGACCTTCCCTGATGACTCTGTCCCCCAGCCTCTCTGGATGACTCCACCCCTCTGCAGCCACTTCAGATGTTGTCACTTGGGTCCTCAAGGAGCCCAGCCCCTACTCATGATGGTCTGGGCCAGTGCGCCCTGTTCACCTGTGCAGCCTGCATAACTATGTGGAAAGTCTGTGGTTCACAGGACGCTGTGCACACGTGAGCCCCCTTTGTCTGTGTGAGCAGCACCTCTCTCACCCTTCTTGGGTCAGTCCATGTACTGCTCCCCCTTATGCTTCAGCATCAGCCCTGATAGAGTCCCTGCTGGGTGGTTTTATTTTTGCTTGTTTGAGATTTCTGTCTTGAGTGGAGCAGGTAGAGCTGGTTGCCCTAAGAGCTGGGAACATGAAAGCCTGCTGGTACTGAGCGTGGCAGCTGGGGCTGGTACCACTGAGGGCAGCCAGGAGCCAGAGAATGGCAGAGAGAGGTGGAGAGCAACAGAGAGCCCCGGGAACTGCCAGTTTTGGCTGCTAGCAGAGCCTTGGGGAGGGCTGCAAACAATGGGAGCTGAGAGTCGCTGGCACTGACAGCTCAGACCTGCTAACACTGAGGGAGCTGCACTTCACCTCCTCATGATTTCTACTTGAATTGAGCCGAAGAACCTTCAGCCGACTGGTAACACAACCAGCCGAATCCCAGACAGCCATGTCTCAGGCCCGTGGGCCAAGGACCTTCCCTGTCTCCATTCGCATCTCCCTTCCCGTTTCCATGCGCCTTTAGAGAGAGGATAGTCTCGGGTGGCTTCTCCCCTGTACTCTGTACCTGGCCCCTCCTTTTCCCACTGGCACAAGTCACAGAGTGTGGGATGGACATGCATGACCCAGACCCCCTGCTCCACCACCCAGTGGAACATGTTGGGTGGATAGAGGTCAAGCCACCCTCTTTTCTTGCTTATCCAGCCCGAACTGGCTCAAGTTTCCAGTGGAATCAAATTAGGAGTGAATGGAAAGAGCTGGAGGAGGTCGCAGTGGTAGTAAGTGGAGACTGGGTAGTTTGGTCCATTTTCAGAAACATTCATAGCATGCTCTGATGTACCAGGCCACATTCTGGGGACTTGGGATAGAATGATGGGCAAAATCCACAGTATCCCAAGAAGGGGAAGCCAGGGGATTGGAACGGGCTACAGTCAATACCACACAATATATACCTTAAGATACATGTGTACAAAATACAGAGATGGTACAAAGTAGGGAGGATAAATACTGTTTGGGGTATTGGGAGGAATCACGTGAAGAGTTATAATTTCTATAAAGAAGAAACCAGATTGGATAGGTTAGAATTATAATTTATAATTAATTTATTATCCTCTGCCAATTCCACACCAAAAAATGGTAGCATATAATATGTATGACAGGATCCTGGTTTTTTTTTTTTAATCTCAACATCAATTTATGTATCTATTTTGTGTGTGTATAGACAGAGGCCTCCAACCACTAAAAGTGGTCATCCCTGGGGAGGGGGAATGAAAAGACATTGCAAGTAGCATATTTCAGCTTTTCACTGTGTATTGTACATAAATTTGTGTGTGTGTGTGTGTGTGTGTGTGTGTGTGTGTGTGTGTCTGTCTGTCTGTCTGTGTGTGTGTCTGTGTGCATGTATGGTGCTGGGGCTGGAACCCAGGGCATTGCATATGCCAGGCAAGTGCTCTACGTCTGAGGTTTATCCATAACCCTATATATGAATTTTTTTAAATGATCATGCTTTACTTTTGTAATGAAAAGAAAGATATTTTTAAATCCACACCAACTTAAACCAGCAGTCCATTTTGTAGAAAGGCTATCTCTAGGTTGAATCCTGTCCCATCTGGGGGTGAATATGGGTTGTCACTGATGGGCAGCCTGGGAGTGCAGGAAAGGACTTGGCATTGGGGAAGAACGCTATGCCCTCCTCCCACAGAAGACCAGGGAGACCGGGCTTGACTGGAGCCAGGATATGGGCAGAGGCAAGCCCCTCTGGTCCTCCCTGGAGACAGGGTTGGGAGCTGGTGAGGAAGGAGGCTTAGTTTGGCTTGTTCTCTTAAGGAACCTCCTCTGGCATTGGCTGTCTCCTCTGTTTAATCAGAGATCCGTGAGAAATCAACAGAGTCAAAATGGCTTTTGTGACTCAGGCGCTAGGCCTAGTTAATACAGAGCTGGCCTCTGACCAGGAAGGCAGGGCTTGTTGGCAGGTCCACCAAAATAGGAAAGTGGGGAGTTTGGGGTGTGTGTATGTGTGTGTGCATGCTCACGTGTGTGTGTGTCTCAGGGTGGGGGCCTGTGGGCAAGGATTGCATCCGAGATAAGGAGGCAGAAGACATAAAGCAGAAGCTTTATAGAAAATAGCTGTAAAGGAGGCAAGATGGGAAAGAAAGAGTCTTTAGTGCTAGCCAGGGACAAAACAAAACAAAATAAATCACAGAGAAAAATCTCAACTGTGCATTCCAAGGCAGCCAGCGGAGGAAGAAGCTTGGAGAGCTGGCACCTGAGCTTTGAGCTTCTGTTGTTTTTTCTCCCCCGTAGGTAACTACAAACTGAGAGCCAGGGGAGCAGCATGGTGCATTGGGCTTTCCCCTAGGAACTGCTGCTCTGAATACACAAAGGCCTCTTCATCCTGGAAGGTCTTAATGAGGCCTGGAAATAGCTGTGCCCAAGAGTTTTCAGGAGTGAGAAACTGGGGAACCCAGCCGGGGTGGGTGGGCCGGTAGGGCCCTTCAGAGTGATGTCAGGTTTAAGGGAATGTGAGGCTCCGAGGCGCAACCCCTCTGCTGCCTGCCTGTTTCCCATAGCCCTGTGAGAGAGGAAGTAATACACAATGAAATTAGTCATTGTAGAATTTACACATCACAGCGCTGTTTGGAAAGCCCTAAAACCTCACTGACTTAGGCACTGGGGATACAGTTATGAATACTCTCAGCAGGCTGTTATTGTTTGCACCTAAGTTGTCCTCCGGGCTGGGATTTAGCTCAGTGGGTAGAGCGCTGCGCTGCAGTCTCTGAGGTCCCGAGTTTAATTCCCAGCACCGCAAAAATGGGAGAAGGGCCCGGTAATCCACTCCCAAGGCAATCCCGAAACAGTCAGCCATTGAAAACCCTATGAGGGTCACTATGAGTCGGATACCGACTCGATGGCACCTAACAACAACAACAACAAAGTTGTCCTCCAAAGGTCACATCACTTGATCCCTAGCTGTGGTGCTCTCCTGGCAGGCTGTCAAATTTTGGGAGGCAGGACTTTGGCGGAAGTAGTTCCCTGGGGGTGGCTCTTTGGAGGTTTGTCCCCTGGCCCAGAGGCTCAGCTCTCTCTCTGTGCCTGGTCTGCCATGCTGTGAAATCGTCTCCATGCTGTTAAATCATCTACAACGGGCCCTGTTGCAGCCTCCATGCCTGCCTTGCCACCATTGTGGACTGTGAGCTCCCAATAAACCTCTTCCCCTGTGAGTTTGTTTGGGTTGGTTTTTCTGCTACAGTGACAACAACCTAATACACAAGGGGCGCTGGCATTTTCTGGGGACAGTCCTCCATTTCTCCTTTTGTCATCAGGACTCACTCTCAGCTCCCTCGGGCCCCATTCTCATTTATTCGTGAGTGTGCGTGTGTAGGGGCACACACACACACACTCACGCACACACACACATACTTGCTGAAACAAAATAATCATAGAGAAACAATGGAAAGGTCAACTTACTAAGAAAACAAAATATCCTTAAGCACTTTTGAGGAGGCACTTTTTAGGAAGGTAGAGGCAGAATCATTAAGTGGCCCTTTTTGTCTTCATTGGAGCAGAGCCAGGGGACCTTTGCTGTCCATTCCAAGTTATTCACTGGCTATTACTAACCCTATCTTGTTTCTAGTTCATTTCCACTTAACATCTACTTCATCCGGCACCAGTCTTACTGACATTTTAGCTTCATTTGAAATAGCTTTCAGATGAAACCATTAAAAATCCCAATATCCAATCACCTTTTTTGTCACTGAGAAGATTAGGAATAAAGCTTGAAAGAAAATAGCTTCTTCCACGCATGGAGAGGAATCGAGTGAGAAGAAGGTTAGATGGAAAATTGAGAAGCATCCTCCTTCTCTCTGAGGCAGCTGCTCCCAGGATAGCTGAGCTGCTTGATTTGAAATAAATTCCTCCCAGAACCAATAAATGGGGTATGCACTGCAGAGCTGTGCTCCACGTGCAATAAATGCCATGACAGTGGATATACCTGCCCCTACTTGGAGGGGCTTAGGAGCCCAGATCTTAATAGAAATAACTTTTATGTGATTTGCTGTTTAAAGGCACCCATCCTGCAGCCAGCCCTCTGAATGCAGCTAGCCCTCTGAATGCAGGTGAGCCCAGTGCTTGTTTCACAAGCAGGATGGTGTGTTAGCTTTTCATGTGACATGATTACAGGGCACAAAATGTCCCACCTGCCCAGAAGAGCTCCCTCTTCCAGACAGCCTGCCCTGCTAGAGGCAGACCTTTGAGAAAAGGCAGTCATGGAGGGACACCGGCCATGTGCATTTTTTCATTTCCAAGGGGGTCTTCCTCCCTGGATCTGTGTCAGCCCGGCCATTTGGCCCTAGCAGAAGGGAGTTATACAAAGATAGTTGGAATCTGGATGCTGCCTTTAAGAGCTTATTACAGTCCACAAGGGGGACATGCCAGCCATGGAAAAGGCTTTTAAGGCTTTTATATAAGGTAGAATTAGGTTGGTGGCAGGTAAAAAGTATGGACTGAGAACACAGGATGAGAAGCAACGCTCGGCCTGGTGGGTCAAGGCAGGCATTGTCTGGGCATGAGCACAGACCCTGGAAGAAAATGGATGCTGGACGTGCAGCAGTGGGAGCGGGAGCCAGGAGGGAGCTCCAGGCAGAGAGAAGAGTGCAAATGTGTGTAAGGGTGGAGCTGAGAATGGGGCCCTGGGGGAGCTGATGGTGGGTCCTGATGGTGAAGGGAGAAATGAGAGGTCTATCCTTAAGGTGCCTGCAGCTGTAGCCCTGTGGCATCGGATCCCGTCAGATCTCGGAAGCTAAGCAGAGTCAGGCCTGGTTAGTACCTGGATGGGAGACCACCTGGGAACACCAGAAACTGTAGGCTTGGGAGAAGGACCTGGCAACCCCCTCCCAAAAATCAATCTGCCATTGAAAACCCTATGAACAGCAGAGAAGCACTGACAATAGTGTTTCCCCTGTCGTACAGAGGGTCGCTATGAGTCGGATACCGACTCGACGGCACCTAACAACAACAACAACAATCCTTAGGGTGGGAGAAGGCCCTGGCAACCCTCTCCCAAAAAGCAATCTGCCATTGAAAACTCTATGAACAGCAGAGAAGCACTGACAATAGTGTTTCCCCTGTTGTACAGAGGGTCGCTATGAGTCGGATACCGACTCGATAGCACCTAACAACAACAACATCCTTAGGGGGTGGCCTGGGTGCCAAGGGCCGTCTACAGGGGAAGGAGAAGGTTTGAGGACAAATGCCAACAAACTCCTGGTTTTGTCAGGACCCAGGCCTCTGGCCACTGTCCCAGCGGTGCCTGCTGTTACTGTTGCTGTTGCCAGTGTGAGCTGGGAAATAGAGCACAGCAGTCCTGGTAACTCAGGCCTATCTCTGCTCTTCCTTTGCCTTATTTAAAACCAGCAAAGCCTCACTGTGGGCATTGGTTGGGATGGGACTTAGGGAGTCCGGCAAGGCCCCCATTCCCCCCTGTGGTGCTGTGCACTCACAGGCACCTGTCCTCCCCCTGTACTGCACAGTGGTTCTTGGAGGGGCTCTGCTCCACTCTCTTTCTCCCCATGTTCCATCAGACTGTTTCCTCTGAAGACCAGCTATTCCCATTGAGCGCCAGGAAGCAGAGTGAGGCATCCCTGCATGCCAGAAGCAAAGCCAGGCCACATTAGGTGCAGGCCTGGACCTGAAACCCACAGCTGGGAGCCCTAGAGCTGGCTAGGCCACCCTTGGGGGACTCAGAGTCATGATTTGTCATCTGGGAATAATCATCGTGGACCAGCTTATGTCCTGGGACCATTCCAACAATCACCAAGAGGCTGTTTTTTGAGAAAGTCTTAGTGAAGGATCAAGTCCCTTATGAACACAGGGGCACAGAATAGAGGTATGGTTCTTGGGCCCGAGTGCCTGGGTTCAAATCCCAGCTCCACCACTTGCTAGCCTTGTGCCCTTGATAAAGTTATTTAACTTCTCTTTGCCTTAGTCTCCTCATCCATAAAATAGAGGAAATAATAGTGCTTAGAATAGCACCTCCACAGAGCTTATTACGTGACAAGAAATAGCTATTATCATTCTACTGATGAGTCCTATCTTTCCTTTAGGCCTTTAAGTTATGTGTTAAATATAAAAATGGTCTTCTCTACTAGGAGTTACATTTTTTAGTGTATTTTTAGTAGCATATAATCAGAAACATTTTCTCATCTTCTGTAATTTTTTAAGTTTTAGATATTTTAAGTGATTATCTCTTCTTTTAAAAACTAGGTAAAACTTATATTCACAGACCTTAAGGGTATATTTTAATGAGTTTCAATAAATGCATATACTTCTGTAACCACCACACAGTCAAGATATAGAACATTTTTATTTCCTTAAAATACTCTATTGGGGCCCTTTCCAGTTAATTTCTATACCCCACTCTCTGCAGGTAACCAGTGCTCTAATGTCTATCACCAAAGTTTAGTTTTGCCTATTTAAATTTCATATAAATGATGCATTTTGCGTCTGGCTTCTTTTGGTCAATGTACTGTTTTTGTGATTCATTCATATTGTCACATACTTCAGTTCTCCCTCAGTATCTGAGGGGGATCCAGGAACCAATTCCTCACAGATACTCAAACCCATGGATGCTGGAGACCCTAGTATAAAATCTTGTAGCATTTGCATTTAACTGACACACATCCTCCCATGTACTTTAAGTCATCTCTAAATTACTTGTAATAATTAATACAATATAAATGCTATATAGTAGAATTGTTTAGGGAATGATGTCAAGAAAAAAATATCTGTGCATGTTCAGTACAGATGCAAATTTTTTTCTGAATATTTCAATCCTTGGTTGAATCTGTGGATATGGAACCCATTGACACAGAGGGCCAATTCCTTTGTTTTTATTGTTGAGTAATATTCCATTGGATATACCACAACTTGTTGATGCGTTCTTCTGTTGAGAGACTTTTGTGCTGCTTCCTGATGTTGGGTTATTATGAATCTGCTATAAATATTCTTATAAAACTTTTTTGATGGATATGGAATTTCATTTCTCTTAGGGAAATTCCTGAGAGTAGAATTTCTAGACCATAGGGTACTATTTATTTAACTTTATAAGAAATTGCCAGTTTTCCAAATGATTGTACCACTTTACAATCCTATTGTTGTTGTTGTTGTTAGGTGCCGTCGAGTCAGTATCCGACTCATAGTGACCCTATGTACTACAGGTGAAACACTATTGTCAGTGCTTCTCTGCTGTTCATAGGGTTTTCAATGGCAGATTGATTTTTGGGAGTGAGTTGCCAGGTCTGTCTCCCAAGCCTACAGTATCTGGTGTTCCCAGGCAGTCTCCCATCCAAGTACTAACCAGGCCCGACCCTGCTTAGGTTCCAGGATCTGATGGGATCAGATGCCACAGGACTACAGCTGCAGGCTCACAATCCTATTGTTGTTGTTGTTGTTAGGTGCCGTGGAGTCGGTATCCAACTCATAGCGACCCTCTGTACAACAGGGGAAACACTATTGCCAGTGCTTCTCTGCTGTTCATAGGGTTTTCAATGGCAGATTGATTTTTGGGAGGGAGTTGCCAGGTCCTTTTCCCAAGCCTACAGCACCTGGTGTTCCCAGGCGGTCTCCCATCCAGGTACTAACCAGGCCCAACCCTGCTTAGCTTCCAAGATCTGACGGGATGCGATTCCACAGGGCTACGGCTGCAGGCCACAATCCTATTAGCAATGTAAAAAAAAATTTCAACTGTTTCTTATTCTCATCAATATTTTGTTATTGTTAGATATTTACATTTTTAGCCATTTTAGTGCATGTGAAGTATTATCTGATTGTAAGTTTGATGTTCATTATTTAATGATTAAAGATATTGACCACATTTGCATTTGTTTGTTGGCCATTTGTGTATCTTATTCTATGAAGTGTCTGTTTAAGTCATTTGCCTATTTAAACAGTTGGTTGTCTTTTTATTATTGATTTAATGGATTTTTTATATATTCTAGTTACAATTCTTTTTTCAGATAAACATATTTGCATCTTTATGTGGCTTGTCTTTTTTTTTTTTTTTTTTCTTTTTGTAGTACTACAGGGTTGAACCTAGGGCCTCACACATACTTTGTAAGTGCTCTACTACTAGGCTGCATCCCCAGCACATTTCTTTTTTCTTTTTCCCTTTCTTTGTTGGCAAATGATGGTGGAGTACAGACTAATAAAACATTGGCTTTTTCTGTTATGCAAGTATTAACAGCACTTTTGGTTACACTTTTATCAACTTGCAAGGTTTATGGAGCCTTATGACTAATATGTAGTAAAACTCAAATGTATTATTGGGTTCTAGTCCCCTATTTTTCCAATGTACTCATGAAGTTGTGTTGTTTACATTGAGATTACTATCTCTCCCTTTATCTCTCTACATTGATTCTCCTCCCCATCCCGCCTTCCACAATCTTTGCTTCCCTTTGCTAGGTCCCTCCCTCCTTCTTTCTACTCTTCATATTGTCCCTTCTTCACTAAGTTTAATTGTGCATTTTTTATATATCAACTTATGTATAGGATTTGTTCTTTCTTTAAGTAAGATTCAGCTCCCACATATAAATGAGAAAATATGGTATTTCTCTTTTTGAGCTTATGTTCATTTGCTTAAGATGATGTTCTCCAGTTCCATCCATTTTGCTGCAAATGACATAATTTCATTTTTTATTGCTGAGTAATATTCCATTGTGTATATATACCATAATTTTTGTATCCATTCTTCTGTTGTTGGGCACCTTGGTTGGTTCCATATCCTTGTGATTGAGAAAAGTGCTACATTGGATATGGAGTTGCAGGTGTCGCTGTGGTATGATGACTTGTCTCCCTTTGGGTATTTTCCTGGTAGTGGTATAGCTGCGTCGTATGGCAATTCTATTTTTAGTTTTCTGAGGTATCTCCATATTCATTTCCAAAGTGGTTGAACCAATTTACCATCCCACCAACAGTTCTCCACAACCTCACCAGCATTTATTATTATTTGTTTTGTTGATCATGGCCATTCTTACTGGAGTTAGGTGGAATCTCAGAGTTGTTTTGATTTGCATTTCCCTAATGGCTAGGGATATTGAGCATTTTTTCATGTACTTCTTAGCCTTATGAACTTTTTCATTTGAGAACTGTCTGTTCAATTCTTTTGCCCACTTCTGTATTGGATTATTTGTTGTCATGGGATTTGCTTTCTTGAATTCTTTATAAATTGTAGAAATTAGTCCTCTGTCAGATGTGTAGGATGAGAAGATTTTCTCCCAAATGGGCTCTTCCTTAACTCCGTTGATTGTTTCCTTCACTATACAGAAGCTTTTTAATTTCACGTAGTCCCATTTGTCTATTCTTGGTGCAATTTCCTTTTCTTCTAGTAGTTTTAAAGTTTCTCTTGTGCACATTGAGAGGTGCGGGTCTGTTTTCATTTTTCTGCAAGTGTGAATTCAAGTTTCCCAGCACCATTTGTTGGAGAGGCTATCTTTTCTACAATTTGCATGCTTAGCCCCTTTGTCAAAGACCAGGTGGCTATAGATGCGTGGGTGTAACTCTAGGTCTTCAATTCTGCTTCACTGGTCTTCAGGCCTATTTTTGTGCCAGTACCAAGCTGAGTTTTTTTGCTACCTGTAGTGTAGGTTAAAGTCAGGGATTGTGATCCCACCTGCAGTGTTTTCACAGCTTAAGATTGTTTTGGCTATATGTGGTCTTTTGTGTTTCCATATGAATATTTGGATTATTTTTTCTATTTCTACAAAGTCTGTCACTGGAATTTTAATGGGGATGGCATTAAACCTATAAATTGCTTTTGGTAGTATAGCCATGTTCACAATATTAATTTTCCCAATTGATGAAGAGGGGAGGTCCTTCCACTTTCTAGTATCCTCTGTGATTTCTTTCTTTAGTGTTTTGAAGTTTTCCTTGCAGAAATCTTCAGGGTCTTTTGTTAGATTGATTCCTAAGTATTTAAGCTTTTGGTGGGCTATTGTGAAAGGGATTATTGCCTTAATTTCCTTCTCTTCCCACTCACAGTTGGTGTAAAAGAAGGCTACTGACTTTTGAGTGCTAGTTTTGTATCCTGCTACTTTCCCAGCCCATTTCTTATTTTTTCATTTCGAGACATGGTTTGGCTCAGTTACGCAGGTTGCCTCTGGCTTTGAACTTGTGATCTCCTGCTTCAGCATCCTGAGTCACTGGGATTACAGGCATGTGCCACCATGCTTGGCTGCCTTTTCAGGTTTTTAAATATTTTTTTGATAAATGGGAGTTTTTATTTGTTATGAAATCCAATTTATAAAAATTTTTGTGGTTTATTTCTTACTTTCAGGATTTTAAATTTTTCTTTAGGAAATCTTTGCTTAACCCAAGAGTATAACAAAATAGTCTATATTTTCTTCTAGAAGTATATAGCTTTTTAATGTTTAGTTCTTTAATCCATCTTGAATTAGTCTTTGTGGGTGGTATGAAGTAGGAGTTTGGAGTTCATTTTCCATATATAGATAACTAGTTCTTCTAGATATCTAATACCTTGACTTAAGGTCAATTAATTGTATATGCATGAGATCTATTTTCAGATACTGTATTCTGTTCCATTAGTCTCTCTATTCTTAGGCTATTACCACTTTGACATGATTCCTATATCTTTATTGTAAGTCTTATAATCAAACAGTGTGAACCTCTAACTTTTTCTCTATTTTCAAGATTTATTTGACTGTACTAGATCCTTTGGATGTTTGCATAAATTTTAAAAGTTTTTAATTTTTAGAAAATTGGTTGTTATGATTTTTATTGGGATTGTATCAGTCAATATAGCAATTTATAGAGAATTGGCTGCTTTAGAATTATGAATCTTCCAAGCCATAAGCATATTTTCTATATATTTGGGGTTCTATTATTTCTCTGGCCTAGAATTTAGCTCAGTTCATAGAGTGCCACTGTACAATCTCTGAGGCCCCAAGTTCAATTCCCAATACCACAAAACCAGGAGAAGGAACTGGCAACCCACTCTTGAAACAATCCTGAAGCAATCAGCCATTGAAAACTCTATGAATAGTAGAGAAGCACTGACATAGTGGCAGGCATGGCACATTGTCGGGGAGTGTTTCATTCTGTTGTACATAGGGTTGCTATGAGTCAGACCAGACTTGATAGCACCTAACAACAATTATTTCTCTCAGTATTTTTCTTTGTTTGTTTTGTTGTTTGTTTGTTTTCAGTGTAGAGGTCTTTTGTATTTTTGGCAAAATTTATTTCTAAATATTTTATGTTTTTATTTTATTTAATCTGACAGTGTTTCTCTGATATTCATAAAGTTTTCAATAGTTAATTGTTTCAGGAGTGGGTTGCCAGGTCCTGCTTCCCAGTCTGTCTTGGTCTGGAGGCTCAGCTGAAACCTGTCCACCAGAGATGACCCTGTTGGTATCTGTAATACTGGTAGCATAGTGCATCACAGCAACACATAAGACCCCACAGAATGGCAAACTGACAGACACATGCTTGTTGAAAGTGAATAGGATTTGAAACATTTACTGATGAAGAGCAAAGAACACAGCCTTCAGCGTAGACTGCATCTCAACATCAACAAAACAAAAATCCTTACAACTGGGTCAGTACACAACTGCATGATAAATGGAGAAAAGATTGAGGTTGTCCAAGATTTTGCTTTACTTGGTTCTACAATCACC
Organism: Pedetes capensis; assembly: GCA_007922755.1. Classification (NCBI taxonomy): domain Eukaryota; kingdom Metazoa; phylum Chordata; class Mammalia; order Rodentia; family Pedetidae; genus Pedetes; species Pedetes capensis. Next base: position 136,708 of record VMDO01000949.1, on the reverse strand, counting down.
ACCCACGGGAGCAGCAGTCAAAAAATCAAAAGATGCATCGCACTGGGAAAAGCTGTTGCAAAAGACCTCTTTTAAAATGTTGAAAAGTAAAGATGTCACATTAAAGGCAAAGGTGTGCCTGACTCATGCCATGGTATTTTCAGTCACATAATATGGTTGTGAAAGCAGGACATTGAGTAAGGGAGACAGGAGAAGAATTGGTGCTTTTGAATTATGATGCTGTAGACAAATGTTGAATATACCATGGACTTCCAGAAGAACCAACAGATGTGTCCTAGAAGAAGTGCAAGCTGAGTGCTCCTTGAAAGCAAGGATGGCTATACCGCACTTGACGTATTTTGGACATGTAGTCAGGAGGGACCAATCCCTGGAGGAAGTCATCATATTTGGGACAGTGGTGAGTCAGTGAAGAAAGGAAGATCCTCAGCTAGATGGATTGACATAATGTCTGCAATAATGGGTTTAAACATAAAAGAGATCACGTGCCTGGCACAGAATCAGGAAGTGTTTCATGCTGCTGCACATAGGGTGGCTATGAGTCAGACCTGATTCAACAGCACTTAATAACAACAATATTATTGTAAATGTAATTGCTTTTTAACTTCTGTATTCCACTTGGTTTGTTCCTACAGAAAGATATTTTTTATTTGTTTGTTTGAGACAAGGTCTCACTATGTATTCCTGACTGGCCTGGAATTCTCTGTGTAGCCTAGGCTAGGTTCCTGAGTGCTAAGATTACAGGTATGTACCACCATGCCCAGCTTAAATTTATATATTTTGTATATTAATCATATATCCTGAAAACTTTCTAAATTCACTCATTAAATGTACTAGCTTTTATATAGGTTCCTCAGGATCTTTTACGTAAGCAACCAGGTTTTCTGTGAAGGAAAAAAAAAAAAAAGACTACTCCCCAATCTATATCAGTTTTTTTCCCCCTTGCCTCATTGCTATAGCCAGAACTCCAGTACAATGATGAACAAAAGAGGTCAGAAAGGACAACTTTACCTTGCCTGTGATCTTAATGTTCAATATTTCTGGAGTAAGTATAATGTTAGTCTGACTCTTTTCAGTTGTCCTGTATCCAGTTGAAGAAATTTCCTCCTTATTCATAGTTTGCTGAGAGCTCTTATCATGAAGGGTGCTCGGGTTTGTCAAATGCTTTTTCTGCATCTATTAGGTATAATCATGTAACTTTTATCCTTTATTGTGTTAATATGGTGAAATATTTTTATTTTATAATTTTCAAACTGACCTTGCATTTCTAGGATAAAACTCACTTGTCATGAGGTGTTTTCTTTTTCATATATTGTTATTCAGTTGGATGATATTTTAAAGATTTTTTACATCAGTATATAGGAGAGCTGTTGGGCTCTAAGTGTGTGTGTGTGTGTGTGTGTGTGTGTGTGTGTCTGTGTGTCTGTGTGTATAGTCTTTGTAAGGTTTGGGCTCATAAAGTGAGTGGGGATGTTTCTTCCTTCTCTATTTTCTGAAAAAGTTTGTGTCAGATTAGTTGTATTTCTTTCTTAAATGTTTTCTAAGGTTATACCAGTAAGACTTTCTAGATCTGAACTTTTCTCTGAGGGAAGGAAGTTTATTGTCATCACTATCATTGTTATTGGGGCTGGGATTTAGCTCAGTGGGTAGAGTGCTGCGCTGCAGTCTCTGAGGTCCCGAGTTCAATTCCCAGCACCGCAAAAATGGGAGAAGGACCTGGCAATCCACTCCCAAGGCAATCCCGAAACAATCAGCCATTGAAAACCCTATGAGGGTCGCTATGAGTCGGATACCGACTCGATGGCACCTAACAACAACAACAACATCATTGTTATTACAAATTTGATTTCTTTAATAGATATTGGGCTCTTTAGATTTTTCTGTTTCTTTTTGTGTTAGCTTAGGTAAGCTGTTTTTCAAAGGATTTATGCAGTTTATCTAAGTTGTGGAAATTATTGAGATATCATTGATGTAATATCCCCTTATCTTCTTTTAACTTTAATTTTTTTATTTTGCAGTACTGGGGGCTAAACTCAGGGCATCATGCATGCTTTGCAAGTGCTCTGCCACTGACCTGCACCACAAAGCCCCCTTTCTATTTTTTAAATTGAGACAGGATCTCACTAAATTACACAAGCTGTTCCTGGCCTTGAACCTGAGATCCTCCTATTTCCAAATTGCTGGGATTACAGCCATGCACTACTCCTCCTGGCCTCCTTATCTTCTTTTTAATGTTATGATATTCCTTTTCTTTCATTTTTGATGTTGATAATTTATGTTTTCTTCTTTATCAGCTTTGCTGGGGGTTTATCTATTTTATTAATTTTTTTAAAGAATAAACTTTTGGCTTTGTTGAATTTCTATGTTGAGTTTTTTATTTTCTTCCTTTTACTATCCTTTAATGGGGGGTGGGATTGTATCTATGTTTATTGTAATACAATTCACATACCATAAAGCTTACCCTTCTACTGTGTGCAATTCAGTGGTTCTTCATACACTCACAAGGTGTGTCACTATTGCTAGTGTCTAATTCCAGAATGTTTTCTTCACCTCAGGAGGGAACTCCATTCCCGTTAGCAATCACTCTCCCTTCTCCCTGCCTGCAGTCCCTGGAAATCTACTAAGCCATCTCCTGTCTCTATGGACTTGCATATTCTGAACATTTCATATAAATGGAATCATGCCATATATGGTCTTTTGTATTTGGCTTCTTTCATTTATCATAATGATTTCAAGACTTGGGTTTACTTTGCTTTTCTTTTGGTTACTTCTTAAGGCCAAAATCAAGATCATGGATTTTACAGTTTTCTCGTTTTCTGTGGGTATAAATATTTAAAAGTATAAAAATTGGTATTTTTTGTTTTTTTCTCTTTCTTTCTTTACTTCTCTTTGTTTCCTTCTCCTTTCTTCCTTCCTTCCTTCCTTCCTTCAAGTTACTCTGTAGTCCATCTTCTTACACTTCTGTTTCAGGTCCACTCTGTGCCTAGCCAAGCACTATGGCTTCCTAGTCTCATGATCCTCTTGCTCCTACCTCACAAGTGCGGGGATTACAGGTATGCGCCACTACACCTAGTGATATGGTGTATTTTTGTTATCATTAAATTAGGTGGTGTGTGTGTGTGTGTGTGTGTGTGTGTGTGTGTGTGTGTGTGTATGTGGTCCTGGGGGTCAGACCTAGGGATCCAAGAATGCTAGGCAAGTGCTCTGCCACTAAACTACATCCCCAGCTCAGAAATGTTTTATAATTTCTCTTTTGTGTTCCTTGACCATAGATTATTAGGAAAGATATTTAATTTCCAAATATTTGGGGCTTATAAAGATATCTTATTGCTATTTATTTCTAACTGAATTCCATCAAAGTTAGAGAACATAACTCTATAGGATGCCAGTCTTTTGAAATACTTGCTCAATTGCCTGTCATGTGACCTGTCATGGTGGGTGTACCATAGATATTTAAGAGTGTATATTCTTTTTTGTTTGGTTCATTTGGTTTGGTTTGGGTGTTTTTTTGAGATAGGGTCTTTTTGTGTAGCCTCAGCTGGCCTTGAACTCACAATCCTCCTGCCTTAGCCTCCTGAGTGCTGGGATTATAATAATTGTAATCCTGAATGTGTGTGCCACCACATCCAGCTCTAAATGTGCATTCTTCAGTTTTGAGGCATAATGTCCTAGAAAATCCTATTAGGTAAAGGTGGTTGATTGCATTGTCAAGACTTTCCTCTCCCTAATTTTCTTGTCTGGTTATTTGTGATTCTTTCTTGTAATGACACATTTTCTTCTCTGTGAGGAACACATCTTCAGTTTCCTAATGGTGTTTGATCTTTCAGTAGAATGAAGAAATTCAATTCAAAATGAATTGTCCAAATAAACAGGTGTACTAGTCAGCTGTTTTTGCTATAGCAGGAAAAAACAACCCAAGCAAACTTAGATGGAAGATATGTTTTTTGGAGGGTCACAGAGAAATCAGTCCATCATGGCAGATGGTCAAGACATGGCAGTGGTAGGCAGCAGGGCCCATGGCAGACAACCTCACATCTTTAAGAGCAGGAAGCAGAGAGTGAGCTGGGCCATGAATCTGAGATAAAAACCTCCAGAGCCTCACCCCTAGTGACATCACTTCTGCAAAGCTAAGACCTGCTTCCAAAGTTCCATGACCACAAACAGTGCCACCAGCTGGGAACCAAATGTTAAAATGCATGACCTTTTGGGGGACACCTTATATTCAAAGTATGATATTTCACCCCTGGCCCTCAAAGGTCCATGGTCACCTCATAATGCAAAATGCATTCAGTCCAACTTTAAGAGTTCCCAAAGCCTTAACAGTCTCAACCATGTTCAAAAGTCCAAGTCCCAGTCTCCACTGAGACTCAGGGCAAACTTAGCTGTGAGCCCCTGTAAAACAAAAAGCAGGTTATATACTTCTAACAGATAATGGCACAGAGTAAGCATTCCCACTCCAAAAGGGAGGAATGGGGCACAGAAAGGAAAGATTGGTCCATAGCAAGACCAACATCCTACTGGACAAACAAACTTGGTTGGTTCAAGTCTGGTATCTGGCACACATGACATCATCTGGCATCTGGCATCATCTGGGCTCAAACATACTTATGAAGCTCCACCTCTATGGTATTCTCATTTGCAGTAAAAATAGTCCTCTTGGGCTGGCTTCACTTTTTGCTCGCAGCTTCCCTTAGCAGATATTTCGCAGTATAGGTATCTCCAACATAATGGGGGTCTCCATTGCTGCTTAGGCTCCATCCTCAAGGCTTCATGCATCAGCACTTCAGGGTGTCTCCTAAAGGCACCCAGGTCTGGGACACATTGCAGGTTACTTTCTGGAACCTTGGTGGCAGCCTCCATAACTGCTTAATTCTTGCGTTCTGCATGTCTGCAGAACCAGCACCACATGGACGATGCCAAGAGTTGCTGCTAGCTTGAGAAGTATCTGGGCCCTTTTGGATGATGACTGTAGCAGCAGCCTCTGTATGCCCAGGCTGAGAAATCATTTCCTTGGGTGGCCTCTTTTCAGGAGTGAGTGTGTCCAGGAGATAACTCTTCTGTCACTCCCTTTTCAAATCTGAGAGAAAAACTTTTTAGACGTTCCCCTTTAAAATGGGATTTTACTCTAAACCCTGAAGTCTTAGATTGGAGGGGTTTGGCCAACTCTTTCTGTGCCTCCAGGCCATATTTATTGTCCTCTTTATTGGCATATCTCTTCAACAATTATGGTCTCCTGGCCTGAACTAGTCCTGTCCATGGTAACCTTAGATAAGCTGTAGCTTATCTTTAAATGGTTCTCTTTAATGGTTTTTTAAATGGTTCTTGAAATGGTTCATTTTTCAGATTTCTTTTCTGTGCCTTTTTTTTCCATCTTACCATTATATATCTGGCTAAAAACAGCAAACAACAACCATGCACACCGCTATCATTGTGATATTTGTTCTATCAATTTAATTAGTTCATAACTTTTAAATTCAGCATCGCTCAAGTCTTTAGGGCATGGACAAAATGTTGACAATATCTTTGCTAGAATATAATACAAATCACCTCTAGTTCAATGTTGGAGTCCTCATTTTCCTCTCAAACACTGTGAGCCCATTGTACATTTCTATTGGCATTCTGGTCTCCTTTACTCTCACCAGAATTGCCCCTCAAGCCCTCCAGAGCTTCTCTTACCCACATCTCCAAACTTTTCCCACAAACAAGTTTCAAAGGCCTGAGGACCACATAGTTAGGGTTAGGATTCTGCACAACAGTGACCCATTCCTGTTACCAATTTCTGTATAAGTCGGCTATCATTTTTGTAGATGTAAAACAAACCCAAACAAACTTATGGAGGAGAAAGTTTAAGTTCCTTAAATAATACACTCTTTGAAAATCAATAGCAACTCACAGAACCAAACTTGGGAGAGGAGAGACACCCAGGGCCTCCTGCAGGGGAAGGTTGACTCTTCATTCTCTATTTCTGAGCTAAATGGAGGTCTCTTTACCTCTAACTCTTTATTTTCCACTAATCTTAATTCAAATATCATTTCTAGATCCACGCACTTATTTCCTCTACTACCACCTTGCTAACACTCAGGTACACACAGTAGAGAGTTAGGCTTGGGGTAGGGGTTCATCTTAGAGGAAGGGACAAGGCAGGGATTTAAGCCCCATCTCTCTGCCTTGGCTCAAACCCTTCTTGCAAGTGCTTCCTCTGTCTTTGTCATGTACCCAACTTATAGCTCCAGTTCTTAGCACCGAGGCAGAGAGGGAGAATGGTGTTTCACTTGGAGCTTAGGACAGAAGAAGCTACACATCCACTAGATTCTGGGCCCTAGGTTCCCATAGTACTGTGACAGATGGAGGAGCTTGTGAACCTAGTGATCCCCAAGCTGTGAAGAATACCCATTCTGTGCCAGGTACTGGGAGTATAATGAGACATAATGGGAGAGTGACTGTTTTTATACCCTCAAATGGGGTAAAAATATTGTTTTATCCACAGTACTGATTTATGCTAAACTTTGGCATTAAAAAAAAGCTAGTGAGTACAAACGATGCAGACAAGCTTTTCTGCTATGAATAAAATAAAATAAAATAAAATAGGAACAAAGAGTGTTAAGCAAGCATCTAGTGGCTGTATCTATCCAGGCAGAAATCAGTCAAAGGGCTGAGGGCATCACATGATATTTACTGTCTCTGGAGACCTTTCTGGAACTGTCAGTGAGAGAAATGGATCACTGCCTGATGCTGCCTGGGTCTCAAGACTACAGAGCAGCTGTATTAATCAGCTGTCATTGCTATAGTGGAAAAACCATCTCAAACAAACTTATGGAGGAAAGGTTCATTGGAAGCTCACAGTTAGGGGATCAGTCCATAATCATGGCAAGGCAGGTGTGGTAGCTGCAGGAGGCAGAGCCCATGCCTGATGGGAAGGATCAGGAGATAGAGAGCAGCCTGGGACATGGATCTGGGATAAAAACCTCCAAGTGCCCTTCCCCAGGGAGCCATTTCTGCCAAGTTAGATCCCAGTTCCCAAAGTTTTCACAGCCTTCACAGACAGCACCACCAGCTGAGGACTGAATGCTGAAGCATACGACCTTTGGGGGACATTTGATATTCAAACCATGACAGCAGGCCCTGTTGCTAACTGTTCAGATGTCCTGGCACACCCACTGGTAGCACACCTCACACTTCTGTTTCAGGTCTGCTCTGTGTTTGGGCCCCTTTGCCTTCCAGCCTCCACTCCACATTCCTGGCTCCCCAGACCCCTGATTCACCTCCACACCCCTGCATCCACACTAGTCTTGGTCCTTCTGCCTGCAACAGGGCCTTTGGTGGACTTGTCCTTGCCAAGATGCTATAAGCCCTCAAGGCTAGCTTCAATACCCGCATTCCCTCTGCTCAGTGCAAACTCCGCCTTGGGTCCTGCCCACTTTGGCCGGCTTGTTGGCTCCAGGATGGCCAAGTGAGCCACAGCATGGCTGCTCCCCTGCTGCTTCCTTCATCTTTCCCCGACTCCCCCTGGCTTGCCCCTCAGGAGTTCTCTACAACCTCCAGGCTCTAGTGGGTTTCCCTGGCCACATTTTACCCTGTCATACTCTACCTAGGCCTCTGTAATTCTCTGCACACTCAATATCAGGATCAATGTCTGCCTAAATTTTTAACCTTTGAAATGTCCACCCAAGAGCCCAGTATTTGAAAACACTAGGAAGTCCATTAATCCACTTTAAACAAAGGCCCCAGGTGTAAAGCATTTCTCCCATCCCCCAAAGATTCAAATTCCACTATAAAAAAAAATCACATTTGGCCTTAGATCTAATGCATTGCTCTTCTCTGTTGCCCACTTTAACTTCTCAAAGGTGTACTATCTTTCACAATAAACTTTGTCTATATTTGCTATTATTACTTCTGCATCAGGCAGAAATTCTTTTACACACCAAACACAAAAACTGAGGTTTGCTGCCAGTTTCCTGGACCCCTCTAACACTCTCAGAACCTAGAGCAGTGCCTGGCTCATGGCTGGCCCCAAGCAATATTTGTTACTTGGATGAATAAAAGAATGAGTGAATGGATGATTAAATACTTGATTTGCAAAACATTAAAATGAGGCTTCTCATAAACTGGAAAACAATTATGACATTGATGAGACAATTAGGAAATTGATCATTGACTATTGGACAGAATAAAGGAGTTGTTAATATTTTAGAAATGACAAAGTATGTGGGGTTTTTAGAATCCTCATCTTTCATCACTAGGCTCTGAATATTTACAGAGGGAATTTTTCTTTGAAATAATTGGGGGTGGAGGAGGAGAAGGGGAAAAACAAAGCAAGATTGGCCATGAGTCAATGGTTGTTGAAACTGGATGGGATTTTTCTTTTTACTCTTGAATATATCTGAAGCCTTTTATTATACAAAGTTAAAAAAAAATGTTTCTAACTCAGGGATGAGCATAGGTGGGAGAGAGGTGGGTTTTGTGTTATCAGTGAATGTGGATGACATAACTCAGCCTTTGCTGTTCTGGGAGATTATTGGCAAATCTGTTCTCTCTGCATATTTCCAACAGCTTTTCTGCTGAAGGCTTTTATGGCAGAAGATAGTTGTACAATCATTTCCATAGCATGCAAGCACCCTGCTCTTATCAAAGCAAGAAAAACCTGGGGAAGGTTTGGGGTGCTCTGCCCGTTCTTGGCTGGGTCTGCATTGACTCGGGCTTGCTCTGCGTGGGAGGGGGAGGGCTCATCCACTACCTAGGGCTTCAGGCAGGGACGGATCCCCCATGGGTGGAGAAAGGGCCTGTAAATGCTGGAAAGAGTAGAGGATGGAGGGGCACAACACTTGGGTCAATAGCAAAAGCACAGGGCTGTGTCTTCAGCTGGTGATGAGCTGCAGAGGCTGTCCTAATGGACCTTTGGTTGGGGGGCAGCTTGCAGCCACATCCTCCAAGAGAGGAAGTGCTAGGCTAGACCAGTGTCCACAGGTAGGCCCAGACCCAAGCCCAGGAACATCTTGGGGGTGGGGATCCCCCATACCCTTTTTATCAGGGATGGCAAAGAAGTTTCCAGATAGAAGTCATATTTATCATCAAGAAGGAGAGCCCCCATTTTTACTGAGGTAAATAAGTCTAACTCGGAGTCTGAGATGGCCCCTGCCATAATAGAAGGCCCAAGCACCCAGACTGGGCCCCCACTCATTCCTAGCATAGTCAGCACTTGGCTCAATGCTGCTCTCCTAGCTGCCTCCCTCCTTCTGCAACCTCTGCTCCAGCTACAGGGCTGGCCATCCAGCCATTATTCTCACTGGGACGCCCCTCTGCTGGCCTCTGGTCCTGTCAGCCCCTCATCCAGAACGGCTTTGCCTTCCCAACAGCCATTCCTCACATCTCCTTCTGCATCTCCATGTGTGCAAGCCCGATGGCACTGGAGACCCAATTTAAGAGCTGCTTCTCCTGTCCCAGCCATGTGACCCCTTACAAGGAGCCTTCCCTGGCCTCTGTAACTCTGTGTAAGCCTCCAGCCTCTGGACATCATTGCAACTCGCCAGCCCAGAATACACATGGGGCCACATACATTCTGCACTGCATTTCCATCAAGCCAGCACGTCTCTTCTCCTTTCTAAGGCTGAGGCCCTGGCTCAGCCTCCACCCTGCACCCGATGCTGTTACAAGGCTCAGAAAACAGGCTCAGCGAAGGGAAGGTCCGCAGGCACCTTCTCCTGCTTCCCACCCATGGACCGGATCTGGAGCCCCCAACATTTGCTGGATGATGAGGTCAGCCTCCCCCGCCCCCCGGGGCCCCAGAAGGCTCTCCGAACTGGGGAGGGTGAGCCAGGATGCTTGGTTTTCAGCTCCTGAGGCCTCTTCTGGTTCCTCGATCCCCCTTGGATAGAAAGTTACAGGGTGGAGTTCACAGCTGGGGAACTGAGCCAAAGAATGGCCAGTCCCACAACAGAAGAACATGAGCCCCTTAAACAGTGGAGCCCCTTAAACAGTGAAGCCCTCAAAGAAGACATTTCTTTCTCATCTTGATGACCATCTGAGGCTTAGCACAGGGCTCAGGTGAGATCTGCCCTCTGTCTTGAGAGTGCTCAGAAGGTCGCAGAGCACACAGAAGTGTGGCAGGTCCCTATGACACAAAGAACCCATGCAGAGCAGTGGCAGGATGTATAGAGTGCAGCATGGGAAGGGATGGCATGTGAGCTGGGTCTGGGAGGAGGTGCAGAATTCCTGAGAATTCTCAAGGTGGAGGGTGGGGGGCATTCTAGGCCTCGAGGCATGGAGCTGTAAGAGGGCTGGCATCTTTGGGGACAGGCCATAGGCTCGGTGCAGTGGGAAGGTAGTGAGGAGAAGTTCACGATGGGGTGCGGATGAACCCCTGCAGGAAGCCTGGCTAGACAGATCTTCTGTGCCATCAGCCAGCCCACGTCAGCACGTGGAGGTCAGCTTCAGCCTCCCGACACCGCTGTCGCACGTGGGTGATCCTCAGCCTTGTGCTGTGGCCAGAAGGCTCAGGGGAGGAAGGGGGAGATGGCAGGACTGGCCCCAGAGGGTCTGTCACTCAGTTTCCCAGCAGCCCAGGTCCCCATGCCTGGGGGCTCACAGGGGGAGACTGGGTAGAATGGTGGACGGAAGAACTCAGAGGCCTCTCCGCCTCTGTGTCCAGGGCTCTACGATGGATGTGGGGGATTATTTTAGAGCGGAAATGAGAAAGGGCAAACCTAAAGCTACTATTCCTCTCACTGAGCTGCCCCTGTGAGAGAGATGGCTCCTTCCCCACTAGCCCCCTCCTGCAAACTCCTGCTGACTGCAAGTCCTGCAATGCCTCTAAGTCCCACTGCCTGTCCCTGGGAAACTGAGGCCAGGGCATGATGGCGTGGAATCCAGGCCTCTGTGTATCTCCTGTCCAATCCACTGGTGCTGTAACTGCCGAGGACAGGGGCTGTGTCTCCTTCAGCCCCAGGGTCCCAGGCCTGTCCCTCATCCAACCTTGCACTGGGCTTCCTGGAATGGGCTTGGGGAAGTCAAGTGTCTCCCTCTAACTGCTCACTAATTTCTTGTTTCCTCCTGTAGAGCACTGGCTCGGACATTGGTCCTACGTCAGGTGTTGCGAGGCATTCCAGAGTGGGTCAGGTTGCCTCCCTCTGAATTGTTGGCACTGGTCTTTGGGGGATGCCTTTAGCTACCAACTGCTGGATACAGCAGGTAAATGGCTGAGGCCTGTCTGGATGTGATGAGGGATTCTTTCTGGAAACGTGCTTGCCCTGTGCCTGTATTCGTGCTGTCCAGCCCCCATTTCTGGGAGCCCTGACTCTGGCTACCTGCAAATGCAGAGCCTATGAGTGAGTTTTTCTGCTCAGTCTAGAGGGCACGGCCTGCTCATAGGCTAATTCCTGGGTGGTCAGTCTTGCAGCTCAAAGAGAAAGGTGGGTATCAGATGGGCTCATTCCCAGTCAACCCTGGAGTGGATGAAAGAGCTTGCTGGACTAACCAGCCAAGATAAGGCCTTACAAGCTGTGGCCCTGGCCACAGGCCAGGTCTCTCTACTACTTGGTTTCTCTGCTGCACATGCACTGACCCTGCACAGCCTGGACTGGGCTGTCATAGCCACGGCCACACAGCAACCCAGGGCTAAACAGCCAGGCACTGTGCTGGGCATCAAATACCAGGCCACTTTCCATGGATGAAAGGACACGTTTGTTCTTTCTAAAGCCAGAAGGAGCCAGCAGGTGGCACACAGGGCCCCAGGGGTGCTGCAGAGAAGGCAAGCCCTGGGATGGGGTTTTCCTGAGTACCAATATGCCAGCCCAGCCTTCCTGTGCCTCCTGCCTGCCGTCCTCCTGCCAGCAGAGTTGTCACCCCTGCCTCTGCCCAACCATGTGCACAGCAGACTGCAGGTGGGCATATCAGGGCATGTGAGGAGTGATGTGGGTACCGAGGGACTTCTGCTGGAATGTTGGGGGAGGGGCTGGCCATGCCTCACCCTTTCATCCTGGCAGAGCAGCAGACACACTATCCAGCCCAGGACACAGCTCCTTCACAGCTCCTTTCCTGCAACCCCAGCCCTGCCCCAACCTCAAACCCCTCCTTGGGTGATAGGGCCATGAGGTGTGGAGGACCTCGGCCTTTCGTCTAGGGCTTCTGAGACCCGCTTTGGCCAAGAGAGTTGAGTTGTGGCCAGACAGGCTGAAGTGCATGGGCCAAAGGCAGAGGTAGGCCTGGCCCTGCCTTTCTCTACTCATAACCCTCAGGAGACGCCACTGTCTTAGGTGAAGGCCAGCCTCGCCTCCCTGCCTCCGGACCCTCAGCTCCTGCACCCTTGTTGGGGATCCAGCCTCATGTGGCCCTTCTGATCCACATTCCAGCTCCTCTCTCAGCCTTGGGGGCATTGTTCCCTCTGCTTCCTCAGTCATCACCATCCCTTGTTTCCCCTGCTGATTTCTTGGGCTGCAGTTGAGCATTGCCCCCTCCTGGAAGCCTTCCTTGACTGCCAGTCCCTAGCCTGATTTAAGGTACTCTTGTCTCTAGCCTGTCTGTATCACACATCTGTTCTGCTCATCGGCCCACTGGTGCTCCTGCCTCACCAGATGTGGCTCCTTGAGGCCAGGGCCTAGGTCAGGCTCAGCTTTGTTTCCAGCCCTGGCCTTGGCACATGGTATGTGACAATAAAGGATCACCAGGCATGTGACTTGAAGGAGAATTGCAAGGGAGTCAACAGAAGAGAGGCCAAGGGCTCTGGGGGTCCCTGCCCAGGAACACAGTAGATGTGAGAGAAGCACAGTAGCCCTGGCTATCATGCTGAAGCCCAGGAAGGCACTGGCTGCCTTGGTTTCTACCAGCCACCCTGGGTGTTGCAGGTGCAGACCTGTATCTAGCACACAATGAAATCAACCTGCAGGAGAGGAGGGGTGGGGGAAGCAGGGACCTAGGAGGGCTCTGCAGGACTGGCCCCTCAGTCCTGGGTCTCCCTGATCCCAGAAGGGGGCTCCTCACTTCTACCTTCCTGAGCAGAGGACTCTGCACCCTGCTGGGGCCCTGGCACCTTGGCAAATGCAGGGGGAGGCAAAGAAACCACAGGGGATCCTGATTTTCAGGAACTCTCTACAGCCAGTCAGACCAGGGGCTGATGGCTACTTTTGCAAAGCCTCAAGGCCCTACCCCTGCTAGAACTTTGCCATCTATCCTCCCAGCTCTGCCCTGTCCCTGTCAACCTCCAGAGGGTGGGTTGAGCCACCTCACAGAGCTGGGGTCCCTCTGAGAAAGGGGCTTCCCTACCTCGGAAAGTCACTTTGGCGATGCGGTCTCCCTTGCCCCGGAGCTCCAGGACAGTCTTGAGGTGGACGAGCAGGGCCATGCTGGTGGGGACAGCCTGGGCACTGCCGGGCCAAGCAGCCGGGAAGGAGGTAGCCGGCTGAGCGCAGCTCACACGCCTCCCTCTCCTTGCTGCCGCTGCCTCCTCAGGAGCCTCCACAGCCCGCAGCCCCGCCCCTCGGAGTTGTCAGCCCAGCGTGTGTGATGTGTGTGTGCTGTGCACCCGGCCGCAGTCTGCGAGCTCACACGCAGGGCTGGAATTCATTATTCAGCAGCGTCAGCCCCCAGATAAAGCCCTGTCCGGCTTCAGGTGTCGTTTGCCAGCTCCCGGAGCGTAGGCTCCTATCCAGGGCCCCAGCCTGGCAGGGGCTGAGCTGGCTCTGCCACCAGGGGTATGCAGATGGCCGTGGGCATGAACCTAGATGGGGGGGGGTGTGGGGATCAGGGACTTCACGATCGGTGTGCATAGGAAGCTGGACCGTGGCACTGGTGTTTTTGGGGTGATCCATGCTGCCTTCTGCCCCATCAAGTTTACCACCAGGGCTGCTGGTGCCCCAAAGGTTCAGGGAAACTGGTCAGGCTAGGCCTGGCTGCCCCAGAAGGATCACACTGTGCCATGCAGAAATCCTAACCCAGGGCCTCCCAGCTCGAAAAGCAGCCTCTACCAGGTGCCATCAGGGCAATGCTGGGTGGCTGGATCTCTCAAAAGACCATTCAATGAAGAACGGCTATACTTGACCACCTATCCCCAGCATTGTGCCCCTGAAAGTCTGGGGGCACCTCTGCACCTGTACCCCTGTGGAGTTAGGGTTCTCCTCTGGGGGTCCTGCCCTTCTCATCTCATGGCTTTCTAGGGTTGCTCCACTTACAGCTCCCTGGGCTGACCCTGGGGAGACCCTGGCACACAGTCTCTTTGTACCCTGGCACCTCCTAGGGTATCTCAACATAGTAGGACCCCCAGTAAATATTGACAGGATGAGAGAGTGAGCTTGGTGACCTATGGAAACAGAGACTAAAGGTTTAAGAAGTGAAATATTAAACTCCCATAGCATGGTAACAATATTATTTCCTTTGAATTTTGCAGTCTGAGTAATCTGCGCATGTCCCCAGAGCCTTATTTCCTCCTAGTTGTTTCCTTGCTACTTTGCCCTATTTTTCTCTTTGTATTTATGTTATTTTTTCCATTCCCCTCTTTTTTCTCTCAATTTCTGCTCACCTTTCTTACCTATATTTAACTATATTGAATTAGAGACTACCTTAGGAAATGCATTTATTGAATATAATGGAATGCCTAAATTTGAAAACCCAGATAAATTTAGCCTCTTTAAAAATTTCACTAAAAAAATCCACCAGCATTTTCCATCCGTGAAGTCCACAAGTGATCTGTGTGTGTAAGGCTTTGTGGTACTCAATAGAAAAAAAGAATTAATCTTCTACTGAGGCCCTCTGAGGTTCTCTACAGAAAGGGGTGAATTTCATGAAGCCTCTTATAGCCCTGAGTATCTTTAGGAAAAAACCCCCAGAACCTGCCCTTGGCAGCTTTGCAGAACCTGAGGTTCCACATCTGGAAAATGGTAGGAATTGCACGCAGCACACCTTAGCTAAGTCAGCTGACCCTTCCAAAAGCTCAACCAGATACTGGGCCAGATCCCAGGAAGAAAAGCCAGGTGGGCTAGAACCTGTACAAGTGGACACAGGTGGTTTGTCAATGAGCAGGGCCAGCTGGGTGGCCACAAATGGGGAGGGAGCGGGTACTCAGCTGGGGGGGGGGAGGCTGTGGGTTGTTGGCAAGCTTTCCTGCTGAGTGGCCCCCAGCCCCAGTGTTGCTCTTGTAACACCCTTTCCCACTGTGTTTCTTAATGTAGCGCACGTTCCCCAAGGAGACTTTAGGAAAATGCAGATGCAACTGGATTCTGAAGGATGGGTGGATTTTCTTCCCACCAAATTGCAACCACTCATGTACCTGTGGCTTTTTCTCTACCAAGCTTCAGTTCTGTCTTTTGGGCTTCTTGCAAGCTTGTGGCTCCTCCCACTCCCACCTGGCATCTGGCAGAGAGCACATCTGGAGAATTCTGATTGCAGTGGCATTGTGTGAGCTCATTAGCATCTGTGGTCTTCATCAGCTGCCATTACAAAGTCCAGCTGTGCAGGTAACACCTCTCCCTGGCTGAGGCCAAGACATCAACTGTGAGTGACAAGGCAAACTGCAGGCATTCTTAATTCATTCTAGGATTGCTGCAAAGGGAGGTGGGGAGGTAGGGAGGCAGGGTCTGGATTCAACTCACAAAGAGAATGGCACCTGGGAAGCTGTCCCACACCCTCACCCAAGGCCCTGGGGCTGGCCTGCCCTGCCCTGCGCTGCACATCACCCTGGCTTGTGTGAGGGTGGCTGGGGAGGCATGGATGCAGAGACCCTTAGTGGAAAGCAAACTTCACATAGGCTCCACCTTTGGTCTGGGGAGCAACACCAAGGCTGCTGATTCCAGGGGAGGAGGAACTGTGGGATTGGAGACTAATGTAAATCACACATCCAGACTCTTCAATGATTCACTTTTTTTTTTTTTTTTTTTTTTTTTTTTT
>VMDO01000949.1:110439-120741 GCA_007922755.1 Pedetes capensis | reverse complement strand
GGCTGGGAGTACAGGCGTGCGCCACTGCGCCCGGCTCATGATTCGCTTTTTGTCCTTCATGTATAAAACTACTCTGTGGGGGCAGCTTGAGGAGCAAGATGAGGTGAAGAGGAAGTTCCTGGGAAGAGAGATGAGATTAGCAAGGGCGCCTCTCTCTCTGTCTCTGCTCTCTTAAACTACAGAGCTAGGTAACCATGACAGGTGGGGCCCCCGCGGAGCCGCTTTCTGGAGTCCCCACGGAGAGAGGGAGCTCAGCGAAGCCTGGACTTCAGCCTTCTCCACGGGGAGGGCCCTGGTCCTAGCCAGGTCGTCAAGAATCCTGCGGCAGACAGGATCTTCGGAAGGGATCCACCCAGGCTTCTTGCTTCCACTCTGATCGGATCCTATTCACATCCGGGCAACCTGGCCCATTGTGAACGCTGAGGCTGGGGTGCGAGGGTGATTTGCTGGGGTCACACAGCGTGGGGAGATGGGGAGGTATTTTCTGGGTGAGTGGAGCGGGGCTGCTCCGGTGTCTTGGAACGCGTTGCCAGGCGCCGTTGCCAGGTGACCCGCGGGCTGGTAGAGTTCCTCGCGCCGGGTTTGAGCTGAGCTGAGCGCGAGCTCGCAGCACCCACCATGGCCTCCCGCAGCGCGGGCACTCTACTGACCGAGTTCAATGCCGCCTACGTGCCCCCCGCCCTCATGCCTGGGTAAGCCGCCGCGCACCCTGCAGCAAGCGAACCTGAGGGCCAGCACCCATAGGGCGCCCCTCCTGCCTTCCCTCCTGGAACACCTTCCCTGCGCCTTTTGTAGCTAGAAGAAACTGTGGTGCCAATTTTTCTCCTCGCCTGGGGGCCTTCCCAGGTTTTGCGTGCTGTCAGAGCAGGTAGGGGGGTGGGAGGGGGCAAGTGAGGGGCTCTCCAGATTCCTCTTGGTAAGAGGTCAGTGACTGAGGCCCAGGACAGAACCAACTCAGGGTGACTGGATCCCGGGTGGGTGGGGTCCGGGTAAGGAAGAGGGAGGAGATGAGGTCATGGGTGGGTTTGGGGTTTTGGAGTATGCCAGACAGCAGCTGCAGCAAAGAGCAGCTGAGGAGTCCCAGAGGAAGGCCCTGTGGGGAGCCCAGGATTAAGGTGAGATTGGTATTTGTGGGTTGGAGGAGGGATGGAGACAGGTGTGCGCAGGCTGGCAGAACCTGGCCAGGTGAGACAGGCAGTAGGTGATGGTCCGTGGTGTGTACTGTCCACCTGACTTTTACAGATGATTTCTCCTGCAAACTGAACAGACTACAAAATGAAAAGACCTCCCAGTATATTTTACATGAAGTTTGGATTGTTTTTGAACAGAATAAGCAAGACATAGAGGGGCTATCATATTGACATCATTTATGGAGTCAGGGGATGCAGAAGTAGCTGCAGCCTACGCCCCAACTTTCCATCCTGCCCATGCATGAACAGGACCTTGCCCGGGGCCTGGGACAGCTCCAAACCTACTATGGTCCCCACCAGACAAAGCTGACTTACAAGGTGGTGATAATTTCCTGAAGCCAAGCCAGGGGTGTTGGGCTGCCTACCTGTTCTTTCATTCACGTAGGCAAGCACTTGCGAAAGACATTGGGTGCTTGGTGAGTGCCAGGTGTTAAGATGCTGAGGGGACCAGGACAAGTGGCAGGCCAGGTTCCGTGGCGGAGGCCTCTAATCCCAGTGACTCAGGAGGCAGAGGCAGGAGGTTTGCAGGTTTGAGGCCAGAGGCAGTCAGCTTAGTGAGACCCTGTCTCAAAATTAAAAATAAATAAATAAATAATGGACCATGGGTGCAGCACAGTGGTAGAACACTGCAAAGTATATGCGAGACCTGGGTTCAACCTCCAAGTACTGGGGGGGAAAAAGTGGGAGGCTGCTGTTGAGTGGCTCTCAGCCTGGTGTAAAGACTTAAAATTTAAGCCGGGCGTAGTGGCACACGCCTGTAATCCCAGCAGCTTGGGAGGCGGAGGCAGGAGGATCGCAAGTTTGAGACCAGAAGTAGTCTGCGTAACTTGGCGAAACCCTGTCTCAAATAAATAAATAAATAAATAAAAAGTAAAAAATGGGCTGGGGATGCAGCTCAGTGGTCCAGCACTTGCAGAGCATGCAAGTGTGAGGCCCTGAGTTCAACCCCCAGTACCGCAAAAAAAAAAAAAAACCTTAAAATTTAGTTCAAATGCATCTTTGTAGGCTTCGCTAGTGGTGTTTGGACCACATTGTGGGTGTCTACCCTGAGGATTGGTTTTATACATTGAGCTTTTATTTACTTAAGTCGCCCACAGGTTAAGATTGTAAACTTTGGTTAGAAACTCTTCTATTGTCCAATTACTAGGCCATTTACTCTCCATGGGGCAAGGCCTGGTGCACCTGCAACCCTGCATCCCTGCCCCACATTTCCCCACTATGGCTGGAAGGGGTGGGAGCTGCAGATTTCCGAAGCAATCCCTAGGTTGCCCCTCTATCCAAGAAACTTGTCTGCAGTTCCCTTGAAAACTCATCTTGCACTGTGATTGCCTTAGAAATGGTGTTGACAAGTGGGCCATAAATAAGACTTCAAGCCTGGCCTGGGCTAGGCTGAGCAGCTGAGCCCATATCTGTTACTTTCTCCTCTGGATCTTTCTGACAGAGATGTGCTCTTCTTAAAGGTCCCCATCAATGAGGGAGGAGTTGAGTTGTTTGCTGTTTCTGAATGCTACTTACTGGCACTTTTGTTAACTTAATGAAAGAATTCAAGATTCCCCACCTCACTTGGATAATTATTATTTTTGTGTGTCTTTTCAAACATTAATCACAGATTTTACAGCACAGCCAGTCTCTTCTGACACTCAAACCATCCCCCTTCCCATTTTATCCACAGAGGCAGAGAATATTCAGGTTGGTAAGAGCCTCACAAATCAGGCAGCCCAGCCCCTTCCTGTTCCAGATGTGGTCATTGAGGTCATGGGGGTCTTGCCTAAGCTCTACTCTTGTGATGGGAGAACTGGGCTGGAATTTGAGCTCTGGTGTCTGATAATACCACAACCCCCCAGGCACTGTGCTGGGCCCTTGATAAACTCCTTTTTAAAACATCTTCACAACAACCCAGATGGGAAATAAGCAGTTTGCCTGAGGCCATTCCATAAGTAAGTTGCTGAGCCAAGTCTTTGTGACTTCAATACCCTAGCTCACCCCAATATCTACCCTGAACTCTCGTGGAGCCTCTCACACTGCCCCACCTCACTCAGCAGGGAGGGAGTGGAATAGACAGTGAGGGACAGACTCTGGAGCCAGTCTGACTGGGTTCGAATCCTGGCTCCATCACTTCCCTACCTGGGTAAATTGTTTATTCTCCATGCCTCACTACCTTATCTGTTAAATGAGGATAATAATGGTGTGCAAGTTGAAGAAGGCTTAAGTCAGTCAATATGCATAACGTCTGGTACTTGTTAATTGTTGGCTATTTTCATTATTTAGACCCCTACTGTATTCAAGGCCTGATGCTAGGGTCCATGGGGAACACAACAAAGATGATGATGATGGTGGTGGTGGTGATGTTTGTCTCCAGATAGTTGGCCAAGATTCCATTTTGTTTCTTGCTACCATTGGGTGGCACAGTTTGCAGGCACCTTGCGGTAGGTGGTACCTGCATGTGCCTGGCCTGTGTGCCGCCGTGCAGTAGGCAGGGAGCTCTTGGGTCAGAGTCTCTGGGAGTGCATGGCTTTTGAAGGGATGAGACTGGCCTCAGTGAGACTCTTCCTCCTGCCTGAAGGTCAGATCTAGGTGGCACTTTCCCTGGCTCTCCGCCTCAAAAATATAGAAGCAGAAAACAGATTCTAAAGCCCTCCCTGGCCTCCTCCTAGCTCCAGGCCCTGTCCCTGCAGGTAGCCCCATCCCAAGCATTGCCCCCCACAGGCAGCCTGTTCTTAGACACATACAGGCCTCTGGCTGCTCTTCTGCCTGTTCTTCTGAGGGTTCATAGGCCATGTGGTTCCCTTAGCCCTTCCCAGCACCTTCCCAGCACCTCTGTGGTCGGCTGGGGTATGGCTTAGTGGTTGAGTGCTTGCAAAAAGCATACATAAGGCCCCAAGTTCAACTCCCCAGTACCACAAAGGAAAGAAAAAGGAAAATTACATGAGGTCGAGGTTGTAAGGGTGAAGTCATACCCAGTAAGATTGGTGGCCTTATGAGAAGAGCAGTCCCTGCCTCCTCCTGGGAATTCATCTCTGAGTTACGCAAGGAAACAGGGGCAGTTTGGAGGTAACTGATGCCTCTCACACAACCAGAAGAATTAGGAAGCCCCATAGAGGGTCAGGAGACCTGGAAACCTGTGCTTTGTAACAGGTGCTCTTTTACTCTTCTGGAGAAAGACCAGCCCTTAAAAATGGGCTTTCACTTGTCAGTTTGATCCAACAAACAGAGCATCTACTGGGTGTCGGAAATGGCAGGGATATACGTGATATAGTTGTTGTTGTTAGGTGCCGTCGACTCGGTATCCGACTCATAGCAACCCTCATAGGGTTTTTAATGGCTGACTGTTTTGGGATTGCCTTGGGAGTGGATTGCCAGGTCCTTCTCCCATTTTTGGGGTGCTGGGAATTGAACTTGTGACCTCAGAAACTGCAACACAGTGCTCTACCATCTGAGCTAAATCCCAGCCCATATGTGATATAAGTAGGAGCAAAATAGATCCATCTCTTCCCAGGGAGTATATAATTCAGAAAAAAATATTGCAAGGGCTCACATCATTACAAATACAATAGAATGTGAACTGGGAATTAAGAAAGGCACAGAAGCAAAGAAAATTGAATGGGGGCCAGGCAGGGCCTAAGGGTGGTCAGAAGATGTTGTTGTTAGGTGTCATTAAGTTGTATTGGACTCACAGCAACCCTATGTACAAGAGAATGAAACACTCCCCAACACTGTGCCATACCTGGCATTATGTCTTTGCTATTTGTAGGGTTTTCAATGGCTGATTGTTTCAGGAGTGGGCTGCCCAGTCCTTCTCCCAGTTTTGTGTTGCTGGGGATTGAACCCAGGGCCTCAGAGCACACAGAAGAAGTGCTCTTCCGACTGAGCTAAACCTCATCCCTGGTCGGAAGGAGCACCATGGAAACAAGTGTACTGGACAGGTACCTGGAAAGGTGGATGACAGTGATGGAGCTTTCTGGGCGGAGGGGTTGGTAAGCAAAAGCACAGGCTGGGTAAGATGACAGTGATGGAGCCTTCTGGGCGGAGGGGTTGGTGAGCAAAAGCACAGGCTGGATAAGATGACAGTGATGGAGCCTTCTGGGCGGAGGGGTTGGTGAGCAAAAGCACAGGCTGGATAAGATGACAGTGATGGAGCCTTCTGGGCGGAGGGGTTGGTAAGCAAAATCACAGGCTGGAGGCTTATGCAGGACACGCTTTCAAGGCAGCAAACGGCCTATTTGGCTAGCGGGGGAAAGCGGCAGTATGAAAGGGGATGACAAGGCAGGAAAGACCTCTTGCCCAGGCACATGTCAGCAGGCCTGGGGCGGCTGGCCCCATTTGTTCTTCATCCCATAGGCAGTGGTGAGTCTTTGTAGGTTCTGCCCAGGAGGAAAGATCTGAGCAGAACCATCCTCAGGAGGAGGCCTTGTAGAGAAGAGGCAGCTCATGGGATAGGGACATACTGAAGAGTAGCGAGTTAATTAGTTAATAAGGCTGCCCATGGGATCCCTGATGCTCATGGTAATTAATTTTAGTGTTAGCTATGGGGCCAACCAGTGCCATTAAGAGACTGTTCCCTGTACACATAGTAATCTACAGTGGGCTTTCGAATCCACATGTGATTTTGGCCGGCTCAGCGCCTTTCCTGGCTATAGTACAGATAGAGGGAGGGACATGCGAGCAGATGGAAGGATAAGGGAGAAGATGAAGGGGTCAAGAAATGTGGTAGTGCTATCGGGACTGTTCCGATGCCTGGTTATGAGACCTGCTGTTCCCCTCTGTCGCTCTCCACCTTGGCCTGCCTCAAGACCAAAAAACATAGAGCTGTAGAAGGCTCTCTCTGGAGCCATACAGAATTTATGCTTAAGGCCCACAATGCATCCATAGGACATAGACATAACTTTCCAAGATGTGCCCACTGCATGCTAACATGAACCTGTACAAGTGTACGTGTGCGTGCGCACACTTCTGTGAGAGCCACAAGTTCTAAAGGGAAGCAAGGCAGAATTTTAGGAGGGTAGGCGGAGGAGGGGGCTTCAATTCTATTGGGATGCAAATATCTTGGCATTCAAGGAGAGTGGAAAGGGAGGGAGCAGAGGAGGAGCACTGTAGAGAGCTTGGGGGTGGCGAAGAGAGGAATCAAAGGAAGCAGTCACGTCTCTACAGCTCCTTTCTTCAGAGGAGCCCAACACCCCTGTGGGTGGGATGCTTTAGTCGCCCTGATGATCAGAGCTGAATCCATTTTAAAACAGGCTCAGGACATTGTGCCCCCAGAATTTCTGGACTGTTCCCTCCTTCTCTGAGCACTTATTGAGCCCTTGCTGTGTGCCAGGTGCTAAGGATCTGGGAGAAGCCAGATTAGCAGAGGAGGTAGGTAGACTCATGTGGTTCTGAACATGGCCTTGTGGATGACAACCCTAATGGCGAGCCTAGACCCTAGGCACGTGAGTGGTCAGGGAAGGCAACAGAGAATGGCAGCTCCTCCCCAGGGAGGCGTGGCAGATTCCCGGCTAGAGATCAGCATTCCAGGCAGAGGGGTAACTGTAGGCTGAGAGGCGTGGGGTACACAGCGGTCCTTAGACTGGGAGTCCCCCTGCTGGGCCTGGCGCCTATGACGATGGGAGAAGAAGTAAGGAAGATCACTCTGGTCTCAGTGGACGCAGGCTGCAGGGGGTGAGACTTGGTCTAGGAGACCAGCTAGGAGGCTCGAGGGTGTCCAGGGGAGCACAGCAGCAGGAGGGAGGAGGGCAGAGGGAGAGATTTCGAAGGCACCTATGCAGGGATGAGGGAGAACTAGATGTGCAGGGCAACAGAGAAGGGAGCATGACGGGGCCACCGGTCCTAGTTTTTGGCTCAGGTGAAGGATGGACAGGGCAGTGTCAATCAGGACAGGGGTGGCTCACAGGGCAGGAGAGGAGCAGGCTAGTTTCCGCTGTGCCAGGCAAGACCTTTGTGGGCAGTGAGGTGTGTGGATCTGTTGCCAGGAGAATAGTGAGGGCCAGAGACAGATCGGGCATCATCCGTGTGCAGGAACTTAGAGGTCTCACGTGGATGGGTCTCTTGGATTCACGAGAAGAGGACCCTGGCTAACGTCAACACTAGAAGATGAGGCAGGGCAGGAGCCAGACCCACCGCCTGTCCTCCCCAATTCCCTTCTCTGAGGTTTTCCTCGAAGCCTTACCCCAACAGCCTTACCCTTCACAGAGCTCTGTTGCTACTCACCCATGGGAACTGGCCTGCCCTCCTGGCCTTTAGTAGCATGAAAGCCCTGACCGTGGTCTCGCTTCAGTTGGGGCTGGTCATGCTGGGTCAGGACACTCTCTCCTGCCTGCGGGTAGGAGCTAAATGTTCCCGGGCGCTCCCGTTGTGCCGGCACACACTGGGTTCTGAGCAAAATGCCTATTCATGCTGTCAGACTCTCTTTTTTAAAAAACGAGATGTATATGAAGAAGAAAGCAATAAATCTCCCCAAGTCCACATGCCCACTTCACTCAAGTGGTGACCTTCACTCCGGGTCTGTCTATATGCATATTCAGAAAAAGACTGAGTGGAGAGGCGGATGGATGGATGCGGGAATGGATGTAAAGATAAATGAAAGCAATTTTATAGAAGACAATCATATGCTATTTCAAAACGAAGGGCATGAAATTTAATCTTACTAGAATTTAAGAGGAAGAAGCTAAAATAAAATGGAAGCACAGAGAGGCTTTTCGATAAATGTCGACTCATCACAAGAGATATTAATCCCTTAAAGATCCCTCCAAAGAGGGTGGGGGGAAGAGAGAATAAAATCTTTGATGAAAGGCTTAGAGTCTTTATGTTGTATTATTTATTTTTTTTAAAGATGTTTCTTTTCTCGATGCCATGGGTTGACTGCCTGGAGGCATTCTTAGTAAGTACACTCCCACCTCCCCTCCACCCACCCCCCAAATTTGGTTGCTTAAGTTATTTTTACTTTGACAGGTTTTATAACATTGACTTCTGTTCTGCAAGCAGCCTTCACCTGGCTGCTATTCCTAGTTCTTTTCTTGAATAGATAGGAAGATCAGCACCCCTCATTCCCCCCGCAGTTCTGCGTAACTGACTTGTTTTCCTTTCAAATCACCTCTTGGTTGGCAGAGTTTTGTCACTGAACACTGCTTTCAGGAAGAGTTTGAGGGTGCTTTATTTCTCAAGTGCTTCGGGGCTAGGAAAGGCCTGGCTTTATCCCTGGCCGACCACTCGCATGGTCTGATAGCCTCGGGTCAGGCTGCCTGCAGAGCCTGTCCTGGAGTGGTGAATGTCTTTCTTTATGTTTCGTTCTGTGGCTTCATCTCTTTGTTGGAGTTTGGCAGCACATGATGACCAGCATCTCTTCGTTCATTCCTTACATTCCGAACCGACTGAGAAATAAGAGAGTAATAGCTACTATCAGAGAATGGGCTGGGATTTAGCTCAGTTGTTAGAGCACTGCTCTGCAGTCTCTGAGGTCCCGAGTTCGATTCCCAGTACCGCAAAATGGGAGAAGGATTTGGCAACCCACTCCCAAGGCAATCCCGAAATAGTCAGCTATTGAAAACCCTACGAGGGTCGCTATGAGTTGGATTTGACTCGACAGCACCTACAACTCGACAGCAACAACAGCTACTATCAGAGAATGGACCACAGACATACTGAACCCCAGAATGAGACAGGCAGGGCTAGAGGCTGTCCATCCAGAACTTCTGGCATGGAGAGGCAATGCAAGCTTCCTTGCTTCCAAGAAAAAGGAGAAGAGAGGGGTTGGGAGCAAGCAGGCCAATTCTCCCCTTCAACTGACCACTTAGATGTTCCTCCACAGCCAAAGCACAAGAGCAAGGGTGCATGGAGCTCCCACCACACCAGGACTTTAACAGTATCTCTCTGTCATCCTCATTGTCTTTAACTTCTCAGTTTATTTAATTTATATTTTTAGGACATCCACATGTCTTTCAGCTTGTTGTGGTATTGCAGCTTCTGTGTTGTTGTGATGCTGAAAGCTATGCTACTGATATCTCAAATACTAGCAGGGCCACCCATGGTAGACAGGTTTTAACTGAGCTTCCAAACCAAGACAGACTAGGGAGAAGAACCTGACAGCCCACTCCCGAAATAATTAGCCATTGAAAACCCTATAAATGGTAGAGATGCACTGTCAAATATAGTGCTGGAAATTGAGCCCTCTAGGTTGGAAGGCATTCAAGAAATGACTGGGGAAGAGTTTCCTCTTTAGAGTCAACCTTGCTACCTTGATGATGGGAATGGAGTAAAGCCTCTGGGACCTCCTCTGTGCTGATGTGGCGTGACTCAAAATGAGAGGAACCATAGTGTCTACAACAATGGGCTCAAACATAAAACAATTGTGAGCGTGGCAAGGTGCTGGGAAGTGTTTCCTTCTGTTGTACTTAGGGTCATTATGAGTTGGATCCGACTTGACGGCACCTAACATCACAAAAATACTTTTAGAAAGTTTCATCTATCACAGGAACTACTCTCAGGAACTTTGCTTCTGCTTCTCAGGGTGTTTTCTTCCAAACAAGTTTATTCATCTGTACAAATGTTGCAGGGAGATAATGTGAATCAAGGACATTGAATGAACATTGTTGTTGTTGTTGTTAGGTGCCGTTGAGTCGGTATCCGACTCATAGCGACCCTCATAGGGTTTTCAATGGCTGTTTCGGGATTGCCTTGGGAGTGGATTGCCAGGCCCTTCTCCCATGAATGAACATTGTTGTTGTTGTTGTTAGATGCCGTCGAGTCGAGTCCAACTCATAGCGACCCTATGTACAGCAGATCGAAACACTTGCCGATTCTGTGCTAGGCAAACCATCTTATTTATGTTTAAGCCCATTGTTGCAGACACTCTGTCCATCCATCTGGTGGAGGGTTTTCCTCTTTTCCGTTGACCTGCCACTCTTCCAAACATGATGTCCTTCTCCTGACTACATGTCCGAAATATGTAAGACGCAGTTTGGCCATTTTTGCTTCCAAGAAGCACTCTGGTTGTACCTCTTCTAGGACAGATCTGTTGGTTCTTTTGGCAGTCCATGGTATATTCAATAGACGTCTCCAGCACCACAATTCAAAAGCATCAATTCTTTTTCTGTCTCTCTTGTTCAATGTCCAGCTTTCA
>VMDO01000949.1:0-110339 GCA_007922755.1 Pedetes capensis | reverse complement strand
CTTTAATGTGAAGTTGCATGCTGACGCAGTCGTAAGGATTTTTGTTTTGTTGATGTTTAGTCGTAACCCATATTGAAGGCTATGATCTTTGATCTTCATCAGTAAATGTTTTAAATCCTCTTCATTTTCAGCAAGCAAAGTGGTGTCATCTGCATAACGCAAGTTGTTAATGAGTCTTCCTCCAATCTTGATGCCGCGTTCTTCCTCATAAAGTCCAGCTTCTCGGATTATTTGCTCAGCGTATAAATTGAAGAGATAGGGTGAAAGTATACAGCCCTGACGCACACCTTTCTCAACTTTAAACCACTCAGTGTTTCCTTGTTCTATTCGAACAACTGCCTCCTGGTTCATGCACAGATTTCTCATGAGCACAATTAGGTGTTCTGGTATTCCCATTTTCCGAAGTGTTATCCATAATTTGTTGTAATGAATGAACATATATGACCTTAATTAAAAAGTAGAGGTTCATGTTTGGATGATAGGTTCGAAGTCAGACTGAGGAAGGTCAGGAAAGAGCAGGGATTGAAGAAATAAAGGCAGAAGGCTCGGGACATTCCTTGGAGGGATCAGGGAATAAAGGAAGAGAAAGGGTGGTGTTGAGACAGCACCAAGGTCTTCTGTAGAATTTCACAATCTAGGACGTGTGTCTAGGTGGGGGAGTGGAAGCCAGGAGAGGAGACTTTGAGGTAGCAGAAAGGAAGGATGGACACTGAGAGAAACAGGAAGAGACACCTGGTGGAATAAGCCTTGGGCAAGGCAGGAAGGGTGGGCTTCAGACCCAAGAGCAGGCCAGCCATAGTAGAGGGGAAGGACTCCATCTCCTGGAAGTGGCCGAGGTGACCGTCGGGGCTTATGGGAGATGGTAACAGGGACTCCCTGTTACCTTCCTTCTTTCCAGGTGAGAGGTGGCCTGGCTGTCAGCAGGGAGCTCAGGAGGGTCAGTGGGAAGGAAGGGCTCCAAGGTGGGTGGAAAAGCGTCAGTCCCATCAGAACCATGTTGTCAAGAACAGCGTAGCCACAGTCAAGGAGCAGAGGAGAGAGGCTAGAGGGGCCTGCAAAGCCAGGGTGGCGTCTCCCCTCTCAGCCTGCTCTGAAGCCTCCTCGCTTGCAGCTCTGGCCCAGCCAGCATCCACCTTGCTGCCAGATTCCGGGGAGGCCCACCTGGGAGGAGAGGGGGGCTGGGAGAGACCAGGACCTGGAGGGACTGGTGGCTGGATGGTCTGCCAGTCACTCTGTGGAGCTTTCTTGCCTTAATTCTAGGCTAACACCCATCCTCTTGGTGAGGAGGCTGAGGCCCGAGGTGGCTCCCAGAGGTATTAAAGCCCTGACCTCCCAGCCCTCCAGGCAGGCCAGGTGGCTGGGAATGGGGGCCCAGACATCCTGCTGCGGCCTGCCCACTCCCTGCACTGCCCTGCCCTCACTGGAAATGTCTTAGCATGTGTAGGGCACCTAAATGAGAGGAAGGGCATCAGGCCTCACAGAGAGGTGGTCTTAGGACTTGTATTAGAGGTCCCTGCAGCATGGGCCCTGGTCTTCAGGTGTTTGTGTTTAGACCCAACCATAAGCGTCATTGGTACCATCAGCCTGTCGCCCACTCATCACTTCATCTATTTAATGAGCAATTAATTTCCTCCCCACATACCATGTGCCTGACTCAACACTAAGAACCGGTGATACGCAGCTGAGTAAAACACCATGGAGTTCTGTCCCCCAGAAGCTCAGCCATCTCGTCCCCATCAATTTCTGTCCACCAGAAGCTCAGCCATCTCATAGAGAACATAAAGATATGTAAAGAGAGAGCAGCAAAGAAAGAGATACAGGCAGTGGAGAAGATTTTAGGGTGTGAGGAACGGGCACCCACTCAGATCTAGGGGAGGTAGCAATTCTTAGATGAAGTGATATTTGGACAAATCTTTTTCTTTTCTTTTCTTTCTTTCTTTCTTTTTTTTTTTTTTTTTTTTTTTTTTTTTTTTTTTTTTTGCACTTGGGGGCTGAATCCAGGGCCTTGCACATACTTTGCAAGTGCTGTACTAGTGGGCTGCACCCCATTTTTCATTTGGAGACAGGATCTCGCTGAGTTGTTCAGGTTGCCTCTGGCTTTGAACTTGCAATTTTCCTGCCTCAGCCTCTAGAGTCACTGGATTTCAGGTGTGTGCCACTGCACCTGGCTAGTATTTGTTATTGTTGTTAGGTGCCACAGAGTTAACATCCAACTCATAGCAACCCTATGTACAATAGAACCAAACACTCCTTGACACTGTGCCATGTCCAGCACTACGTCAGTGCTTCTCTGCTATTCATAGGGTTCTCAATGGCTGATTGTTTTGGGAGTGGGATGATGGGTCCTTCTCCCAAGCCTATAGTATCTGGTGTTCCCAGCTGGTCTCCCATCCAAGTACTAGCCAGGTCTGACCCTGTTTAGCTTCCAAGATCTGATGGGATTGGATGCCAGGGTGGTACAGCTACAGGTGGCTAATATTTGGACAAGTCTTAAAGAGCTATTTATTCTTTGGGAGGTAAAGAGAAGGAGTTAGAGAGAGTGCAATGGGTTAATTGACATCTGGATGGCAGAAGACAGAGGGCAAGAACCCAGAAAAGGGAAGGGGCAGGGGGTGAGGTGGGGGAGGGACAGGGAGCTTTACACCTAGAGGACCACAGTGGCTTCTTAGGCCTGGGGTGTGGGGTGGCCATGAAGCTGGAGAGGTAAGCAAAGCCTCGAATGCCTTTCTAAGGATTTGATTTTGGAAAGTTTGGTCTGGCAGAGTGTGGAAAATGTGTTGGACAGGCAGGGGGTGGGTGCAGTTAGGAGGATCGTGAGGAGGCTATGGCCAGAGTCCCAATGGCAGGTGAGGTGGCTGAGCTCCGGTGCAACAACGGGACTCAGTGGCTGACTGCATGTGAAGGAGATGAATGCCCAAGTGTTGACCTGGACAGCCAGGGAGGACTCCTCATGGAGACAGGACCAGACTGCTGCGGAAGGGGTGGGGGTGGAGATCATGCCCAGGTGATGTCCAAGGGAGATGTCTGCATCCATCTGAATGCAGCAGTCTGAGCTTGGAGAGAAGCCCGAGGCTGGAGGTATAGGTCAGGCCCCGGCCTGGGTACCACCTAGGACAGACCCCAGAGGCGCACCCACATCTGAGAGGTGGGCGGGAGAGGAGGATCATGAGAAATGGAGAAGGAAGGATCAGGTGTGTGAGCAAAACAACGGAGCAATAAAAACCAAGAGTGGTGTTGACAGAGGGCAGAGGCCAGTAGTGCTCAATGCTGCAGGAAATCCCCTCATGATAAAGAATGCCCGTATTAGCAGCAGGAAGGTCATTGTCAGGAGCAAAGGCAATGGCAGCACGCGGCAAAATCGAATTTCAGAGGCTGCACAGTGAGGGGAGCCTGAGGACTGTGCTGTCTGGAAAAGCTTTGATCTGTTCAGTGTTTGCCAAGTGTCAGGTGCCACCATCTGTGTGAAGCTCACCTAACCAAGGGTCAGGGGTCTCTAGAGGGCCTGTGTCTCCAAGGCTTTCTGCTTTTGCATCCCCCCCCCTTTGTTTTGAGGCACTAGAGGGCTGAACCCATGGCCTCGTGCATGCTTTTCAAGCACTCTACCACTGAAGTGCACCCCAGCCCCTTTATTTTATTTATTTTAAAATCTTGAGACAGGGTCTTGCTAAGTTATGCAGGCTGCCTCTGGCCTCAAACTTGCAATCCTCTGGCTGCTGCCTTCTGAGTCACTGAGATTATAGGCACGTGCCACTGTGCCTGGCTTTTCTTCCATCCCCCTTGATGGGCCTTCTTCGTGGCAGAGAAAGATGGAGTTGCTCAGAGCTCTCAGCACTCCAAATCTGTGGTCAAGGCCTCCCGGCCATCAGAGTAGCACCTTCAGAGACCATGGTGCTAGGAGCAAGGCTGCAGCGTTCAAACCCAGCCTCACCTATACAATCTAACTCCCAAGGCTTCACATTACTGGGCCCCCACCACCTTCTCCCATTCTCTGTACCCAATAATGAGAAGACCACAGAAAGCCAGGGCTGGAGGAGGCCCCCACATCTTTAGGCCAGCCCTTGAGTGAACGAAGGCCCCATTCAGGACAGTGACTTGCCTTAGGCTGCCGGCGGGGCCCCTGGTAAGTGTCTGGGCTGCAGTATGGCCATCCATACAGAGAGCCAGTGTGAAGGAAGAGACCCAGAGCCCCGTCTTCTTGGCTTTCCCTAAAGACCTGAGTGGGCCGATGCACCTTAGGAAGGCTCTCCCGGCGAGAGGGATGCCAGGCCTGTGGTTCTCTAGGGCCTCTCCAGAGCTGGCCCTGGAGCCCTTCCTGGAGCTGCATCTCTCCCTCCCCCATTGCCACCGCAGGTACCAAGGCCAAGTCCCCGGTGTAGCCTTCTCCTTTGGCGCCCCCTACGGCACCACCACCCTCAAGTACTTCCAGGACCACCGCTATGCAGCCATGGAGAAGAGCCACCCAGTCCTCAGCAGAAGCGGCCACTTTCCCACCATCTTCTCCTCGGACCCCACCCTGGTGCTGCTGGAGCGCTCGCACAGCTGGGACCGCGGGCTGCACATGCCCACCTATGCCCGCTTCAACCTGGACAGCGACCGCGCCGGGCAGCTCTCGCGCTTCTACCAGGCGAGCTGCCCTCTGCTGCCAGTGCCAGCCCGGGAGGCCCCACACCCTGCGGAGCACCTTCATTTGCCTCTTCAGGGCCCCTGAGCCAGCAGGGGACCTTGGGAGTTTGGCTCCAGGAGACACAGAGGGAGGGTCAGGACTCTGCTCTCCTGATCTCCCACCCCAGAGGCGTCTGTGGCCCCCTCCCTGCTTGCCCACCTGTTGGTGTACTGGGGACCACCCACCCCTGCCCTGTGCCCTCCTGTAGTCTCTTGGCTCTGTGGACCCTTGCTCACCTCGTCCCTGAATGAAAGGCCAAAGGTCAACTCACAGGATGCACCACACATGAGCAAAGGTCACACTAAAACCCTGCTCTCGCCTGCTGACTTATCCACCGGGACCCTCGTGTCCACTCATGCCCCCCCCCCAGTCTCCATGCCCACGGAGGGTGTGCTCCTGATCAGCCTCAGCCCAGATGACACCAAACCACTCAGGGAGAAGAGAGGAGGATGAAGGGGACCCACTCACATCCCCACTGCTCCTTCCCAGCACACCCCAGGTACACAGAGACCTGAGCCAGCTCTTGTCCCCTTGGTAGAAAAGAGGGCTTGCTCTCTGCCGTGCTCCTGGAACCCCGCTCTCTGAGCCACATCCTCTCCCAAGGATCCCTCTCAGCTGGGTTGAGGCCACAGGTGCTGCTTGGTGCCAGGGCACAGGACTTGTCTGAGTAAGCAGCCTCCCAGAGGCAGGATGAGGCGATGCCCTCAGACTCTGAGGAGCCCTGGGCCCTCTCAGTGGGCCTGTAACCACCTTTCTCTCCATCTTGGCTCTGCCCTCTGTTGCCAGTGCCAGCCCGGGAGGCCCCACACCCTGCGGAGCACCTTCATTTGCCTCTTCAGGGCCCCTGAGCCAGCAGGGGACCTTGGGAGTTTGGCTCAAGGAGCTGCAGAAGGAGGGTCAGGACTCTGCTCTCCTGATCTCCCACCCCAGGGGCTTCTGTGGCCCCCTCCCTGCTTGCCCACCTGTTGGTGGACTGGGGACCACCAGTGGGAATGTCCAGGAGGGAAGGAGAGAAAGGAGCGGCATACACCCAGCTTATGGGGTGCTTGTGTGCGTAGCAGGAGTGGGTGCGCCTGCTGAGCCGGGGTTTCAGGCCTTGCCTTAGCTGCTTCCTGTCTCATGTACTGTCTGTAGCAAAGCTGGTTTGTGGGTGCCATGATCCCCATTAGACAGCTAAGGAACTGAGGCTCAGAGAGGACTCCCGCTGGCTAGCAGTTGAGCAGGGGCCCCAAGAACTCTAGGGACTCCTCCAGCAGCTTTATGGGAAGGCCCAGCCGGCACAGACTCCATGCTAACAACCTGTCATCTCTTCCTTGGTCGAACTATAGACTGCACAGCAGCATCGGAAATACTACCGAGACAAGACCGGCATGGTGCCCCGCGTCCCCCACTTCGTGCTGCCTGTGAGGGAGCGGGAACGGTACCCCATACCCACCGACCTGTGAGTGCCTGCCCTCTCTTCCCCGTGCTATTAACAAACTGATCCACAGGGCACCCACTCCCGCCTGTCTGGGGCCTGCAGAGCACCTGGACTGGAAAACCAGTTAACACCCTTGCCCCACCGTGCCTGCAGTGCAGGGAGACAGATACAGAGAGAAGGAGTCTGAGCTCCAGCAACCTCGGGAGGGGGCCAGGAACCAGAATGGGTGGAATCAGGAAGAGTTTGGGAGCACACACTGGAACCTTTGCAGGCAGGAACCCGCAGACTCCCTGCAGGAGCAACCTTGCAGCGGTGCTGGTCCAATGTGGCGGCTGCTGTGCAGGGAGCTGCTGCCCTCTGGTGGACCCAGAAGGTACTACACCCTCTGAGGGACAACCAGAGGGACTTGGTTACCCAGCCTGGCCAAGGTCTGGAAGGGGCTAGGAACTGATTCCTTCACCTTAGACTTGAACATATCTTGAAAGTCCGCTAACACAGTAAGAAAATTCCTTACAGTCCATCAGTCCCAGCTGCTGTTATCTGGGAGGAATTCTTCCCCCAGAGATGGCCTGCTCTGCCCTGTACCACAGTTCAGGCAGTGTAGCTCCCAGGCACCATCACACAAGTCTCAACTAAGGTGTCCTGTCCCTAGGGTAGGGTGGCAGCTGGTGCCTAGGCTGGGGACTGACAGTTCGTTCCTCACCCCACCTTGGCAACCTCCTTTATTTGTCCTGGGAGGGGACATCAAGAGGTTAGTGGACAGATCTTGGGTTTCCAACCCTGGCTGAACCTTGCTGGCCTGGGGTGCCTCAGCCTTGCCATCTTGTTATGGATAAAGCAGCAGCTGTTCCCATGCAGTTCAGTTGATGTTACAGATACGATCCCACTGCCTCTTCATTGTTATGTGGGTTCATTTCTAGCAGGAGATAGGGTCAGAATCCGCGCCACTTCTACCTCACATCATTGTCTCCACTCTTAATCACAGTACCACTGTGCACACCCAAGTCACTTTTCTCTGAAGCCAGGCTGCCTTAGCAGATGCCCCACAGATGAACAGCCGGCGAGGCTGAATGTGGGCGCCCAGGGCTGTGGTGGGTGTTCTTCATCCTCCCTCTGAGGCACCCTGTCTGACAAAGGCTCTATCCTCACCTCTAGGCCTCCTCTGACCCCAAAGGAGAAATGGCACCTTTTAAGAGTGTCGCCTGACAACCGGAGGACCTACCAGACCTACCCATCGGGGAAGAGGGTCTCTGCACAAGAACGGCAGAAGAGAGACCGCTACTTTGAATTCAGAGCATGAGACCCAGGGCTGAGGCCTGGGAGCTTTGGCCCTGACCATGTTGGCTCGCTTGCAATAAAATCTTGAGCCACGACCATCCCACCCACCTCTTCTCTGAGTCCTAGGGACCTGCCACCATGACAAGAAAGTGCCCTTGAGGGTCACTCTTAAGACTCATTGTGTCTTAAGAGTCTATGGAAAGAAGACCAAGGGGTTCAAGGCAAGGGGGAGCAGTACCCAGCTACTGTGGGGCCACCACCTGCTCCCCAAGGAGGGGCAGGTGGGGCTGACCAGTGTCCATCTCCCAGGTCCTCTAGGTGGCAGGTCACTCAGGTATGGAGACCTCCTTCTGCTTCTGCTGGTATAATTGAGGCTTGAATGCCTCATGTCTGAAAATGAGGGTGATGGGACCCCCAAAACACCACTGGGTGTGAGGTGGGAAGGCGTGCTCACTGGAGCCCTGACTCGCCGTTATTTGGTCCCGTGATGATTTGTGAAGGAGGTGTTATTGCCCCACGTCCCTGATAAAGATACTTCCTCCCCCCGGCGAGGGAACAACATAGCCAAGATCTGAACCCAGTTCTGTTGGATTCCCCAGACCTAGTTTTTGCATTCCACACCCTGCTTGGGGCCCATGTGGGGCCTGAGGAACAGTATTTGGGACCCTGTAGAGGGGCAGTGCCTGGGAGAAGAAGCCACTTCCTGCATTCTGCCCAAACTGGCAGGAACCGCCTGATTTGGCGCCTTCCCCTGAGGCTGTTTCTGAGCTCGTGCATCCGTGGAGACCGAGGCTGTTGCAGGGACAGGGCCTCCTTCTGAGAGCCTGCCGGATGCGCCCTCCTGGAGCTGCTCCTCCAGTTCTCTTCCTTCTCCAAGTTGCCTGGCAGCCTGTGCTGCTGGGGATGGGGGAGAGTGGCTTGGGGCTGAGCCACGCTTCCAGGAGACTGGGGCCAGATGTGGACACTGGCAGTGGGACCCTAGGCCATGTGCCTGGGTGCCCTTGGAGGGTCTGGAGGGTCTGCGCTCACCGGGCCACTGCTTCCCAGCTCCTGGGAGGCTGTGCCCCCTGGGGCAGGAGGCCGGACATGAGTGGTCGCCTCTCAGTAGCTGGCTGTGAGATGGGGACCTCAGGCCAGGAGTGTACCCACACCACAAGGCCTCTCCACATTCCAGTGCCTCTTGGATTGGATCAAGGGGACCCCATCAAACAGCAGGGCCCTCATTCTTCCTGAGTGGGTGAGTCAAGATCTAAAGGTAAGGGGGCCACAGTGGACTTCAAGTACATGTGAAGGCGACACAGCCCTTCCTCCGTAGCCAGCGGTTAGCCACCTCCCCTGTGGGGGTGGGTGCCATCGAGTCGGGTTTGACTCATAGTGACCCTCAAAGGGTTTTCAATGGCTAATTGTTTTGAGATTGCTTTGGGAACAGATTGCTGCGTCCTTCTCCTGTTTTTGTGGTGCTGGGGAAGGAACCTGGGTCCTCAGAGAGTCTGGAGCAGCACACTACCAACTGGGGTGAGCCCCAGCCCCGGCCACCTCCCCTAGGACAATGTGAATATGAAAAACCATGCATCCCTCAGGTGGGCCTCTTACAACTCTCAGAAGTTCCCATGAGGGGCTTCTGCTGCGTGCCAGAGTCCCCAACAAGCTGGGCCCCAAAGTGTCACTGGAGTGGCCAGATTCATTCCAGCGCTTGGCTGAATGGCAAAGCAAATAAGCGCTGATTGCCGGTCACACACGGTCTTGTCCCAGGGGCCTGTGCGTGCCAAGTGGGGCCAAGATGTCTTCTCCATGGGATAGGGACAGGGAAGCCAGGCGCCAGTTGGAATGACAGCTATGTGCACATCTCTGTGCCACTCTGCACTGGGAAATGCTGGGGAGGGGGGTGGTGAGGGTTCCAGAGAAGAGAGGGAAAGACACATGCTTTCCTAATGAACTCCGTTTCCGTTGGCCTTGTCCACTGCTCTGACAGAGGTGGAGATTTGAACTCTATTCTCAAAAAGATTTCTTCTGTTCCTCAGGCCCCTTTTCTTTTTCAACTGAGGGTTGAACCCCGGGCCTCACACTTGCATGCTTTTCAAGTGCTGGACCACTGAGCTGTACCCCCAGCCCATTTTTTTACTTTTTGAGACTTTACTTTTTACTTTCTTGGAAAGATCCAAGAAAGACTGGTAAACATGGTCAGGGAAAGACAGAGATGGCTTGTCATCTTGAGGGTGTCTGCACCAGAGAAGGCCATTAAGTCCCCTTCTACTCTTAGAAAGCAGGGGGAAGGACCCAGCAGCTCACTCCTGAAACAATCAGCCTTCGAAAATCCCAGCTTGCTTAGAGTTGTTAGTGAACCTAGGGGGGTGCAGTGGCACACGCCTGTAATCCCCGTGGCTTGGGAAGTGGAGGCAAGAGGATTGCTAGTTCAAGACCAGAGGCAGTCTGCGTAATTTAGCGAGACCCTGTCTCAAAAAGTAAGAAAATGGGCTGGGGGTACAGCTCAGTGGTCCAGCACTTGAAAAGCATGCAAGTGTGAGGCCCTGGGTTCAACCCTCACTACAGGAAAAAAAAAAAAAAGACTTGTTGGTGAACCTAAGCCCTGGAATGAGCAGTTCTTAACACAAAGTCCCTGTGTATGACCTTGCTTTCAAAAAGCAATGGGCTGATGGACTGAGGCAAATGCTTTTCTTCTGCTTTATTTAATAAACAATATTCTAGAGGTGAGGAGGGACAGAGACAACATCATCCTTCAAATCAGATCCTCCCAGTGCCCGGAAGCCGGTGGGTTCCATTGTTCTCCTTTGTGGCTGCTGCGTCAGGGATTTGCAGCCACGTCAACAGCCCCAGAAGTGAATCCGGAAGGAGCTGAAACAAAGAGTCCCATGCGCCACTTGGAACCTGCCGTTCTAAGGGGCCCCTTAATGCGGAACTCACAGTGGTCCTGCCAGTCCCTACCCTGGCCCATCCCTTGTGTTCCTCTCTCTGCGCACTGGCCCAAACCAATCCAAACCTTTACACCAGAATGCAAAGGGTTTCAGAACACCTGGCCTGTGAGAACAAGGGGCAAAGTAGCGACAGGCTTAGAAGACATGTGTCAACAGATGCCAGCTCAGAGCAAGGCAGGCCACTCTGACGGGGCTCTTCGGTTATGGCATGGACTGCCTCTGTGGGGAGTGCACTTCCTGTTACTGGAAAGATCCAGGAAAGACTGGTAACCATGGTCAGGGAAAGACAGAGATGGCTTGTCATCTCGAGGGTGTCTGCACCAGAGAAGGCCATTAAGTCCCCTTCTACTCTTAGAAAGCAGGGAGAAGGACCCAGCAGCTCACTCCTGAAACAATCAGCCATGGAAAACCCTATGAATAGCAGAGACGCACTGACATAATGACAGGCATGACACAGTGTCGGGGAGTGTTTCATTCTGTTGTGCAGAGGGTTGCTGAGTTGGATGAAACTCGAGAGCACCTAACAACAATAACTCTTAGAAGTAGAGTTGGCCTTTTCTCTTGTTAAGATTCTTTTCTTCTATGAACTCAACCACCAGCATCTTCACCGTCCTGTGCAAACTCCCAACTCCCAGTGACCACTGGATACCAGTGGCAAAGGCAACTCCCGACCCATCCTGGAGCCCAGTGGGCCGAGGGAGAAGCACACAGATGTGCTGGCTGTCGAGGGGCACGCTCCCGAGGCAGGACCACTCACATCATTTGTGAAGCCTGGAAGCTGATCCTCCCCTCCCTGAGTTCAGTTCTCCAGGGTAACCTAATTTCCCAGGCCCTGCAATTGTGCTGATTCTGAAAGAATCTTCAAAGTGCCCTGGAAACTCACAACTTCTTGGGAAGACTGAGACACTGCACTGGCCTAGGGGAGACTAAGGGGGCCCTTTTCGCCCTCTGCCATGCTGGGCAGCCCCTCCCTCCCAAACTACTTACTTCATGAAGTCTAGAGACTTGGCCATGACGTGTTCAAACTCTGAGAAGGACAGCATATTGTCATTGTCTAGATCCGACTCCCTCAGGACCTGGCTGAGAGGAGCCCAGTGTCAGACAATGAGATAGGGCTCAGGGGCAGGAGATGCCCCATGCCAAGGGGATATCATATGCCAGGATCTCTGCCAGGCCCCCACCCCTGCCCGTGAGGCAGGTTCTCACAAAGAGGTGAGGGAGTGTGTGCTGAGGTTGGTGGCCTCATGGGCTGACTCTTGATCCTGGCAAGATTCCCTTTGGGTTCCCCTAGCGCCAATGTGACAAAGGTGCCTCCACTCGCCCCATCACCCAGGCACAGGCAGGGGTCCAATCAAGCAAGAGGCAGTGCCGACTCTGTCAACGGTTCTCCTAGTTTGCTCATTCCTTCCAGTTCCCATCCAGACCAGAAACACTTGAAAGTTTTCATGGTCTGAGATCACAAGGATCTGAGCCTCATCTTGGATTTGGGGCGCTGTCTTCATGCCTCGTCACTCTAGGACATCTGGGCATCGTGTTGCTCAGGGACACCATGTGGATGTGGGGACAGAGGTTGTACTGTGGCCCTCTGATGCCAGGCTCCTGTAAGTCTACCTGAGTGCGGTGACCCTGTGGGTGGGAGGTACCCAGATGGGTGAGTGAGGCCCACTGCTTTGGGGCCCCTGGAGGGCCTTGGAGGAAGGACAGAATGTGGAGAGGTAGTTGCCTCCAGCTGTGTGTCCCCGTCTCAGGGCATCTGTGCTACCCATTCCCCCCGGTGGGGAATGTGCCATCTGCTCTAGGCTTGGGCCTAGACCTCCTTCCAAGAAGGTGGCCTGACATCCTGGGGCTTCGGGGGGTGACCCGGTCCCCTGGGCTCTGCCCTGCACCCCCGGGGCACACACGTGGCGTGTGAGGTCCATCAGCAGGTCCTCAGACACGTCGTCACTGCTCAGCAGTTTCAGCAGGATCTTCTGCAGGTCCTCCTCGTCGATGAAGCCGTTCTCATTGAAATCTGCAAACAGGAGGCAGGGCCTGTGCTGAAGGAATTGGAGGCTGATAGGAAGCAGCCCTGAAGAGTTCTGGGCCCATGATACACCAGCCTCCCATCAGCCTCTGCAGGGCTCAACTGTCCCAGGCAGGTGTAGGACCTGGGACACAGGGCTTGAGTAGGCCTACTAGGTGGGGAATTGCAGCTGCATAGTGGGCTGCAGACAGATGCAGTGTTAAGGAACATGGCAAAAATAATGATAAGCATGAGCATTAATGAGTGCCTACTGTATACTCAGACCTGTCCTGGGAACTTTTCCTATTTTAAGTCATTGAGTCCTCACAATCAATCGTTTATTAGTCTTATTTTACCAAGAGAAAACTGAGGCTAGGGGTGTTACGTGGTTTTTCCACAATGCCAGGAAATGGAAGGGCAGGGTTTCAAACCCAGCAAGGCTGCCCTCAAACCCCACAGCAAGCCACACTATGGAAATCTTCATCTTGGAGACACTCACAAGCCAGATGGCCTTTGGTTGCCAGGAGCTGGGCAGCATGGAGGAGTGGAAGGTGGCCTGGATTTGGAGCCGGGAGCCCTGGGTGGCAGTCCCTACTCCTGTCCCAGTGCAGTAGAGTTACATGAGTGGCCTGGGCATGTGCCCTCAGCTCTTCGAGGCAGTGAGGAAGTGCAGCCCTCGCACTGACAGGCTGGCTTCAAGGACTCTGGCTGTAACCTACACAGAGACAGGGGTGGGAGGCAACTGTCCTTCCAGCTCCATATCCCTCACTGTGAGGACAGTGCCTAGGCAGAGCAGAACGGTGATGAATACTTTATGAATAAATGAATGAATGAGCTGCCCAAAGGTCACACCCTGGTAAGTGATAGAGCTGTGAGTAAAGCCAGGATGCCTAACTCTACTAGAAATCTATGCTGTTTGCCACACATGACTGCACTTATTGCAATAAAATGTCAACTTTTAGCCAGGCAGAGGATCATCCAAAATGAGCACTACATTTCCTAGACACCCTTTCTGCTACATGTGGCTATGGAAGCGAGTTCTGGCCCGTGATATGTAAGCGGAAGAGGAGCAGGCAACTTCTGAGAAAGTCTTTCAAGAAGTCCTCTGGGACAATGAGACAACATTTGGCGTGGAGGAGAAAGCAGCAAGTAGGAGGAACCTGGGTCCCTGATGTGGTGGAGCTTTAGAATCACTGTGGACAACTTCTGGATTTCTACACGTTAGAGAAATAAATACAGAGCTTCCAGCCATCTTGGAAGTTATCTTGCTTAAGCCACTGTTGCTTGGAGTTTGCTGTCATTGCTCACCAAGTTTAATCCTAATTCATCACCTGCACTTCAGTTTCCCTACCTGTAAAATGGGAATAATAGCCGTACCTCCACAGAGGGCAGGTTAAATAGAAAAATACATGGCTGTCACCTACTTGGGGTTTGTAACGTAGAAGATGCTTAGTATACAAGATGCTTGGTAGGTGTAGTAGGGGCTCAATTCTCTACCACCTGCTGATTGTTAAATACTAAAAATGTGAACCTTAGGGCCTGCCTAACATTCCACTTTGAAGAATGGGAGCTAGAGCTACTTTGGGCTATTAGGGAAACTGAGGTCCAGAGTTTGCTGATGTCACAGTGTCCTTCAATGGAAGAACCAAGACCTGTCTCTGTCCCCAAAGGAGGGAGGTAAGTGTGGAAGATA
Organism: Pedetes capensis; assembly: GCA_007922755.1. Classification (NCBI taxonomy): domain Eukaryota; kingdom Metazoa; phylum Chordata; class Mammalia; order Rodentia; family Pedetidae; genus Pedetes; species Pedetes capensis. The sequence continues at coordinate 96,350 of VMDO01000949.1, read as the reverse complement.
CAGCCGGATTCTGGGTTCCTTACGCAGTGCCATTCCCCTGGCTGGGTATTTTCAGTCCCGGGCCCCGGAGACAAAGACCAAGTTGCTCACTGGTGCTCTCGTTGTGCGGCTCTGCCATCATGCACCACGGGAAGTGGCTTGAAGCAGGTGAAAGCAGTACAGGGACCTGGAGGCACTGCGCAGCCTCAGTGACACCACACTGCTGGTGAGAAGCTCTTCAGCACCTCCTGGAGACCTCGCAGTGTCCCCAGGCATCCTGCTGGCCCAGCTCCTGTATGCGGAGACTGCAGCAAATGACATGGCTTTGGTCCTAAGCCATCAAGAAACAGAATAATTTGCGAGAGTAAATGCAGTCCTGGACAGTTCCTCTCCTTTGGGGGTGCAAGGGCAGAGCAGCCTGGGAAAGGGCTGGGGGCAGGGAGTCTGGGCCTCTAGCCAGTTTCCAGCCCATGTGGTCCCCTCAGCTTGGGGACTTGCAGCCTGCCACCACTTGGGAGGAGGTGGGGCCTTCCTCTCGCTGTTTCCCTCCAATGGGAGAGCTGGGAGAGTCAGGGCTGAGCTGTCAGCTCCCTCCAAAATACTCTGGTCATCATCCCAATGTTGCTGTCATTCTTAGTTTTGCAATGTACAAGATACTGCTGTAAAAATGACCCATTCGTTGAGGGAGAGAGGACACACTTTCACAGCAATTCCCATGAGAACGGAGTTTTCTGCCTGGTCTCTCTCAGCCATTAGCATCCCTATGGCTGTGTGAGGTCTTGGGAGGGAGCGGCAAGACCTGCGCAGGCGCTCTGCCTGAAGCAGATCCGTAGATCCGTAGTTGGTGAAGGCCATGCCTACAGGAGCAGGAAGGTGTGACTGGGGTGTTGGTCCATGACAGGTGACAAATCTCCCCAGATGTGTGAAGAGATGGGAATTGAGCAGGTGGGGCTTAGAATGTCCTTCGGAGTAGAAACTGGAGCCCAGGAGGTGAATTCCTGGGAGGTACAGCTGGCCCTGCTCCATTCTTGACCAATAGCCATTGTCACCGCAGTTCTTGCTCAAGATGACACCAAGTCCAGTTTAAGATATGCAGCTCTCCAGTCTCCTTTGCAGCTATGGGTGGCCACATGACACTGTTCTGGCCAATGAAATATAAACTAAAGTTGCTGGGTGGAGTTCCAAGAAAGCTTATGAAAGGAGAGTTGATTTATTTGTGCCTCCGAAGGTACATTTGGTCCTTATCCCTTCTCCCATCACCTTTCTTCCGGCCTAGAATAAAGATGACATGTTCGTGGTCACAGAAACCATTTTGTGATCATGAGGACAGTGGTCCCATACTGTTGACAGATAAGGAGGCTTCAAGGAGCCTGGGCCTTTCGTTATTTCCTGGAGCCAATGACCCAGGTCTGGATGGCCTGACTCCAGACTTTATTTTTTTTTTCGACCAGAGACACAGTTACACATAACCGAATGCAATCCTTACTGATATAGTGGGCTAGAACAATAGCTCGCAAATTCTGCTACACATTAGAAAACCCAGGGAGCTCTGAAAAAGCCCAAGAACTAGGATATACCCAATATCATTACATCAAGTGTCTGGAACTGGGGCCCAAGCAACCATGTACTTGGTTTCGTTTTGTTGTGTTTTGCTTAACTCCCAGGTGATTCCAATGTGCAGCCAAGTTTGAGAGGCAGTCGGCTGAAGCAAGGCTGCCACCTGGACTTCCTGAGCAGCCTCCACGGGCCAGCACTAGGCGTGCTAGGCACAGGCATCCTGAGTTGCATCTCTTATCAGGCTGACAGCTGCATGAGGCCACAAATCTTCGGAGCCCAAAGAGAATTCAGATTTGTCAGGATACATCTGATGCAGCCTGGTGTTATGAGTCCCTGGGCAGCTATGTGCACAGCTGATTTGCATGGCGGTGTTGGGCTTTGGGTTTTTGTGCTTGGGTTCCAATGGGAGGGAGACTGGGTGCTTGAGGGACCTGGAAGGGGTGGAGGAAAACATAGGACCGTGGGGGACAGGACCCTGACTTGACCCAGGTATGCGATCTGACTTTTTAGAACACAAGGGCTTTGCCCTGTTTTGGAGCTGAATATGGTTAGCCTTTATGCTTGGAAGCCTAGCAACACCTGCTGTTCTTAAAACCCCTCACGGGTTTGGGGTTTCCTGTTGGTTTGCCTCTAGAAACCCTCAAAAGACAGCAGAGCAGACATCTGCCCAGGTCACACTTTACCGCGTCTGAGGAGGGTCTCCGCCCCTAAGTGTTCATTCGCGTGACTCTGCTGCTTTTTGGCTGTAGGTAATTGGGCAAGGCTGGTCATCAGCCCAGGCCAGCAGATCATTGATGTAGCTGAGCCTATCAGTACCTGCTGAGAAACTGGAAGGGAAGAACAGGTGCTTGTGGCTAGACGGTCAGAGGGGAGCCCACAGGCCACCTGGGCCTGAGGGTTGTCATCTTTAGCCCATGGGCAAAGAGGCATAAAAATCAGATCTCAGTGTGAGGAGGTTCAGAGAAAGAAGCAGAGAGGGGAGACAAGGTAGCTACAGAGAGGAGAAAGCTCCTGGACTGCTTTCCAGCTGTGTCCTAGGCTCTCGGGGAGGCTGCTCACTTCACCCAGGGGGTAGATACTGCTGGCAGGGGACACACCCTAGTGTCCCCTTGTCTCCTCCAACACCATGATCCACACCTCTTGGTGTTCATGCTTTTGTATCATCCCACCCCTCTTTTGTGTGGGTGAAGACTGTGACTTGCTTCCAACCAACAGAATTGGGCAAAAGTGATGGGAAGTCACGTTCATGATCACATGATATCATGCAAGACTCCATTCCGACAGCAGAGTGACTCAAAGGACACTCTCCCTTAATATCTTCGAAGAATCAAGTGGCCATATTGGGGGTCCTATGTGTCAAGGAGCTGAGTTCAGCCTCTGGAAGCTGAGGGCATCCTCCAGCTGATAGTGAGCAAGAAGCCAGGGCCCAATATCCTATGGACATAAGGAGCTGGATTCTGCCAACAACCTGAGGGAGGCTGTAGGTGAGTCTTCCCCAGTCAAGCCTTCTCCAGCCAAGAAGGCAACTTGACCAGCTTTGATTACAGTTTTGAGAAACTCTAAGAAGAGGGACCCTCACAGACAGGGAGATCACAAATGTATGTCATCTAAAGCCTTTAAGGCCTGCAGCTGTAGCACTGTGACATCTGATTCTGTCAGATTTCTGAAGCTAAGCAGGGTCGGGCCTGGTTAGTACTTGGATGGGAGACCACTTGGGAACACCAGGTGCTGGAGGCTTGGGTGAAGGATCCGGCAACCCACTCCCAAAAGTCAATCTGCCATTGAAAACCCTATGAACAGCAGGGAAGCACTGACAATAGTGTTTCCCCTGTTGTACGTAGGGTCGCTATGATCCGGATACAGACTCGACGGCACCTAACAACAGCAACAACAAAGCCTTTAAGCTTGTGGCAATTCACTGCACAATAGTGAAAAATGATTCTCCCACTCTTCCTTATCAGTTGATTTTACCCAGGCAAGCTTCTGTGACCTGCAACCTGAACATTCTTGAGATGCAAGCACTGAGCTTGACCAACTTTCTCCCAGAGGCACTGTCCTTTCCAGTAGAGCATGGCAGGTGCTTGAGGCAGCACAGATGCCTTCTATGCTGGAAGACTTGGCAGAGAACAGCAGCAACCAATGGGCCATAATGCCTGGTATACATTGGGAGCTCCCCAGGGATGTGCAGAAATTCTTGAGATAAGGAAGAAGGAAGGCTGTCTTGGACACGTGGAGCCACTGAGCCAAGAGGATGTGGGTATGTGATTTCACTTGTACCTAATCCTGTGTGGAATTCACTGTAAATTTGTGTCTTGTATCAAATTTAGGACATATGGGGGTATTTTTTCCTTAAATATCTTTTCTCCATTCAGATCGTAGTATAAATATAACAATAGTATAACTGTGTAACCGAGCTCATCCTGAAATAGAAACAGACCCCCGAGGGAATGCAAGCTCTGCAGGCGATTCCATGCTGAGAGCCTGAAGCGCTGGTGTCAGGAGGGGGAATCTCCCTCCCAGGAAGACTTTAATAGCTGAAGATGACCTTTCTCACAGCTAAGTCTACACCTTTCCTGGCTTTTGATTCCTTTCCTATGAAAGATGGGGGACTGCCACTGGAAAACTGAAGAGAATTTCAGAACTACTTTCTCTTTCCAGTTTGGCCAAACTGTAAAGAAATCTATTAGTCCTTCACCAATTTTTGTTTCCTAAATTTCATGTGAATGCAGGGGAAATAGAGCAGCAAGCTAAGAACCTGATTGTCCAGTTATAAGATATTTCTTCCGATTCAGAATTCTTCAAAAGCATATTTGAAATATGAAATATATGATATTTTTCAAATATCTTTTCTGCTCCTTCCTTCTGAGACTACAACTGATTATAGTTAGAACCTTTCTATTGTCCTACGTGTCCACAAGGCTCTGTTCTTTAATTCTCTCAATATTTGCTCTCAGCTAGGCGTGGTGACACACATCTGTAATCCCAGAACTTGGCAGGCTGAGACAGGAGGGTGGATGTGAGTTCGAGTTCAGTCTGGGCTGTGTAGTGAGTTCCAGGACAGCCTGGGCTACACAGTGAGACTTTGTCTCAAGAAACCAAAAAAAGAGAAAAAAAAAAAAAAAAAAAAGGAAAGAAAGACAGAAAGAAAGAAACATTTGCTCTGTTACTCACATTAGATTGTTTCTATTGATCTGTCTTCAAGTTTACTGACTCTTTCTTCTATCATCTCAATTCTCCAGTTAAGCCTAGCCAGTGAATTTTTGTTTCAGATGTTTTTTGATTCTGTCTTCCATTTCATTCTTCCTTAGAGTTTGTATTTTTTTTTTTTTTCAGTACTGGAGAGTTGAACCCAGTGTCTTGCATATGTGGCATGAGCTTGTCCACTGAACTGAACCCCCAGCCCTTTTTTATTTTTTTTTTTTAATTTTGAGACAGGGCCTTGCTAAGTTACACAGCCTGCCTCTGGTCTTAAACTTGCAATCCTCCTGCCACAGCCTCCCCAGTCACTAGGATTGCAGGCATGTGCCATAGTGCCCAGCATCTTTTAATTCTTTATGCAATCTTTTCTTTTACTGGGTATGGGATATTGCTATGGTTAATTTTATGTGTCAACTTGACTGGGCTAAGGAACACTCACATAGCTGGCAAAACATCATTTCTGGGTGTGTCTGTGAGGGTCTTTCCCTCACAGATTAGATTAGATTAGCATTCGAATCAGTAGACTGAGTAAAGAAGACCACACTTAATGAGAGTGGGCATCATACAAACCACTGAAGGCCTAAAAGAACAAAAAGACTGAGAAAGGAAGAATTCACTCTTTCTGTTTGAGGTGGGCCATTTATCTTCTCCTGTCCTTGGTGCTCCTGGGTCTTGGGCCTTTGGACTGCATTAAGCCACCAGCTTTCCTGGTTGTGCTGCTTAGCAATCATGGGACTTTTGGGCCACTATAATCATGTCCTTGAATGATGAGTAGCTAAAGTAAAAGGAAGACATGATGAAGTTAAAGAACTAAACAGAAGATTTCAAAGGGTAGCTTCAGAAGACAAAATCAAATGTAATGATGTGTGACAAGAGCTGAAGATAGAACACCAAAAGGGAAGAACATTCTCTGTTTTCCTCAAGACTAAAGAATTGAAAAAAAAATTCAAAACTTGAGTGGCAATAGTGAAGAATTCTACAGGGAAAATATTAAATGATGCAGGAAACATCAAAAGAAGATGGAAGGAATACACAGTCATTATACCAAAAGGATGACCAACCTTTTCAAGAGGTTGTATATGATCGGGAACCAATGGCACTGAGGGATGAAGTGGAACCTGTGGTGAAGGAATTGGCAAAATTCAAGGCTCCAGGAATAGACGAAATACCAACAGAGATGTTTCAACAAACAGATTCAGCACTGGAGGTGCTCAATTGCTTATGCCAAGAGATTGGAAAACAGCTACCTGGCCAACTGACTGAAAGAGATCATAATTTGTACCTATTCCCAAGAAAAGGGATCCAACTAAATGTGGAAACTATCAAATGATATAATTAATATCACATGCAAGCAAAATTTTACTAAAGATCATTCAAAAGTAACTGCAGCAGTATATCGACAGGGAATTGCTAGAAAGTCAAGCTGGATTCAAAAGAGAGTGTGGAACCAGGGACATCATTGCTGATGTCAGATGGATATTGATGGAAAGCTGAGAACCCCAGAAAAATGTCTATATATGTTTTATTGACTATGCTAAGGCATTTAACTGTGTGGATCACAAACAAATTATGAATAACATTGCAAAGAATGGAAATACCAGAGCACTTAATTGTACTCATGAGGAATCTGTACATGGACCAGGAGGTAGTTGTACAAACAAGGAAACATTTCCTGGTTTAAAGTCAAGAAAGGTATGCATCAGGGCTGTGTTCTTTCATCATACCTCTTTGATCTCTATGCTGAGCAAATAGTATGAGAAGCTGGACTTAATGAAGAAGGACATGGCATCAGGATTGGAGGAAGACCCATAAACAACCTGTGTTATGCAGAGGACACAACTTTGCTTGCTGAAAGTGAAGAGGATTTGAAACATTTACAAGGATGATCAAAGAAGGCATTATGGATTGTACCTCAAGATCAACAAAATAAAAATTCTTACACCCAGGTCAGTACGCAACTTCATAATATATAGAGAAAAGATCGAGGTTGTCCAAGGTTTTGCTTTACTTGGTCCTACAATCAACACCCACAGAAGTAGTAGTCAAGAAATCAAATGATGTATTGCATTGGGAAAAGCTGTTGCAAAATACCTCTTTAAGGTGTTGAAATGATGTCTCATTGAAGATGAAGGTGTGTCTGAGTCATGCCATGGGATTTTCAGTTGCATCATATGGTTGTGAATGCTGGACATTGAATAAGGGAGACAAGAGAAGAATTGATGTTTTTGAATTATGGTGCTGGAGACAAATATTGAATATACCATGGACTGCCAAAGGAACCAATAAATCTGTCCTAGAAGAAGTACAACCAGAGTGCTCCTTGGAAGCAAGGATGGCTAGACTGTGTCTTATGTATTTTGGACATGTTGTCAGGAGAAGGACATATCCTTGGAGAAGGACATCATGTTTGGGAGAGTGGTGGGTCAACAACAATAAAAAAAAAAGGAAGACCTTCAACTAGATGGATTGACACAGTGGCTAAACAATGGGCTTAAACATAGAAAGGATTGTGTGCATGGCATAGTGTTGCAAAGTGTTTTGTTTTCTTGAACATAGGGTTGTAATGAATCGGATCCACCTCGATGGCGCCTAACAACAGCACAATTGTGTAAGTTAGGTCTTATAATCAAAATATCTCTCTTTCTCACTCTCTTACTCTCTTGTTCTCATTTTTATCCTCACTCTCTCTGTTGTTTTCTCCTCCCTCTTTTCCTCTCCCATCTATTCTGTTTCTCTGGAGAACCTGACTAATACAGTTATGATAGCTGTTCTAAAAATCCCTATCAGTTAACTTCAACATCTGGGTCATGTCAGAGTCAAACTCCCTTCTTAAGTATCACTTCTTTAAAGGAAATTTTTGTATATTGGGTAGCTTTGAATTGCATTTTGGATATGATAAATGTTTTGTTGTTGATACCCTGTGTTCTATTATATTCCTCCAAAGAGTGCTGAAGTTTTGGTTTCTAGCAGGCAATTTGTTAGACTCAGACTGCAAATCCTGTCACTCAGGGGCCTTGTTAAAATGTAGAAAATGTAGTAGCAGCTCAAATCTCAGTTCAGTTCTTTCATCCTTAGCTGAGCTTTTCTGAGCCCACCCTTGTATATGTGATTTAGAGGTCAGAAAGAGATTTATGCATAGTTTATACAAAAAATTTGGGCTCCCTTTCTCTGGCTTTCTTCTTTCATAGACTCTCCCCTTATTTTGAAGGGGCTATGGTTGACCCGAACACTCCGGTTCTTCAAGTTGGGAAGTATTTGGGGTTCTTATCAACCTACCTGATTCTACTCAATCATTTTTACTAGCCCACAGTCCTGGAGAAACATGATAGATACCACAAAGATCTAAGTTATTCCCACGTCACACCAACTCATCAATGAGCTGATGTTACAAGATGCTAGATGTGGGAGGGAGACTATATGGCCCTTCCCTGTTACCCTTCAGGCCCCCACAGCACCCACCGTAGATGCGAAAGGCGTACTCAATCTTCAGGCTGGGGCAGGCATGATCACTGAACACAAATGCCATGCCCAGCACATCCTCAAAGGAGAACACGTCATTGTGGGCAAACACTTTGCAGATGCGGTCTCTGAAAGGGTTGACCTGTGGGTAGAGGGGAGGAAGGGGAAGAAGAGGTCTATCAGGGTCAAGGTCATATCTCTCTGAGTTTCTCTCATTTATCACGACCACTGTGTCCTGGCTTTGAGAAAAAAACAGCAAGAAAGTAACTATTGGAGCAGGTGCTGGCTCAGTGACCCAGGACCCTGGGCATAAAGGGTGGGTACCTGGGATGAGGGCCCTGATTGACATCACTATGCCCACTACCATCTCCTGCACACAAGGTCCAATGGCCTATTATTGGTTGTTACTATTTTTATAGTTATTAAATTTTTCTCTACACTATGTAGAAAACTTGAAAAAAAGGTATAAAGAGGCAAAAGTCATTAGTAATTGACCCCCCCAGAATTAGCCACTGTCAACATATTGATGTAGAAGTTAGACAGACCAGGTTTTCAGTCCTGGCTTCACAATTTACTAGGTAGCAGCCTTAGTTTGTTGTTGTTAGGTGCTGTCAAGTCAGGTCCCACTTGTAGAGACTCTATATACAACAAACTAAACACTACTGGACACTCTGCCATGCCTGGCACTATTGTCAGTGCTTCTCTGCTATTCATAGGGTTTTCAATGGCTGATTGTTTCAGGAGTGGGCTGCCAGGTCCTTCTTCCAAGCCTACATCACCCAGTATTCCCAGGCAATTTCCCATCCAAGAACTAACCAGGCCTTAGCCTGCTTAGCTTCCGAGATCAAATGGGATCTGAAGCCAAAAGTGGTATGGCTGTAGAATCAACTTTAGTTTAGACAAATTATATATCTCCCAGAGCCTAAGACTGCTCATCTACAAGATAGAGCAAGATAATAATTTTATTTGCCTAATAAATCTGAGAAGCTGGACTTCATGAAGAAGAACGTGGCATCATCATTGGAGGAAGACTCATTAACAACCTGTGTTATACAGATGAAAACTCTGCTTGCTGAAAGTGAAGATGATTTGAAACATTTACTTATGAAGATCAAAGAACACAGCCTTCAGTATGGATTGCACCTCAACATCAGCAAAACAAAAATCCTTACAACTGGGTCAGTACACAGCTTCATGATAAATGAAGATTGAGGTTGTCTAAGATTTTGCTATACTTGGTCCTACAATCAATACCCATGGAAACAGTAGCCAAGAAATAAAAAGACACATTGCATTGGGAAAAACTGTTGCAAAAGACCTCTTTAAGGTGTTGAAAAGTAAAGATGTCACAGGGAAGACAAAGGTGCACCTGACTCATGCCATGGTATTTTCAGCCACATTATACCGTTGTGAAAGCTGGATGTTGAATAAAGGATACAAGAGAAGAATTGATGCTTTTGAATTATAGTGCTGGAGATGGATATTAAATATACTGTGGACTGCCAAAAGAACCAACAGATCTGTCCTAGAAGAAGTGCAACCAGAGTGCTCCTTGGAAGCAAGAATGGCTAGACTGTGTCTTATGTATTTTGGACATGTTGTCAGGAGGGACCAGGCCCTGGAGAAGGATATCATGTTTGGGAGAGTGGCAGGTCAATGAAAAAAAAAAAAAAAGACCCTCAAGTAGATGGATTGACACAGTGTCTGCAACAATTAGCTTAAACATAAAGATCATGTGCCTGGCACAGAATCAGGGAATGTTTCATTTTTGTTGTACATAGTGCCACTATGAGTAGGATCTAACTCAACAGCACCTAACAACAACAATAATAACCACTGCCACCACCAGATTGTCATAAGAATTAAAGTTGCACAATGCCTTATAAACAACACTCAGGAAAGTTGTTGTTATCTAACTATCATAAATATCATAATTGACCTAGCAATTTTCAGTTTAGAACCAAAATGTTTCTCAAATTATGTTCCCAGACTGCCAATGTAGCTGAGCAGTAGATCACTTGCCTAGGATGTGTGAGGTCCTAGGTTTCATCCCCAGGAACAAACAAACAGAAATAAATAAGTAAATAAAATAAAATTAGGTTCCCAAATGAATAAGGATCATGTGATTTCAGAAACCCTGGTTCCCTTAAACTTGGCTTGTCCAAGGCCACATGTGGCAAATGAGGGTCCTTCTACGTTAGCATACCTTCTCGGTATGCTAAGGTATGTTAGCATGTGACATCCCAGTTGCCTCCCTGGCAGCTCAGCTGCATCTTGCTAAGGCTGCTTGCTCCTCTCTTTCCAGGCTCCAGGAATAGGCAAGTTGAGTTGCCTCAGGGTGGGCAGATCTCAGGAGAATTTGCTATGGTTTGGATCTTAAATGTCTCCCAAAGTCCCATGGTTTAGTCCTCAGTTTATCATTATTAGAAGGTGGTGGAACCTTTAAGCGGTTGAGCCTGGTGAAATGTCTTAGGTCATTGGGGATAGCCTAAGAGAACAGGGGGAGTCCAGCCCCTTCCTATTGCTATTTGCTTCCTAGCTACAATGAGGTGAGCAGTTTCCTCTTCCACACACCCCTGCTGTGATGTGCAGCCACAGGCCCCAAAGCAGGGGGACCAATTGACCATGGACTGAAACCTACAAACTATAAACCAAAGTAAACCTTTCCTCTTTTTAAGTTCATTATCTCAAGTATTTTGTTACAGAAAGCACATGCTGACTAGCACAAAGTTCAAGGGGGAATTGCACAGAGCAAACTTAAAAATCCTTAAAAATAGTTAAGTACATCTTTGGCACCTCCCCTCACTCTCTGTACTCCTAATCCGTTCTCATCACTCAGGACTGCTTTCCCCAGGGGCCCAAGATTGCCTGTTCTAAAGTTGTGCTGTGTACCCTCAGACCTTATCAGACCTCAACTCTGCTCTTGTGTTCCAGAATGACCCTCAATACCTCCCTTGATCTCAACTGAAATCTCCTTTCCTTATATGTATCTCAGTTAAGAAACCCACTGACTCTGTGAATTTAAATAGCCAATAATTCTCCAATCTTCCAAATTTCTAGTTAGTTGAAACAACTCCCTAGTTGATTTTTCTAGCCCTATTTTTTCTGACAAGATCTCTCTTCAAAGCTCCAGTCTTGTGCAAAAGGGTTCTCTGCTTGGGGAGTGCAGTGGCCTGTCACCTGGCATGGGCAAGTGACCCCAGCAAGCCCCTAGGGGTCTAGACTCCTGTTTAATGCTCTTTTGCTGCCCTAGCATCAGCCAATGCTTACTTCTCTGGCTTTGTTTTTTCCACTTTTGGCATGTGAATATTTTTCCTTCATTCTTCTAGAACTCAGCTATGTATTCAAATGTATGGCTTTATTTTAACCAGTATTTCTATATATTTGAGGTGCTATAGGACATTCTGTGTCCTCTCAGGTGGCTATGTGGTTCTCAAACTTTAGTGAACATGCAAGTCACCTGGGGTCCTTCTTAAAAACATGAATTCGTGTTCAACAGGTATAAAATTTTAGCCATGCAAGGGGAATGAGTTCTGGACATCTGCGCCTAGGCTCCCAGTTCTATGTCCTGCACTGTAAAATTTGTTAAGAGGGTAAATCTCATGGCAAGGGTTCTTCCCACATTTTCTTTTTAATTTCAAAGAATGAATGTGTTCATCACAGGGTAGGACATGAGTGGTATACATTATGTGAAGACACACACACACGCACACACACACACACACACAGAGAGAGAGAGAGAGTTCTATGCTCTCTCCCTCAGAAGGCCTGGAGTATAGGCCAGTACTATAGGTTGAATCAAGTCCCCTCCAAAATTCATATATCGAAGTCCTAACCCACAGTAGCACAGAATGTGACTTTTTTTGGAAGTACATTTTTTGTAGGTGGCATTGACTAGGAGAAGATGAGGTCACATGGAGGAGAGTGCATCCTAATCTAGTACAACTGTTGTCCTTATAAAAAAGGGAAATTTGGACACAGAGACAGTACATTCAGGGAGACTGGCACGTGAAGATGGAAGCAGACGTCTGGGCGATGATTCTACAAGGCAAGGAACGCTAAAGATTGCCAGCAAACTGCCAGAAGCTGGGGAGAGCCCTGGAATAGATCCTCCCCAACCCATCCTGAGAAGGAACCAGCCCTGTCCATACCTTGGTCTCAGACTTCTAGCCTCTAGAGTTAAGAGACAATAAATTTTTGTTGTATAAGGCACATAGTGTGTGGTACTTTGTTATGGCAACTTTTGTAAATGAACACACCCAGCAATTTGCTTTGTAAGTTAGATTCCCCAGATAAGGAGGGGTCTGTTATATCATTTCAGTGATATCTATGCAAAGAGTAATCAAAAGACATGATGAAAGTTTAAGTTTTAAAAAGTTTACTACAGTAAAAGTGTGCACAGAAAGTGTGGCAAGATTTTCTATTTTTTTTTTCTTTTTAAATTTTAGATTACAGCTTCTGCTTCTTCTGGGTGGACAGGAAATGTAGTTTTCCTATATTGTCTTTTTATTTGCAAAATGGAAAGAATTAGCCATGTCCCAGTGCCAGGGATTGTTGTTGAGATCAAAGAAGTGATTGAGGAAGCCCTTGGCATATTGAAATGTGACATAGCCATTCTATTGATGAATTACCTAACTTTTGATATTAGTACAATATCCCATGCTATAATAGGAAAAGAAAGCCTGGGGTTTAGCTCAGTTGGTAAAGTGCTGCTCTATACTCTGTGGCTTCAGAAAGTGGCAAGAACAATCTTTGAAGCCAGGGGAATGATTTGAGGGGACCCAATGGCAATGTATCTTTTACTGCAAATTAAAAAAAATTTTTTAAAATATTCACCATATTTTTTGATCACACCTCGTACACATCAAGTACATATGTTCCAGGAGTGGTCACGGTGACCCATTAGAACACCCAGACAAGTTCCGCTCTTTCTGGCTCCTCTATTCTTTCCCCTAAACATCCCCAGAAATGCCTGGTTTGACTGCCTCCAATGAATGCTAATAAGGCTTATCTCCTGTGTGATGTTCCAGGTTACATGTACCTAGCAAAGTGGCTTTACAGATTACATGACCAAATTTTAACTACATTAACTTCCCAGGAGTAGATCTGTAGCTTAACAAGGCTCCTGCAAGGAAACTGCAATTGAAGACAATGTTTGTAATGCAAATGCAAGCGAACAACAAGAAAATGTCAGCGTTGCTATCTCTCCTACTCAAAACACAGTTCTTCTGGATAAGGTAGAAACAGGGAGAATCTGTTCAGACATAACAAGGAATCCCTGCGTCAATTCTGTTTGCTTATGCTCAGGTGCAAGGCAGGTCAACAAGCTCGCTGCCAACACCCACTTCCAGCCAGGGAAGGAGAGCTCAATCTTCCATTCTCTGGGAACTCCTGCACTGCCCAGCCATTGGTGGTGGTGATGGTAGGGAAGGTGGTTGGGGGGGAGGCCATGTCACTCCTCCTTCGCCCCAAGTCACACAACTCTTATCTACACACCACACAAACCCTTACACGTTGTCTTATAGAGCCTGGAAACCAAATAGTTGGTGTGGTAGCCAATAGCAGCAAAAATAGTATGTAAAACACAACATTGGAAGATGAAGAGAAAATATTGACAAAAGATGTAGAGGGATAAGCATTAGAACAGATTTCACTTAAATAGTCAAGGAAAAGCATAGATGTTTCCAACTTGGTTTGCCTGGATTGTGCTTCAATAATGAAATACGTGAAGAACCACATTTCTGTGACCCACTGAAGAAAACAGTGATAAGGAATAAAGAATAAATTACTTCTTTAATAACAATGATAATAACTGGGTGCTGTGGTGCACGCCTATAATCCCAGTGGCTCAGGAGGCAGAGGCAGGAGGATCGCAAGTTCGAGACCAGAGGCAGTGTGTGTAACTTAGCGAGACCCTGTCTCAAAAAGTGAAAAAATGGGCTGAGGGTGCAGCTCAGTGGTCCAGCACTTGCAGAGCATGCAAGCACGAGGCCCTGGGTTCAACCTCCAGTACTACACACACACACACACACACACACACACACACACACACACACGCACACAAATGATGATGATGATGATGATGATGATGATGATGATGATGATAAACAAAAAAAACATTTTGGGGGAAAATTGGGTATAATCATTGATGGAAAGGCTGGTCCATGATGAAAAGAGACTGATACGTATGGGAAACAGATTCCTTGTAGGATTCTCTGCCAACTCCTGTGGTCACAGCAGGTAATCCAAAAATTCAGAAAGTGCAACAGGATGTGTTGATATAGTAAGGTCTTTTAAAAAAGAGTTTAAAATATAGTAAACTTGTGCAGTGCTTTATAATCAGAATAGACATGACTATGAAAATCATGGAGATTTGCTGGTTATGTCTCAGCAGAGCTCTTAAAAGACCCATCAAACTTAAAGCTGAGTTATCCATTTTTCTGCACAAAAAGACAAGTGTTTCAAATTGGCTGACGTTTCTATGATGACAACTGCTGTTGGTACTTTGCTACCTATTATTTTACTAAATAATTTTCTGTTAATAACATTTTGTATCATTTTATTAGCTATGTATTTATATGTATTGTGCATGTATATATGTATATTTGTTATTCACCAAAAAATGAACTCAAATTCATTTGACCCTTCAAGATAAATCAGGTGACTCATCTTAACACTACTGCTTTTTCAAAGAAACTCATGCTTTGGAGAGAATACTTTTAAAATTATATTTTTGTTGCTAAAAATATGTGATATCACCTATCAAAAATGTTTACACATGCATACCTGCAAATGTTAGCAAAGGATTTTTTTCTAGCCTGCTTGAAATTTGTCCAAATAGTGCTAGTAGATTTTGAATCTGGCTTGTTAAAAAAATATATGAATGCAATGCTTTCCAATTAGCTTGTAAGAGCCACTGATTGGCATAAAGGAAGACAGACAATTCCTAGCTTAATTGCAATAAAAGGCCTTTAATTGGTAGATAGGGAGGAAAATAAGTGCCATGATTTAATATGGGCAGCCCATGATACATTTCTTTTCTTTGGATCAGTTGTGACAGCTATTAAAATAAACTAGCTCTACCCCATAAATATGTACATTGTATGTTAATTAAAAAACAAGCAAACTAGAACCAGACCTCTACACAGCTCTAATTCTAAGCATTAAAGCAAAATTTCAAAGAATAAGCCTGTAATCTAAGCACTCAGGAGGCTGAGGCGGGAGGATCACAAGTTCAAAGCTAGCCTGTGCTACATAGTGGGACTTTGTCTCAAAAAGAAAAAAAAATAAATTACAAAATAAAGAATAGTGAAGTAGTCCAACCACATTGCTTTCTCTTACATTTTTGTAATTAATCATATACAAACAATAAAATAGTGCAGGGAGGTAACTTTGTTGTATATAATAAAGGGGAATTTTTTTTTAAATATTTTATGAGATTTTTAGCTTTGAAATGTTTATACTTTGCATAGTTCTATCATAATAGTAGTAGTAAATGTATACAGTTGATAAGTGAATATGCATATTCTGTAGATGCACATGCCACATTTTTTTGTTGTTGCGTGTGCACAATCAAAAATGTCTGAGATCTCTAATCCAGACTCACCCTCAGCTCCCAGCTGTGGAAATGAGGCCCTGGGGAAGAGAGAGACTTGCCCAAAGTCACTTGGCCAGCAAGTGGGCGAGATAGCTGAGGACTCAGGCATCCTGAGCCTGCTCCACCCTGTGGGCCCTACAATGCTTTATGTCAAGTAAATATCGAATGAGAGCCAGGAGCTGTGGTGCATGCCTGTAATCCCCATGACCCAGGAGGTAGAGGCAGGAGGATCACGAGTTCAAGACCAGAGGTAGCCTGCATAATTTAGTGAGCCGCTATCGCAAGATTAAAACAAAATTAAAAGGGCGCTGGGGGTGGAGGTCAATGATAGTGAAGAACGCTACCACCTCCTCCTCCCCCTCCCTATGAATGCTTGGAGCTCACTAACAATTCAAAATGTTTACTTGAAGTGTTACAATGCTTATTTAAAGTTCCTGTATAATTAAGTCTGCTCAAGTTTCAATTTCCTGACGGGGGTGTGGGGTGGGGGGAGGGGGGGTGTTCTCTGAAGAAGAACAACAAAAATGTACTGACCATAGGACATCTGGACCCAGACGGGTTGAAACTTAGTTTCCTTGTGTCTCCCTGCCACCCCTTAAACTGTATAAAAACCCCAAGCCCCTCTCCTTCAGGGTCGCCTTCCTTCCCTTGCTAGGGAGACTCTATGGAGGGTTGACCCCTGCGCCAGAAATAAAGCCTCATGTTTATTGCATCGATCTGCGATTCGGTGTCTCTCTGCGGCCTCTCTCCTCGAAGATCCTAATTTGGGGTCTACAATAGAGTGCTTGCAGAGTATGTGCAATGCCCTGGGTTCAAACTGTCAGTACCAGAAAACAAAACAAAAATAAAAACAAGCACACAACAACAAAAAGAAATATGTGATGGAGGCTGAACATGTGACCATTAAAATGTGGAAAACCTTGGAAATAGTCCTCTCTAAAAATTCTTTGCCTGCAGCCATACCACTTCGGCGTCTGATCACGTCAGATCTCGGAAGCTAAGCGGGGTTGGGCCTGGTTAGCATTTGGATGAGAGACCTCCTGAGAACACCAGGTGCTGTGGGCTTGGGAGAAGGACCTGGCAGCCCACTCCCAAAAATCAATCAGCCATTGAAAACCCTATGAATAGCAGAGAAGCACTAACAATACTGTTTCACCTGTTGTATGTAGGGTCTCTATGAGTTGGATACTGACTTGACCGCTCCTAACAACAAAAATTCTTTAATAACTTTTTTTTTCCCAATAAAGTGCAAAACTGGAGATTCAATTAAAGCTGAAGAAGTAGCCATGAGAACTCAGTGGCTGGCCACAGTGACTGTCACTCTGAAGGCAAGAAGCTGTGGAGGAGGCCGGAGGAGCACACACTGCAGGAGGGAGAAGCCAGGAGGAGAAGGGAAAGCAATGTGGGCCATCAGGAATAGGGGGAATAGGGGGCGGGGAGACCAGAGCATGGAGCAGGGGACGCTGTTGCTGAGTGGTCAGCCACGCCACAGAGGTAGGGCTAGGTCAGCAGAGCTGCCTGAGCCCTAGAAGCCATGGACTGCCAAGACATTTCTCTGTGAGGCCTGGCAGGCTCCAGCCAGGAAGACTGTCCCAGGCCTATTTCTGTTCCAACAAAGGGCAGCTTCCTTCTCTCCAGGGTCCCACCTTGTCATTTCCTAGAGGGATAGCCCCAGACATGAGCCCTGTATGACAAAGTATCACTTGGAAAATACACAGCTCCAGGCAGAGGGACTGATGATGAAGATGGCACTGAGTGGAGAGTATCTGAGCGCCTGGGATGCAGCCTCGTGCCTCTTTATGCTCTACCCTGAGCTAAATGACAGCTCAGCCTGTATCCTGCCTGGAGTCCCTCCAGCCTGGTCCCCAAGGCAGACAGAAGAACAGCTAGGAGCCGCAGCGGAAAGTGCAAGCCTCATTAGCAATCACAGGTCCAGTTTACCACATTCCATATTTTTTATGCTACAATGTTAACAATCTGAAATCTGAACCAATAAATTTTGGTACCCATCCAGAGAGTTATAGTCGGCATGAAATTTCATGCTCATTTAAAAGTCTCAGTCATCCAGAGGAGGAAGGAAGTGACAATTGACAAAGTAATGCTTCCATTTCAAGAATAATGCAAACCTCAGTTTGAAGACATTCTGTACAAGGGGAATATAAACATGTCAGCACAGAAACTTATACAGGTAACTCACTAGTGCAATCTCTATCTTTGCATGATGAAACCCAAGGAAGATGAAAATAAATTCCAAATGCTGGGAGTTTTTTTGGAAACAGAAACTACAGTTTGTTGACAAAGAGATTGCTGTCCCTGCCAAAAGCCTAAACGTTTTTTTTTAAAAGATCTTCTCAAAGTTATTGAACAAGAGATTTGATTTGAAGATGAAAGTCAGAGGGAAAATATTTGGACTTAGCTTAAAAATATCTCCTCACCATTTCTCCAACTAGTGCCTAGTCAAAAAGAGCTTTTTACAGTTGCTGGAAAAAATTCACACAAAAATACACCAGTGACTCAATAATGACATCATTGATGCACTTTGATTTTTAAGATCTCTCTCTTTTTTTTTTTTAAAGAGCTCAAATGATATTTACTTCATTTAAAATTTCTGGATGCTATTTAAATTTTCCTAATTTCTAGTGTGTTAATTTTGAATAATACTTTATTTTTATTTATTTGTTTCTGCCAAATCTTATTAAAATGACTTATTAATGCTCATATTTTTAAATATCTTAAATGTTTAAAAGATGGAAAACACCTGTCAAGGAAAGGAATGGATGGACTAACTGTTGGGAGGGGTGCATTGTGGCCAGCACTGCTTAGTCTTGAGTAGTGGCCTCAGTTTACCTGGAGCAGAATCTCACTGAGGAAAGTACTGCTTTTAAGGCCCCTCATGGTTGTGCAAGTTTTGGTGGGCAGACCCTGTGTCCTGAAAGAAGGGTGTAACAAAACCTCTTGTCTTTAAAAACTTCCCTAGGATATACTATGTATATGGGTTGTATGGCTCAATATTATTAAGATATTGATTCTTCCCAAATAGGTCCAAAATATTATTGCAATTCTAGTCCAAGTCTTCCTGCTGCTGTTTGTGTGGAAATTGACAAGCTTTATCTGGAAATGCAAAGGGTCACAAACAATCAAGGTAATCCTCAAGAAGAAGAACAAGGCTGAAAGACTTATTCATATTACCAGACATCAATATCTGTGCTGAAGCTTTTAGAATCACGACAGTGTTATATTGGTGCAAGGGCAAGCGATCCAATAGCCATAATAGATATTCCAGAAGATAGATCCACCTGATTAATGATGAAGGTGACACTGCCATGCACTGAGGGGAAGAGGGAACGTTCTCTCAATAAGTGATGTTTAGCAGTATCCCCATGGGAAAAATTTTAATCTCAATCCCTACCTCACACAGTACACAGAATCAATTCCAGTGTTCATAGATCTAACATGTAGGACTAATAGTAAAACTTCTGACAATAAAACCACAGGAGAATATCTTTGTGACCTTGGAGCAACAATTGTTTAATAATATACAAAAACACCAATAATAGGAGAAAACGTCATAAGTTTGAGCATATTAAAATTATACTATTCAAAAGACATCAGTAAGAGAATAAAAAGGCAAGCCACAACATCCAATACGTGCTTCAGTAGGTGAGTGGATAAGCAACAAAGGTCCATCTAGGCAATGGAATACCATTTAGCAACAAGGAAAAAGCCATTGATGCTTGCAACAATGTGGATGATTCTTCAATGCGTTTTGTGCAGTATAAGATATCAAACCAAAAGGCTACATATTGTATCAATCCATTCTAAAAAAATGCAAAACCATGGACAAGGAAACACATCAGCAGTTGGGGGAGGAAGAAGAAGCCAAATATAAGGGGGCCTCCCAAGGGAAGTTTTAGGGTGAAAGAACCCTTCCATTTGGTGCTCCTGAGGTGGTGGGTCCCTGCTGCTGCTATACACTTCTTAAAACTTATAACCCCATACACCACAAGGGATAAACTTTTACTAGATGCAAATTAAAAACAATGATAACAATGGGATGCTAGTAAACCTAGCATGAAAGGCAGACCTGTGACAAATGAAAGTAATCCTTTTACAAATGTATAATGAAGGCTCATTGAAAGAGCTGGGAGAAAGCCCAGTGCAATGACTCACACCTGTATCCCAGGCACTTGGGAGGCTGAAGCAGGAGGATCACAGATTCAAGGCCAGAGGCAGCCTGCATAATTAAGCAAGACGCTGTCTCAAAACAAAAAAGAGAGGGGCTGAGATGCAGCACAGTGATGGAGCACCCTTGGCTCAAATCCCCTAGTACCGGGTGGAGGGTAGGGGAAGACTGGGAGAAGGAAACTGCACCAAGTAACTTCGGAAAAAAATGTTTCAGCTGAGAACTGACAAAAAAGACAAAAAAGACAAAAAGAACAATCAATACATGGTGTACTCTAAGCAGGAAGTTTATTTCTCACAGGGGTATGGGTTAGCAATTCCGAGACTATGTGTATGCTAGGATTGAACAAGCCTGCAGCCATAGCCCTGTGGCATCCGATCCCATCAGATCTCGGAAACTAAGCAGGGTCGGGTGTGGTTAGTACCTGGATGGGAGACTGCCTGGGAACACCAGAAGCTGTAGGCTTGGGAGAAGGACCTCGCAACCCCCTCCCAAAAGTCAATCTGCCATTGAAAACCTTATACACAGCAGAGAAGCACTGACAATAGTATTTCCCCTGTTGTACAGAGGGTCGCTATGAGTCGGATACCGACTCGACGGCACCTAACAACAAACAACAAGGATTGAACAAACAGGTAAAAGAGTAAAACTAGCAAAGGGAGAAGGCTAGATATGGTACTGGGTTAGTCACTGGCGACATGAACTCATGAGTAGTTTACTTCATATAAAGTGTGATAAATGATGAATGTTGAAATGAAAAAATTTTTATTATATTAAAAGACACATTGCCATTAATCCCTCTCAGAATACTTCCCTGGCCTCTAGCATGCTTATCCCACTGTTCTTGCCACTTTCTGAAGAAGCTCTGAAAATCTTTTTTCATGAGCATCTTTAGTTTTCATCCTCCATCATGACAACACTTTGTCACATATCACTCCTGGAATGGCGATTTTATAGAAACATTATGGTGTGTCCTCATCCACTTATTCATTGGACCTGGCACTGTGCCACTTCTGGTGCTTCCTCAAAGTTGATATGACCATGAAAGGTAAATATTTTTAATCAATTCAAGACATCGATGCAGCCACGACAGTGAGCTAATGACACTCAAGAGAGAGGATTTCAGAACTGCTTCAGAAAGTCATAAGAACGATGGGAGAAGTCTGTTGAAACCAGGGTGTGTATTTTGAGGGAGATTAATAGCAACGTGTCTTTTACTGTAATAATTTTTTTTTTAGAATTTAAACATTCACTGTATCTTTTGATCACATCTCATATATAGATGGATAGATACGAAAATGAAATATTGATGTGTGGCGTGTATGGTTAGTATACTGTTACAGTTTGAATGTGCAATGCTGCCCATCAGGCTCCTGTGTTTGAATGCTTCATCCTTATTGGGTGGCACAATTTTGGGAGGTTGTGGAGTCTTTGGGAATTGGGACCTGCCTGGAGGAAGTGAGTCACTGGGGGTGAGCCTTAGGAGGTTATATCCTGGCTCCAATTCCTGATTTGTTTTCTGCATCCTGGTCCACTATGTGAATAGCTCTCTTCTGCCACATGCTCCCACCCCCTGCTCCACCATGCCTTCCCCACACCTATGGACTGAAACGCTCTGAAACTGTGACCCAAAATAAGGCTTTCCTCCTTTAAGTTGTTTCTGTCTGGTGTTTTATCCCAATGATATGGAATGTAACTAATGTATACATACCTGTATTTTCTAGCTCTGTTCACTAAATAACTTTTCAGCCAAGAACATGGGAAGACTACCTTAGCCATGTGATCAAGGTTAACATCACCAGTGATAGGTCATATTGATATCATGAATCGATGTGATGAGAAGGGCACTTGCCTCTATGGTATTCTTTGCAAAATCCATAATCCCAGTATAAACATGACAGACCCAAATGAAGGGATATTCTACAAAAATACTTGGCCAGTGCTCTCAAAAAAAAAAAAAATCATGAAAGACAAGACCAACAGAGATTAGAAGGGACTACAGCCACATTATGGCTAAACGCAATGTGGGATCTGGGAACAGATAAGGATATTAATGGAAAACCCGATGAAATCTGAACAAAGTTTGTAATTGAGTTCATAGTGTTGAACCAATTTTAATTTCTTAGTTTTGATAAGTGTATCATGGTTATATAAGGTATTGACATCAGGGAAGACTGGGTGAAAGGTAAATGGAGCCTGCCTTATTAAAACTTAAAAGCAAGCATTGAAAGGATCAAATGATTTCAGTAACAAAACTACATTCAGAAATAAAACTCAATAATATTGAAATGAACACAACAAAATGAAGCCCCTGATTATAGAAAATTTACAATGCTTGTTGTTAGGTGCTGTCCAGCCTAGTCTGACTCATAGCGTCCCTATGCACAACAGAATGAAATACTCCTTGACTCTCTGCCATGCCTGGCACTATGTCAATGTTTCTTTGCTCTTCCTAGGGTTTTTAATGGCCGACTCTTTCAGGAGTGGGCTGCCAGGTCCTTCTTCCATTTTTGTGGTGCTGGGGATGCTTAGCATCCAATAAAAAATTGATAATCATGCAAAAATACAGAAAGATAAGAGCCACAATTAAGAGAAAAATCAACTAGTAGGAACAGAGCCCAAAGTGGCCTAAATGATAGAGCAGGCACCGATATTAAAACAACTATCATAACCGTACCACTTTTGTTCAAGAAGGTAGATGTAGCCAGGCACATAAACGTGCACTGCAGTCCCAGGAGGTTCACATAAGCCCAGGAGTTCAAGACCAACCTAGGCAACATAGAGAAGCCCTGTCTCTAAAAAGGAAAAAATAAAGGGGGGGGGGGAACAGCAGTGGAAAGTATGGTGATGAAAACTATAAACTACATTCAAAATGCTGCACAGATAGCAAATAGAAGAAACTTAAAGAAAATGACACCAAGGTACAGCATAATCAAATGCTTTTGTTATTGTTGTTGTTAGGTGCCATCAAGAAAATCTTTTTCTAGAAGGGGAAAAACACAGGAATGCATACACAGGAATGAAAATACAGTGACACTAGATTTCTTGTCAGAAACTAAGCAAGCCAGATGACAATAGAGTAATATCTTTAAGTTTGTAAAGGTGAGAGGGGGAAAAAAAGAAAGAAAAGACCCTTATCCTATTATTCTATACCCAGCAAAAATACCCTTCAAAATATGAAGGCAAAAGGCTTTTCTTTTTTCTCCCAGACAAACAAAAGCTGAGGAATTCAGCAGCACAGATTAGAGCTTTAAAAAATATTAAAATAGGTCCTTTAGGCAGAAGCAAATGCCAGAAGGAAACGTGGATCTACACAAAAGAACACCAGAAATGATAAATATGTGGGTACATATGAAAGACTTCTTTTACTTTTAAATCTTTTTCAGAAGCTGGGGTTTAGCTCAGTTGGTAGAGTATAGCTCTGTGCACTCTGAGGCCCTGGGTTCAATCCCCAACATTGCAAAAAATGAGAGAAGGATCTGGCAACCCACTCCTGAAACATCAACCATGGAAAACTCTATGCATAGCAGAGAAGTACTGACATAGTGCTGGGCATGGCACAGTGTTGGAGAGTGCTTTGCTCTGTTGTACATAGGGTCACTGTGAGTTGGACCTGATTTGAAGGCACCTAACAACAAGAAATTGTTTTCAAGGAGATAATCCATGATTATAGTTGGAGATGTCAACATTTCTCTGCCAATAATTGACAGAACAATTTGACTCCCCCAATCATTAAAGATGTTAAAGACAATCAATCATCTGGATCTAATTCACATTTTATAGAAAGCTCCACTTAACATAGTAGAATGCTTACTTTTTCAAGTGCACTTGGAATATTAACTGAAATAGACCAGATTCAGGGTTGTAAAGCAAGTCTCAATGAATTTAAGATGATTTAAATCGCAAAAAATGTTCTTTGACCATAATAAAAGTAAAGTAGAAATCAGTAATGGAATGATATCTTGGAAACCCTCAAAGAAATCATAAGAAATTAGAAAATATTTTGAGGTAAATGAAAATGAAAATATAAAATTTTCAAATTTGTCTATTTAGTGAAAGCAGAACATACAGGGAAATTAGTGGCATGAAGGGCTTATATTAGAAAAGAAGAAAGAACATTTAAATAAACGTTTAAAAGGTCCTTCACCCATCGGTGGTAGTGAGTCCCTGGGGGAAGAAGTCTATTAGCGGCCAGTAGATGGTGCAATCCATTCCAACCCTGTGCTTCTAAGCCACCTGCTTACCACCCTACAAAGTGGCTATCCCACAGGAAATGGAAGAACTTGCCACCAAAGGTGGATAAGTGGGACATTCCTTCATGGAAGGCTCCTCTTCCTCCCACTCCTTTACCCAGGAAGAATTCCTGGTTCTGGGTCTTTCCAAAGAGCAGCCCTTCAGCACACCAGAGCAGCTCTGCCAGAAGGTGGCAGTGTTGGGTCGGAGCCATTGTGCCAGTTCAAAAACCCACCACCCATGAGCACCTGCTGTACGCATGGCATTGGGTTAGGCCGTGACTATCTTGCAGGCACATGGCAACATAGACATTATCACTCCATTTGACCAAAAGACAACACAAGCCCAAAGAGGGAAGTGACTCCCCAGATTTCAGGCCCCTGACTTTGTGCCACTGCCCTGAGGAACCTTGTCAGGACTCAGTTCTTACGTCAGTGCCTTTTCTACAAGGCTACTCTTGTAAGCCTACAGCCATAGCACTGGCGTCAGATCTTGGAAGCTAAGCAGGGTTGGGCCTGGTTAGTACTTGGATGGGAGACCACCTGGGAACACCAGTGGCTGTAGGCTTGAGAGAAGGACCTGGCAACCCACTCCCAAAAATCAATCCACCATTGAAAACCCTATGAATAGCAGAGAAGCACTGACAATTGTGTTTCCCCTGTTGTATGTGGGGTTGCTAAGAGTTGGACACCGACTCGACGGCACCTAACAACAACAAAAACTCTTTTAAGGTTTTTGTTGTTGTCTGTTGTATGTTTTTTGCAATATTAGGTGGTTGAAGCAGCTGTACCACTGTGGCATCTGATCCGGTCAGATCTTGGAAGCTAAGCAGGATCAGGCCTGGTTAGTACTTGGATGATAAACCACCTGGCAACACCAGGTGCTGTAGGCTTGGGTACCTAACAACAACAACAACAACAGGTGGTTGAACTCAAGGCCTCACACATGGTTGGCAAGTACTCTACTATTACGCCACATCCCAAGCCTCTTTTTTATTTTGTATTTTGAGACAGGTCTCACTAAGTTATACAGGCAGCCTCTAGCCTTGAGCTCAAGATCCTCCTGCCTCAGACTCTCGAGTCACTGGGATTACAGGTCTACAGAGCTATTCTTTTTTTTTTTTTTTTCCTGGTACTGCGGGTTGAACCCAGGGCCTTGCACTTGCATGCTTTGCAAGTGCTGGACCACTGAGCTGCCGCCTCCAGCCCTTTTTTTTTTTTTTTTTTTTTTACTTTTTTGAGACAGGGTCTTGCTAAATTATGCAGACTTCCTCTGGTCTCAAACTTGCGATCCTCCTGCTTCTGCCTCTGGAACAGCTGGGATTTCAGGGCATTTGCCACCACGTCTGGCTCACCAGAACTATTCTTAACTCCATTGGATATTTAATTTACTTTCCCAAGAAAATTTTTCAAAATCACATACATATACACAGAGCATTCGGGCTTTGAGGCATTACCCTGAGTCCCAGGCCCTTGCCAGTGGCAGGTGTTCAGAGGACAAGTCCGTGAGGGAGAAGATGTTACTTCCTCAGTAGGGCATGAAGACCTAAAGCTTATAATCTCAATTCAAGTGCTTGAAGCAAGGGCATAAACATGAATTACTACGGATCTGTCACTGAGCTATGACTTGGGACCCCTGAAATGACGGAGCTGCCACCTCTGCCCTCCATGATGCTCAGCCTGAGCACTTACAGAAGTCCCTTCAGAAAAAGGTACCATCAGAGAAAAGTCTAAATCAAGTACTATAGTCCCTCTTATTCTTGAGTGATACATTTTAAGAACTTCAACAAATGCCTGAAATTTCAAATAGTACTGAACCCTGTGTGCAAGCACTGAAATACCTCAACAATTGCTTGGATGACTGAGAAGGCTAAGTGACTAAGTGACTAATAGGCAGGTGGCATATACAGTGTGGATACCCTGGACAAAAGAGTGACTCATGTCCCCAACAGGACTGCATGAGATTTCATCATGCTTCTCTCAATGGCACACAATTTGAAACATATGAATTATTTATATTTGGAATTTTCCATTTAGTACTTGCAAACCACTGTTGACCATGGGTAGCTAAAATTGTGGAAGGTAGTTGGAGATCAGGGAAAACTACCGTACTAGGGAAGTGTAATGACGAGAGCATTGCATTGAGGAAAGCTGTTGCAAAAGACTTCTTTAAAGAATTGAAAAGTAAAGATGTCACACTGAAAATGAAGGTACGCCTGACTCATGCCATGATATTTTCAGCCACATCTTCCGCTTGTGAAAGCTGGATAGTGAATAAAGGAGATAGGAGAAGAATTGATGCTTTTGAATTATGGTGCTGGAGATGAATATTGAATATACCATGGACTACCAAAAGAACCAACAGATCCATCCTAGAAGAAGTACAACCAGAGTGCTCCTTGGAATCAAAGATGGCTACACTGTGTCATGTATTTTGGACATGTTGTCAGGAGGGACCGATTCCTGGAGAAGGACATCATGTTTGGGAAAGCAGTGGGTCAACAAAAAAAAAGGAAAACTCTTTTTTGGATTGACACAGTGTCTGCAACAATGAGCTTAAATATAAAAAAAGATCATGTGCCTGGCATTGCCAGGTAGTGTTTTGTTCTGTTGTACACAGGGTTGCTATGAGTTGGACCTGACTTGGGGGCACCTAACAACAGCAAATGACGAGAGCTGGGAGAGGGCAGTATGTGCTGAGAGGAGGGATGGGCTAAGGGAAAACCAGGAAGAAGACAAAGACTAGAGCAGAAGCCGAGGCCACTTCAGGGATAGAGGGAGATGCAGCAGGATCCAGAGGAGAAGCTAAGGGGACTAGGAAACCAGGTGAGGCATCCTGCTTCATGTTCCTCCCCCATTTCCTCCCTCTCTAGGCTGCCTGGGTTTCACAGGATGGATGAAACTGTTAGGAAGCAGTGGACAGCAGTGGGACTGATCTTGGGCCCGGAAGCCCCTCAAAGGCCTCCATTGGTCTGTATGATCCTCAGCAGACAAGGAGTACCCTGAGATGTCCATTTCAGTGGCACAGGGTGGGGCAAGTGGAGGTGAGAATATACTCAGGCTAAGGCCCGTCCTCTGCGGGCCAGGCTCCCAGGCCATCATTCCCACCAGTTGCTGGGTTTTAGATGTTCCCTTCCTAAAGTCTGAAAACCAGAGAGGCCCGTATGGGAGCTGTCTCCTGGTGACAGATGGGCTGGCAGGGACAGGCTGAGGACGTGTCCTGCCGGCAGCTGGAGGCAGATCGTTAATGGAACAAATAGGGGAGAGAGGCAGTAAAAATGTTAAATATTATTAAACAGCCATGGGCCCACGTGGCCTGAGCCTGGCTCAGCTCCACTAGGCCAGTCTCTCCGCAGATTCCAGGCTCATGGGTACCTGCCACTGCCCTGAGGAACCTTCTAGAAGAGCCACCTGCCCTAGCCCTCTCCTAAGTGAAGCTCAGGCTGCTGCAGGCCTGAATTTTCAGGAACTACCCAGGGGCCTGGCACTGTGTCCTGGGAGGTTTGGGATAAAGAGTAGACTAAGCGGAGGCTCTGGAGTCTGACTCTAAAAAGTTAATATGATAACTTTTTATTTGACATCTGTAAGATTTTGCTATTTTGCATCTTTTGACCAGTTTACAGAATCTCATTTTTTAAAATTAGTGCAACCTGCATGCACAGAAAGGAAAAGGAAAAAAAGCAAAGAAAAAAGGAACCAGGAAGCCAATTGCACTCACTTGCTTATCAATATCTAAGTACACGCAAAACAAAACTTATCTGTGTTAAAGTGTCTACTCACACTTGTATATTACCATTTTTGACAGCTTGAGATCATCTCTAGGATTTCTTATAACACATTAGACGATATTCAACAGCAGCAAAAGTAAGCCACATGACCTTGTTTATATCATGAAGCCTCTCCATTTCCCTATCTGTAAAATGGGCAGAATCATAACTTTGATCATGGAGTTTCGTATGGTTTGAATGAGACTAATATTCGCAAGCCATGTGGCATTGGCAGCCCCCAAGAAATGTTTGCCAGCATTACAATGCCCACCCCTCTTCACTTGCCTTCCGTTGGTATCACCAGAACCCTGGCACCGGCAGAGCTGGACATTTTGAGCTCCCAAGCAAGCAGGGCTGTGGCTGAGGCCAACATGCTGCCAAGCGCTCACCCTGCCTGCCCGGGGTGGCAGAAAGCTGAATTCTGGCCCCTTGGGATCATGGCTGACCTGGCAGGCTGATGTGGGAGTCAGCTCTGGATGAGGTCTCCAGGGAACGTGAGGAGAGCAGCTCCGGCGAGGAGGGATGAGAAGGGCACTGAGGAGCTTCACGCCTCCCCGTGTGTGAGCTTGTTCAGCGGGTGGCGTAGAGGATCACAGAGCCGCCTGCACACTGACCCTGAGTCTGAGCCCATCAGGAGTTTTAACCAAAATTCAGATTCTTTAGCTCCACTGTAGAACTTCTGAGTCAGCGCCCGAGAATCTGAATTTTAACAAGCTGCAGGTGGTCTTCATGTGGCCAGGCCTTAGAGTGCACAAAAGGCCATAGTCAAACTCATGGGGCCAGGAAATGGCAAGCACAACCCTGCACACTGCTGACTCTCCGGGGTGCCCCTGTGCCCACTAGGACAAAGCCTGTCCACCCAGCAAAGGTGGGCACAGGGCTGGGGGCTGGACTGAGAAGTGACATGGCGCACAAGCCCCCAGCCTGAAAACATTGGTTTGGCCCAGGCACCCCACCAAGCCCTGCTTCTGTCCCCATCTAAGGGCCTGTGGCCAGGCTGTGCAGAGGGGCCTCCAGGTGGGCCCCCCACTTCCCACCTCTCCCATTTTTGCTGTTTGCTCATAATCAGTTCCACCTGTGACAAACTGCCTCCCCTACAAACATGTCCTTTCCCTGTCTTCCTTCCTTCCTTCCAATTTCTGCCAGATTTGTCTAGGAAATAAATACATTTATTTCCATTTGCTGCCTTCTGATAAAAACCACTTCTGCTGAGTACTCAATAAAGTGCTGGTGTTGTGTGAATGACTCTCCATTTCAATGCTATAGCTTTTCGATTTTATCTAATTACGAAGACAACGAGAAAAACAATTGCAATTGACATTCTGATGCCACTGGCAGCGAGAGAGTGGGTTCCGTGAGTGGCAGGACGCTTTGGCTCTGAGAGCTTGCTGCCCAGGGAGAGGTGAGGGGGTGGGAGGCCCCAGAGGCACTGTACGGGGTAGAGGTGAGGAGGGGAGGTGGAGGAGGAGGAGGGGGAGAGGGCCTAAGGCAAATCTCCAAGGTAGGACACTGCCGGGGACCCACCCAACCTCCCCCAAGCCGTCGGTGGTGGGGGGGTGCTAACTGTGGTTTCTACAGGGCTAGGCAGGAGGGAATGTTTGTAGGTCTCCATGAAGAGGCCAAGAGTTTTGTTTGGGTAAATATGAAGTGGAACTCACACGCAGGAGGTGGAGGCAGAAGAGATGGAAGGAGAAGCAAGACCCCCTAGTCCTTATCCATTAGGATCCCCCAAAACGAAAGAACTGAAGGAGGAAGGAGGCCATGCACCCCACAGGCCATGGAACAAAAGGGAGGGTGGGTCACAGCCACTGCAACTCCATTTCTCTTTCAGGGCAAGAAGACCGCAAGTGCCTGGGGCCACGACCCCGGGAGCAGGGTTTCGGTTTCTCTATTTTAATGCTGTTGCACGGTCAGTGGTGACAGCTCTTGTGGCTCAGGTCAGGAGTTTAATGACAGTTTCTACAGTTTCCGTGAAAAATACAAACAAGTCCCTGACAGCCAATATAAAAATCTTTTACGACATAATCCGCACCTGTATTTTACAGGCAGTTAGTACAAAGTTGGAGTCTAACCACCGTGACAAAGCCAGCCACTCAAGGCCAGTCCAGGCACTGGACCTTCCAGAAAGTCACCAAAACAGGCCCCTTGGCTTCTTGGGCTGGGCTGTCCACCCTTCCAGTGTGGCCTGCTGTTTCCAAGCAGCTTTCCTGTGTGTGGGCGGCCAGGGCTTCTAGATGGTGTTGGCACTGCTTTGCAGCTGTTTGGGGACACCCACCTCTAGAACCCCACAGGCTGTGGATCTCAGCATCAAGACAACAACTTGCTTTTTTTTTTTTTTTCCGTACTGGGGGTTGAGCCCAGGGCTTCGCGCCTCATGCTCTGCAAGTGCCGAACCACTGAGCTGTGCCCCCAGCCCATTTTTTACTTTTTGAGACAGGGTCTCTCTAAGTAACGCAGACTGCCTCTGGTCTCGAACTTGTGATCCTCCTGCCTCTGCCTCCCCAGCCGCTGGGATTACAGGCGTGCGCCACCGTGCCCGGCAACAATTTCCTTTTTATCATTACGTCTAAGCAATGACAAGTGATCTGTTTTACCATCCCTTTGAATCACCTGATAAAAATGGGAATGGACTCACTTCCCAGCTGCCCCCTCTCTTCTCACTGTGCTCCACAACTCCTTAATCACCAGCAAGTTCAAGGCTAGGCAACTCGAAGTTACTTTATTGTTTCAGCCTCTGACATTGGGTGATTTTTGAAACCCCCAACTTTCTATTCTTTTCTTTCCTCTTATCTTGGGGACATTGCCCTATTAGCATTAGGCTGTCCTAGACTCCTAAGGGCCTCGTCAACCAGCCATGAGTCATCTTTATCTGAGCTTTTAGTAAGCACCTTCTGTTGGCCCACACCTCTCTGCACCTCATCACCCTTGCCTTGGCCCAAAATGGACAGGAAGGGGAGGAGGAAATTCATGCTCGTTAACGGTTTACTGTGTGCCAGGTGCCATGCCACATATGTGTGTCCCCATCAATGCTTTATTGCAACCTAAGCAGTAGGTATCAGCAACTCCCTTGTACAGAGTCTGAAAACCAAGGAGCAGAGAGGCTCTGTAGTATTACCAGATAAGGGAAAAGCAGGGATTTGGTCCCAAGTCTGTCTGGCCTGGACTTCCATGGAGTACAATCCAGGAAGACCCTGTCTCACTGTGGGAAAAAACATGGGAGGGTGCCAACCTGAGCACCAAGCCATGCATTTATGGCAAGTGCTGGTGCCAGCTCATCGAGGGCCAGCAGAGAGGTGGGAAATGTCCCACCATCCCAGCTTTGGGTGCGGTGCCAGTTGAGCTGATAATCTGTCATGAGAATGACAAGCAGTTCTGCATCTCTCTCTCCTGCGTGGCACCAGCTGGATAGAGTGCAGGTGGAGGGGACCTGGGCTGGGTCCTCCACACACTCAGCAGGACATGTTACCACCCAGCCTTAGTGGCAGTGCCAACAGTTCGGGAACAATTGTCAGCCCAGGGCATCTAGGGTTGTTCTTCTCTGATGCTCTTAGGGAAGGGTGGAAAAAAAGATTGGAGGCAAGAAATGCAAGGTGCCTATCAAAATCCCACACCCAAAGTAACCTTTATGCAACCATGTCAACTGGGAGGGAGGTACCTAGTGGCGTCTCACAGAGCTCTATCTTCTATCATTGATCTGGATTAAGGATATTTAAACATCCATGTTTTATATTTTGTGCATTTCCTCTCCCAATGAAGCATAAATGTTTTCCGCTGTCACTACATACTCAGCGTAATTATCATCTTAATGACTGCATAGTTCTAATTCCCAGAGTGGACGTCTCAGTCGGCTGCCTCCGGTGAGAACCTGGATATCGAGACTAAGAAAATAATTCTGAAAAATGAAGAAAATAATACATGAGGATGTTTACTGAAATATTATTTATAGTGGCAAATAAATAAATAATCCCCTGGAAGCAATGTTAACGTCCAGTAATGAGGCGATGGTTGGGTATGCAACCATTAAAATGATAATTATACAGACTATGTAGCAACGTGAAAAACCATCTGTGCCTAATGGGGAAAAAAAGCACAAAATAAAATTGCGTGTGTGTATTTCTACAGGGTTGGAAAATAAAGCTTGTCTAGGGAAAAAGATGGCAAAAGAAAATAGAAAATGAACACTCTGGGTAGTGGAGTGTCAAGGAATTGCTTTTCTAAAATTTTATTTGAATGCTGACATACTATTTTAACAATAAGCAAAAAGTGAGTTAAAAAAAGAAAGTGTGCTAGGGAGACAATGTGCTAAGCAAGCCCACCATTTTTCCTTCCTAGGAGCTTGGAGGTAGGAGTTTTTGCTTCTTTCCAGCTTTGCTCTCTTTGAGGCAAGAACTGGGTCCAAAGAGAGCTGGACTCTGGGCTTGCACACCGAGGGAGGGGCTCACAGCCGCTGTCCTAGAAGAGTGACAGGAACCAGGGGCCCCTTAAGCAGAGTGCTCCGTGAGAAGAGAATTTCAGTGAAACATGGCCCCAGCCCATCTCTCGGCCTTTGCATCTTAGAATGTCTGTCTGTGTCTACACCTTTCTGGGTACTTGCAACATAGGTGACCAAAGGCAGAGGACTGCTGTTTCTGTGTGGGCTGCTCCCCCTCTCACTGTGCACCCCGAAGAAAGAGCAGTGGTCCCAGCCTCCCTCTTCCCCCTGGGGGTGTCCCTGGTGGCTCAGGGGCCCCTCTAAGGAAGAGAGGGCTGGAGGGAGGAGTAGGGACCTGCACCTCCTGCTGGGTCCTGTTGGGCAGCTTTCCCTTCCCTGGGGGAGTTTTCCTATCCCAGAGGCCATTCGCCTGGGAAAGAACAAGCAGGAACAGCTGGCCCAGCAGGGTACCACTTCACAGAGCGGAAGCCAGTCCCTGCCCCAGAGCTGTCCGCCAGCTGTTCCCCTGACTGCCCTCGTGAAGGTGGCGGCTCACAGGGCGCAGAGCAAGGTCGGGGCTCTATGTGGATGGAGGCCAGGGGCAATGTGAAGCAGGGGCCTCCAGACATTTCCAGAGAAAAGCCATTTCTGATCGGGAGTTCTCTGCCGTCTGAGGAGTGATGTGTTGGTCACTGGCACTTGCCTCAGTCCCCTTGACACTGGGTGAGCCTGTGGGACCACTTCCCTCTGGCATTTGGCTTCAGACAGAACAAAGGAAGAGACGGACCCCTTTCCCAGAGCCCGGCTGGGCTGTCAGAGATGGAAGGACCTTGGTCATCTCTGCCCTTCGTCTCAGCTCCAACTGCCCGGCCAAGAGAGTGGGGCCTACCAGAGCCTGGTCCCCTGTAAGACTTCGGCCACCTCATGCTGGGAGACCTCCAGAGACAGGCAGCTTGTTCTGTCTGGTCTGAGCCTCATCTCTGTTTGACGGTTTCTCTTAGGGCCAAATGAAATGACCCTGACCTCATTTCTCCCACTCACCTTCAGGCTACCCTGGGGGCCAAATTGTTTTCCTCCTCTGCTCATTAGCAAATAGGTCTCCCAAGTCCTTCCTCAGGTGGAACACCCCAGTTTCTCTGCCACCTGCCCAGCAGCCTGGTGGCTATCCAAAGACACACCCTCTTCCCTCTAGCCGTCAGGTATGAGGTTGGAGCTCACATGCGAAGACGCCCCACGTGGCCCCAACGTTCAGAGTGCACAGCCTCGCACCCCCTCAGATGCTCTTCCTCTAGGAAAGCCGCTGCCCTAATCCATTCAGTTTCATGAGGCACAGGGGCCTCCTCACGTCCACCCCCTCATCCAGGGTTCAAAAACCCTCTGAGGTGGGCGGAGCAGCTATCATCAGGTCCATTTTTCTGGTGTAGAAAACAGGTCATATATGACTGGCAAGTTCAAGCGCAGGACATTCGATGGCAATCACGGTGAGCCTAGGGGATTCCAGGGGCCGCACCCTGGCGGCTCCTTTCCAATGCCAGGCACTCAGAAGGGGCCTGTGGTCCTGTGAGCAGCTGAGACCAGAGCTAAGGGGGTGTGGGGAATCCCCCAGAAGGTCCCTCTACAGTCAAGCCATCCCTTTACACCTGGGTGAATGTGTCATCTCCCCTGAGCTGTATTAACCCTCCCGCACAATAGCTGCTCAGGCCACCGGGAATCCTTCAAAGCCACAGGGCGTCTTGTCCCTGTGGAGGCCGCAGCAGGCTGAGGGCGGCAGAGGGTCAAAAACCCTGGGAACAGAGCCCTGGCAGCCCAGGCAGCACCTCGTTAGGAGGCCCGAAGGGGGGAGGGGACACTTGAGGAACAATGTTGTTTATTTTTCTATTTTTAAACAAGTCTGAGGTCCCTAGGGGCGCAAATGAAGTTATCAGCAAAGACATGAGTGGAATAAAGCCTCCAGCTAGCAGGCTGAGAAGGCCCTGGGGACCAGGACTCGCAAAAAGCTGACATGGGCCTTGTTTGTCTTGTACTCTGAGGGGAGGACTGTGCCCAGGGGGCTGGACCAGCATGTCCCCAGGCCCATCGGCCCCTCCCCAGACCCTTGGCTGTCTGTTTCCTCCGAGTTGCCGGGGAGTTGGTGCTCGAGCAATTCTTTCAGGAGGAGCCCATCAGTGTGTCATCTGCCCTTGGAGAGCCTGGCCTCACTTCTGGCCTCCTAGCCAGTGCACACATGATGCCCAGGCCCCGTCACAGGCTGGCCCTGTCACCACAGATGATCCTTCCCTCTGCTGAGCCACCCTCCCCTCCCTGTTCCCTCATTCTGCCCATGCATCTGGTCATCCCACCTTAATTCCCAAATCTCTGGCAGGGAGAAGCACATGCAACAACATGTGTGCATACAGCGCCCGCAAGGAGGGCAGGCCACGGAACCTTCTGCAATCCCGCACCCCTGCCCGCAGCCCTCCCATCTCACAGGCCAGGAATCCGAGGCTCTGAGAAGTTCAGTGACTCGCCTGGAAGCGCACCCCGCTTCCACGTTGTCAGATCCCGTGTCAGGGCCTCACAGCAAGGAGCGCACTGTCCGCTCTTGGGAGCTGAGAGAAATCATGAGTCATTATAGAAGCAATTAAAGGCCTGGGTGAGAAAAACCTCGCAAGAGGTGGTAAGTGGCAATGGGAAGCTTCCCCATCTTGATTCTTTGATTCGAGTTCCTGCCCTTGCCAGGCACTAACTGCATGACTGGAGGGCGGGCAGGTCCCTTAGTTACCTCATGCCTGATTTTTCCCCTCCCTGACCTGGAGACAGTTGTTGTTGTTGTTAGGTACTGTCAGTCGGTATCCGACTCATAGCGACCCTCCTAGGGTTTTCAATGGCTGACTGTTTCGGGATTGCCTTGGGAGTGGATTGCCAGGTCCTTCTCCCATTTTTGGGTGCTGGGAATTGAACTTGGGACCTCAGAGACTGCAGAGCAGCGCTCTACCAACTGAGCTAAATCCCAGCCCCCCTGGAGACAGCAGCAGTAGCTAATTCCCAAGGTAAGTGAGATGGTCCCACAAGATGTGGCACAAGAGGAGATGGGAACCATCAAGCTCTGGGCAAGTGGAAACAAAATGCCTCTCCAGCTCCTGCCCCCAGACAACAACGCGAAGAATGGATTGAGCAATGGCACCCAGGCAAGTAGTGGGGAATTCTATCCATCACCTTCTTCAAGAGGCAACACACAGGCTGCGGGATACAAAATCCCCCTAGGTCGCATGGAGGGAACCCCATAGGTTCTCCCTCCCCAGCTCAGAGCTGGAGTGCAGACAAAAAAAACCCTAAAACTAGAACCTAGAGCTTTTCTGCACCTTCCCAGACTTTCCTAACTACCCGATGGGCAGTTTGTACCCATTTAGAAGATGAGTAAACTGAGGCCCTGAGAACAGTGATGTGTTTGTGATAAGGCTGAGGCTAAAGGCCAGATCCTGTCCCTCTGCTGCTGCCTGCTCAGCCCAGAACAGAGACTGTCTTTACATCACTGTGCTTTTTCTGAAACAAATGCTTAATTCTTTGGCTGAATGTCTAAATAAGGATTTTTGCCAATTCTGAGCCCTGCTAACTGATGAAGTTGTCAGAAAAAGATCTAATGATGCTTGAAAATGCAGGGAGTGAGCCAGCTGCCAAATTGCCCTCCCAGCTCTGACTCCACATTGGGGAGCCGGGACCCTCCCCCGGGGTGGGGAGGGGCGGGGGGCGGGGAGCGAGGGCTGGAGCCTGAGCCTCTGCCGAGTTTCCGGCAGCTGTGGGCAGGACAACTTGCTTAACCCCTCTGATCTGCTTCCCCGCTGTAGAGGGGGGTGGCAACTCCCTCCTCGCACAAGTTACCTTGTGGGTTAGGTGATAGGATGTACGGGTGACACGTGCCAGACACAGCCTGGATTTCAGACCGGCTGGGAGCTGGGCTGGGGCAGGCAGCTGGCCTGAGCTTCACTAAGTGGACCCTATTGGCATCCTAGGGGAGCTGAGGGCTGGGGTCGCAGGCTCCTCTTGGGGAGCCGCTGGATCTCTGATCAGCTCTTGGTATTTATTTATCTTTGAGATGCAACTGCTTCTCGCTGATGGGTGAAAGGCTCTGAGTGACCTCAGGCCGTGGAGGCGGGGCCTCCGGGTGGGAGCCTGGGAGCCTAGACGGGGCTCTTTGTTCTCTCTCCTTTCTCAGTGGAACATTTGTTCCACTCCGGAGTCTGGGCACTAGGGGTGGGGCCCAGCCTGGGGACTTGGGAATCAGACAATTCCCAGGCCTTCCGTAGGAGCCAGAGAGGCTGGGCCCCCGGAGCTGGTGGGGCCCTGCTGTCATGAGCTGGGTCTACATAACAGGCCACTCCCACACAGGGACACACATGGGGCCTACTGCCTGAGGATGGGTCCTGCAGGACCCATCACCAACCACCCAGCCAACAGTTCCTTCCCACCCTTCTTGTCCCTGTCTTACACGTGTACACACCCAGGTGTCACCCCCCTGGTAACCTGGATCCCATCTTCCCGAGGAGATGGAGAAGAGTGATGATAAGAAGTTTCGAGTTCCAGTGTATTTTTGTGACTGTGTGGCCTTGGGTGGGGCTTTTAACTGCTCGGAGCCTCAGTTTCCTCATCTATAGGATGAGGAAACACTCGTGTGCCCCACAGAGCTGCTCTGGGAGACTCAAATGAGACAGCATATGAAAATAACTAGCACCCAGGAAGCGTGTGACCCGGGTTGGTGGACATTCGGGCCTGGGAAGTGGGATTGCTGGGTCGACCCAGGCTATTGCTATTTTAGCACTGCAGGGAGAATGTCTGAGGGTGAGGGCAGGCTCAGGGCAGTGGCCTAAATACAGCCTGAGGATTATCGCTGAGCCCAGCTGTCCCTGCAGGGGCCATGGGTGATCAAAGACCCCCCTTGCCAGCTGCCCGCTTGCAGCTGAGTTCTTTGCCCTCTGCATGAGCACAGTGCGCTTCGAGGGCTGCCCTGGGATCCTGTGAGTTAGGAAGGCTGGCCAGCTCCTGATCACGGAACCGAATTTCAGGTGTGGAGCTTCCTCCACCAACACCCCGGCACCAACTCCCCAGCAACCCTGAGGAAGGATGGGGAAGGAGTTCTGAAGGGCGGAGCACGGACATAGCCCAGGCTGGGCTAAGCGCCTGGGTTCGAACCTCGTTTCAGCCTCTGATGAGCCCTGTTACCCCAGGTGGGCCATGCACCACTGCAGGCTTTGGCTTCTTCATTGGTGAAAGACTGTCTGGCCTTGAGAGGCATAGTCCTTGGAAGGAACAGGTGGCGGATATGACAAAGTTGTGACCAAGTTGATCCCCAAATGTGTGAAGACAACTCCTGTGTTCAGGTACTGCCACCATCCCACCCCATGTCCTCCCACATGGACGAGCGTCAAACTCTCCCAAATGTGCCCCCTTCATGGACAAGGGCCTCCAGGACACCTCCAGCCCAGGACTCTGTGGGATGAAGCAGGACTGTCATACGGGACAGCTCTTCTCACTGACCTAGGGAGTGAGGACTACGTTGGAGGCAGTGGTCTGGCTGGGGCTGGCCCTCTGTGGCATCTATGTGCAGGTGCTCTGAGTGCCCAGCCCTGGTCCGGGCTTGGCTCCAGGACACACTAGGAGGTTCTCCTGGCCCTGTGGTCCTCAGGAAGCTTCTCAGCCCACTAAGAAGTGGGAAGGAAACACTGCCTGAGCATGTCCCGGGCATGCCCTGCTGGCCCTGTCTGGGACAGATCCTGCCCACAGGGAGCCTGAGCGAGACTATCAGAGCCCTAGCTTTCAGCAGGAGGGGTCCAGAATCCAAGCTCTGAAAAGCCCCATGGCTGGTGATTCTCCTGCTCTTTGCCCAGAGTTCCCTGTGAAGAGGCCCTGTCACCAAAACCAAACTCAGGGCGCAAACTGCCACTAATGTGGAAGACCTCACTATTGAGTGGGTGAGAATCAGGGGCGACACCCTCCGCATAAACGTCTCTAATCCACGGTATATTCTCTCTGGGAATGAAAGCAAAGAGAAGAGCAGCAACATTCCCCAGGGGTCTTTGCACAGGGCACTCCTGGGGTAAGAGAGGCTCCTCATCAGCCTGGCTGCTGGACATCTGGCCTGGGGAAAGGAATGAGGACCATACAGGGGCAGGGCTTGGAGGACGCCAACCAAAATGGGGAATTTGGGAGGTGTGGAGTGGACAGCAGAAGAGAAAAGTTTGGGAGGCAGCTGTGGTGTGTGTGGAAGCTTCTAGAAGGGCAACAGTGATGGTGTGTGTGTGATGTTTTATGGTGTACCGGGAACGATGAACACTTCCACCAAACCTCACTTCCCCCAACATGCACTAAAATGAAAATACAGGGATTTCATGGAGACATAAGCCACAAAACCAGAGGCATGCGAGGAGACACAGCAGTGAACGGTGACGTGTGGGAAGCAGATGAATGAGTGGTAAGTGACCAGCAGAGGCAAGAAAGCAGGCCCCTGAATCTGCAGAAAGGAAGAGTGACATTGACCTGATCTACATCCCAGAATCTTCTATAGGCTCAGGGACTGGATGCCTTGGTGGCACGGGAAATAGAGGTGTGCTCACAGGAAGGCTGATGGCAAGGATCACAAAACAGTTGGAGTCCCAGGGCCCTCTGCATCCTAAGATGGGAGGGCATTTCTCTGGGGAGAGAGCCATAGCACCCATCTTCACTGGGGGACATCAGAAGTAGCTGGGCAGTAGGAATTGGATGAGTTAATAGAAGCTGAACTCAGACTCTTCCAGCCCTGTTTCTAGACTTGGCATGAGGATGCTGGGATACAGAACATTACTCCTGGTATTTCTAGGAAATCCTCAAGAAATGCCCCCTTAGTGCACCCTGCAGTGAAGTTCCAGTTGACAAATCTCACCCAGGGGCTTTAGCTTTGAAAAAGTTCTTTGGTAAGCATTCCTCAATGAGCAAAGGATTACCAGATATCCAAGGATGGCCTCAGGGTTTAGCTCAATTGACAGAGTGCCACTCTGATCCCCAGCACCACAAAAATTGGAGAAAGACCTGGCAGCCCATTTCCAAAACAATTCTGAAAACCATCAGCCATTGAAAACCCTATGAATAGCAAAGAAGCACTGACATAATGAAAGGCGTGGCACAGTGTTAGGGAGGGTTTCTTTCTGTTGTACACAGGGTCGCTGTAAGTCGGATCCCACTTGATAGCACATAATAACAACAACAAAGGATGGCCTCTGACATGAAGGAAAAAGACTCAAATGAGTAAGTAGAAAAAAAAGCACCTGGAAGGAAAGATCAGAGAAGATACTGCATCCAAGAAAAACAGGAGGATACTATTTTAAAAAGGAAAAAGCAGAGAACAAAAATGAGCTCTTGGAAACTAAATACATGATAGCAGAAGTGAAAAACCCATTTAGAGTTGGAGGATAAAGTTGAGTAAATCTCCCAGAAAGAAGAGCAAAGAGAAGATAAAAATAGTAGAGAAGAGCTGAAAAATAAAAGGCCAATCCAGGATATACAACATCAGGATATTAGAATTCCAGAAAAGAAAAAAAAAAAAAAAGAAAGAAAAGAATAGAATAGAAAAAAGAAAACAGAGGAGAGAAAATTATGAAAGAAGTGAGTAAAGGAAAGAGTCCAGAAATGAAGGATGTGAGTTTCCAGATGGAATGGATCTTCTGCATGCCTCATACTTGGCGAAAAGGAACCCATACCAAGGAATACTGTTGGAAATTTCAGAATCCTGGAAGAGCTTACAAATTTCCTGGAAGAAAGAGGAGGAGGACGAAGAGAACAACAGATCACAAAAAAGATCAAGAAATAGAAAGGCTTTGGAGTTCTTGGTAACAAATTTGGGAGGTAAATTCTGAAGAATTCTAAAAATACTTGTATCCAACCTAAAATTCAGTTCCATCTGAACTCTCAGTCAAGTGTTAAGGGAGAATAAAGATATTTTCAGATGATACCTAACAACAAGATCTCAAAACATTTACCTTCTTATACCCCTTTTTGGAAAGCTAGTAAAGGATGTGCTGCACCAAAACAAGAGGAAAAAGAGGGGAAAAAGGAAGACAGCAAATACAAGATCCAAGGGAGAGATAAAAAGAATCTAAGATGATTGGGAAAGGAAATTCCAGGATGGTAACACGTACCAGGTTCAGAGGGCAACTCTAGCCTGATTAGAGCCAATTGGAAGGCCCCAAGAGAAATTTCACTAACAAAATGTGTAGAAAATTCTCACTTCTGAATACTTTCAGAGGAGGTTTAGAGGAGGTAGAGGTTTGGTGTTTAGTTGATAATATGTACATAGAAAACTAATCAAAACAATTATTACATTTAGAAAAAAACAACTAAAATATGCAAAAAGGGAACATAACCACAGTTTATTTCAGAGCTCATTGCTCAATAGTGTATGTAGTCATAAAAATGTAAACACTTGCTATAGTTTGAATGTGGTTGTTCCCCCAAATTCATGCAGGAGTCTAATCCCCAAAGTTTTATGTTAAAGATATTGAGAGGGTAGAAACTTAATCCCACTATGGTATTCAGAGGTGAGGCCTTTGGGAAGAGATTAAATCAGAGAAAGATCATTAAGGCGGAGCCTCCATGACTCAATCCTAGTGAAGAGGAAGAGAGACACTACAGACGCAGAGATACACATGTTTTCCTGCCATGATGGGATGCTTCTAAGAGGGTACTTTTGGTAGAGCCTGTGCCATGTTGTTTGGACATCAAGCCTCCAAAACTGAACTAAATAAACCTCTTTTCTCTATACAAAGTGGCCTGCCTCATGTATCTTGTTAAAAGTAACAAAAAGCTGACTAATACAACACCAAATGTGGCTCTACCCCAAATTATCGTGCAACTACTTTGGGAGGGCATGGGAATGGGGAATGATGTGTAGGAGTGCAGAGCAGGAGGAGAAAGAGCTAAACACTATCTCTTGGGATAAATCAAAGGCTGAGCTATTGGGAAGGGCAATCTAGATGCTCTCTTTAGAGATACGGAAGAATCAACTAAGAGCTGAAATGGTTGCCTTAGAAAGGGAGAAATGGAACAACCTCTGCAGGACAACATAACTCTTGTTGTTGTTGTTGTTGTTGTTGTTGTTGTTGTTGTTAGGTGCCCTCAAATTGGGTCTGACTCATAGCAATCCTATGTTTAACAGAACGAAACACTCTCCAACACTATGCCATTGCTGGCACTATATCTGTCAGTGCTTCTCTGCTAGTCATAGGGTTTTCGACGACTGTTTGGGGATTGTTTGGGGAGTGGGCTGCCAGGTCCTTCACCCATTTTTATGGTGCTTGGGATGGACCCCAGGGCCTCAGAGTGCACAGAGCAAGCCCTCTACCAACTGAGCTAAACCCTAGCCCCACATAACTCTTTGTTGTTGTTGTTAGGTGCCATCAAGATCAGACACAACTCATAGCAATCCTATGTACAACAGATGAAACACTACTCAACACTGTGCCATGCCCAGCACTATGCCAATGCTTCTCAGCTGTTCATAGGGTTTTCAATGGCTGATTGTGTTTTGGGGGTAGGCTGCCAGGTCGTTCTCCCAAGCCTACAGCACCTGGTATTCCTAGGCAGTCTCCCATCCAAGTACTAACCAGGCCCAACCCTGCTTAGCTTCCAAGATCAGATGGAATCAGATGCCACAGTGGTAAGACTAAAGGCACATAACTCTTAGCATGCATAAATAATTTTGATTTAAAACCAAAAATTTTTTTAATTAATTTAATTTAAAATTTAAAAATATGCTATCATCCCTATTCCTCCTATTTTGGAAATTCCTTGAGAGGCTGAATAAACATCAGGACTTTTTGTTGCATTGAAGCTTTGGGAGTGACTTCTTTTATAAGCTTTTGCAAGCAGTTAAGCCCCAGCCCATAGGCAGAGCTTACAAAGGGCCAGACCAGCTAAGGGTGGATAGAAACTGAGATGGACCTGAAGCCTGAGGAGTCTTACCTGAGTCATACCTCCTTACACCTGGGCAGTTTTCTTAACCTTCCTGTGCACTGAGAGAGTAAATGCTGGAAAACATGTGTAAGGTCTAGGCCATGCCAAGACCATTTGTCTACAGGAACTCGGAGGTGGAGGTTGGAAGAGGCTGGAGAAGGAGGCAGCCTGGCATGTGTGGAGGCCTTCTCCCTACCTGCTCTAAGATCACACGATCTTCCCCCAGGCCCTGTCCTCAGCCATCTGGGCAGACACCACGTTGCTCTGGGCCTGGAAACTAGAAACCTGAGTCACACCATGCCGCACTCACTGTGTTTACAGAAAGCAAGATCATTATTTACAGGAACAGAAACATTGAGCTAATTGACTTTTAAAGACATCAAATACAGCAGACAAACAGAACATACTAACTCTGCGTGGAAAAGGGGCACTGTGTTCCAAGCCAGCAGACTTCCTCGCCAACAGGCTTTTCCCAGTGCCCCCTGCTACCCAGAACCTTCTTGCGCTTTGTTCTCCATAATGGGCCGACCCTTCCCAATATCATAAGTTCACTTTTTCCACGAGGGAACCTAAGTTAAGAAAATAGAACTTTCTTCCCAGACCACTCAAACCTCTGAGCCAAGTTCTATTGGTCCCTGGTGCTCCCTGGGGTCCTGTTCTTCAAGCCTGTTCCAGGGAAGGTTCTGGGTAGTGTGAGTCACGCCGCTCCTGTCCCTGGACCACAGGGGAGGCAGGCCCACCCAGGCCCCACCTTCCAGGAAACTCCTTTTGGGAAGCAAGCTTCCTGCTCAGCCCAGGATTGGAAAGACACCAAAGGCAACTTGAGTCTTAGGTTTAAGTTCCCCCAAAACCAGTCTGAGGTCAGTGACGAAGTTGTTGACAAGTGACAAAAGGAGAAAAGTAAGGACAGAAAGGGATGTGTTTGTTTGGAAAGAACTTAACGCTTTTATAATGAATTGCCAGTGATCGTGCATGACATATCATTTTTAATGTCCTTACTTGGAAGAATTGAAAGTTGATGTCTCTAGTCCTGCCTCAAAGAAAACTTCAGGTTTGGGTTGTTGTTTGTTTATTATAAAAAGTCTGAGACACACTGTGGTTGATGACACAAAAGAGAATAAGGTCTACCCCAGGGCCAAAACCACAGACTTAAGGCATCTAGTCCCATCTCCCTTTGATAGTGAGTATGTGCCAGAAGACGCCTGCCAAGAGGTTAACTGACCCTGCCTGGTCCCCTTTGGTGGCGGGAAGCTCATTCCCTCTGTGCATAGCACCAATAATCAGAAAGTGTTGGCTTGTGTAGTTGAGAAACCTGTACTGTTCCGGGAGCTGGACAGATGCCTGAGACCACCTGGAGCCAGGCCTTTCCTCTTCCAAGGACAGCCAGACGCCGGCAGGAGAGCAGGCTCCACACCCACCCCTCGCTCTCAGCCTTCTTGGGCTGGCTGGGGTCAACAGGTTCCTTCGTCCCTCCCACCCCAATCATTCCTCTTGTGGAGCGACTGGCCCGAGATCACGAGATCACATGGCTAGCTAGCGACTGCAAACCCACTTCCTCCACCCCTGGCCCGGCGCTCTGTCCCTACCTCTCCATACATGGCAGTGGCTCTGGATCTTCAATTCGTGACATGGCTCTGGCTGTTGCAGACCAGCTGGAGAAGCAACAACAACAACAGCAAAAACAAAAACCTCAAGCCCAACAACAACAAACAACAACAACAACAACAACAACAACAGCGGCGGGGGGAGATCCAAACAAGTTAATGTGATCCCACTGAACACTAATAAATCTTCACAGAAAAAAAGTTCAGAAGGAAGGAAGCCAAAACAGTCATGGCCAGATCCGTTGAAGTGAGCCAGTAGATAATTTCTATCTTATTTTTGCCTTTTGGTGTTTTCTAGGTTTTCTGCAATGAACTGGCTTTTACTTATAAAGTAGAATAAAATAATGATCACGTAGGAAGGTCAAACAAGAAAAGTAAGATCAAAGCCATGGGGCCCAAGACTCCCCTTCCTAGTTATTCTCCAATGAATCAGCTGGGAGTGGTGGTAGAGGCGAGGGGCAGCTGGTGCTTCTGAACAGGCCTGGGGAGGAGACCAGGAGATGTAGAACACATGGAGTATCATAGACCCTCTATCTTAATCTGAGGCC
This sequence comes from Pedetes capensis, assembly GCA_007922755.1. Lineage (NCBI taxonomy): Eukaryota > Metazoa > Chordata > Mammalia > Rodentia > Pedetidae > Pedetes > Pedetes capensis. The sequence continues at coordinate 51,858 of VMDO01000949.1, read as the reverse complement.
AGGACTTTCTCCTTTGGGGCTCATGGCAAAGCCTCAGGCCCAGCTCGCACAAGGCTATGGCTGGACAAGGGTGTTGGAACCATGAGTCACCAACACCCTCCATGCCTGCCCTCCAGGGCAGGTCTTTCTCCTTGGACCCCCAGGCATGTAGTCAGTGCTCAGCCTAGGCTTGATAGAGTGGAGGTTTCTCGGGACAGAGTCCTGCCTAACTCCCCTGGAGCAGGCTGGTCTTGGCTCTACCATCTAGTTTTCCTTTCCACAGACAAGTTGTCCTTCTGGGGCTGGGCTTCCATGGGTGACTTCAAGATGGGGACTGCATGGCGGTGACTAGATTGGATAGCCTCCAGGCTTCTTTCCAGCCTTAACATCCAGGGACTCGGGCACCAACCAGTGACACTGCTACCCTGGAGCAGGCAGAAGCTCCCCAGCAGCCTTGCCACTCTGGACCCCAGTCCCTAAGTGCATGCCCAGGTCTGAAAGAAGTCCCAGGGCCACGCACATGGATCTGAGCACAGGTGTGTGCACGCGTGTGGGCACGTGGGTGGCTTTGCCTGGAAGTGTGCGTGCAGGCTGGGAGGTGAAGGGTGAGTGTGAGTATGGACTGTGGGAAACACCGGCTCCCGTTTTGTTTCTGACACAGGTGCATTCTCCAAATATTTCACTTTCTGGGTGGATTCTACCTCTCTCTACTCCATGTTCCCAGCTGCCCCCACTGCCTCACCTTTTCTTATTCTTTGACCTTCTCCATTTCTGTGTTTCAAGCCCCATCTTTGTGTTCTCCTTCCTTCCTTCTTCCTTCCCTCCCTCTCTCCTCCCCTCCCTCCCTCCTTCCTCCCCTCCCTCCCTTCCCTCCCTTCCTTCCTCCCTTCCCTCCCTCCCTCCCTCTCTCCTTCCCTCCCTCCTTCCTTCCTTCCTTCTTTCCCTTTCTTCTTTTTCTTTTCTCTTGCAATACTAGGGCATTGAACTCAAGGCCTTACACACACTAGACAAACACTCCACCACTGAGCTGCACCCCTAGTTTATATTTTACTTTTTATTTTGAGACAGGGTCTTGCTAAATTGCATAGGCTGCCTCTGGCCTTGTACTCACAATCCTCCTGCCTCCACCTCCTCAGTCCCCAGGATCACAGGCACTGGCATTATGCCTTACTGTGTCTTTCTCTGTCTCTGTCTCTGTCTCTGCCCCACAGCAAGGCCTATCACTTAGAAGGGACCATGTAGCCTTTGGTTGAATGACTATGTGTGCCCTGGCTACATGTCCCGCTCAGGAGCCAGGCTCCTCCCCGGCCCCTGGGCCCCTCACTTACGGCACCCTCAGCCCTCAGAGCCCATCTTGTTCCAGACAAAGAGGAAGGTGGGCTCTCATTGCACAATGACAAACTCAAATCATTATTCCGCCAAGATCCGAATGACAAATAGAGAAGTCTGACAGTGCAGTGATTTGTTAACCCGACGTCGCCTCTCTCTGCAATGTGATGTACAAATTTTAATTAAATTTGCAGGAGTGATTGGGGAGTCATTTTCTTCTGCACCTCTGGGCTCTGCCAGGCTGCCCTGGGGGAAGGGCAGGGCCTCTTCATAACAGAGAGGAAGGCTCAAGCCACTGTCCCTAAAGGACTGGGATGTGGGGACCAGTCCTGCAAGTCTTGCCTGTGGGATGCCAGGAGACTCCCAGCTGCCCCCAGAACTCTGTTTTGCAAATGAAGGAACTGAGACCCAGGGTGGTGGTTTATACAGAACCCATCCATAGTGAGGGCAGTGTGCGTGCACGCGTGTGTGCACACACACCCTTACTGGGTGTATGGAATGTAGGATTCAGTCCAGGAGCAGTGGGGAAAACCAGAAGGGGTATGAGCATTGGACTTGCCCCTTTATTTTTTTATTTTATATTATTATTATTTTTCTTTTCGGTACCGGGGGTTGGACACAGGGCCTGGCGCTTGCATGCTTTGCAAGTGCTGGACCACTGAGCTGCGCCCCCAGTCCATTTTTTTTTACTTTTTGAGACAGGGTCTCGCTAAATTACACAGACTGCCTCTGATCTCGAACTTGCCATCCTCCCGCCTCTGCCTCCCGAGCCGCTGGGATTACAGGCCCACGCCACTGCGCCCAGCTTGACTCGCCCCTTTATTGAAGGGAGGCCCTGGCTTGGGAAGGGCTGGCGAAGTTGAGGGAGAGATGAGGAGAAGGATGCCAGAGCAGAAATGCCGATGTTCTTGCCTTTAGCACAGCTAGAGATGGAGGAAGGCAGGATGGGAGGACAGTCCCCTGGCTCCAAGTCTTGCTCCTTCTGGCTTCTCAGGAAAGAACCTGAGAACATTTCCAGTCCCTGCAGAAAAGCCCTGGCAGGGTAGAGCAGGGCAGGGCAGACGGCCCCAGGTACCCCTGGCTTCCCCAAGCCCCTCATGGTCCTGCATGGATCCTGACCTTCCCACTCGCCCCAGTTTGGGACGCAAGGGCAGTTGAAGGAACAAGCGGGGCTGAGGGTGGCTCGGGTGAGGGGCGACGTCAGTGCTGAGCCACGGTGGGCAGTGAGCTGAGGTTCGGAAGGGATGGGCGGGCAGGCCAGGGCATTAGTGAGTGGGGTCAGCGAGAGCCTCCAGCTGGGGCTGTCACCGTCCACCTGGGAGACCTGGGGTAGCTGTCCCACCCTCGGCCCCTCGGCCTCCCCTGACAGATGGTGATGGTCAGCACACCTGTCCCTGCCATGTCTGACAGGGGATGGAGGATAGATAAATGCATGTGACAAGCGTTTGGAAACCATGTCACGCTGGGCCCTCTGCCGGGAGGGGCCCAAAGACGCTTGGAGTGAAGCTGTGGGGTGACCATCCCTGAGCGCCATGGGCCAGCCTCACCTCACCCCTGCCACACCTTCAGCCATGCAGCATCCAGTGACACTGACCCCACCCCCGACTTACCCTCAGGGCTGGCAGGGAGCGGACCTGCTCCATGGTCAGCGTGGCTTCCTTGTAGTACTTGCCTGGAGGACAGAGTTTCAGGAATGTGTCGTGGATGCTGAAGACAGAGGCAAGAGAGGCACAGTGACCCCTCATCCTCTGTCCCTCGCACCCCATCCTGGACACCATTCCCACCAGCAGGCTCTTGGATCTGCAGGACTGGTGACCAACACAGCCAGTAGAGAAGACAAGGCAGTGGCTTAGGACCCAGGAGCCCTGCACACCAGGTCCTGCTCTGCCCCAGAAGGGCTGTGTGACCTCAGGCAACTTACTAAACACTTCTGAGCCTTAGTTTCATTATCTGGATAGATGTAATAGATACCTCTCTTGGAGGGCTGTGGAGCAAGTTCAGTGTCAAAGAGAGGAAGAGCTGTGTGTGTGTGTGTGTGTGTGTGTGTGTGTGTGTGTGTGTGTGTGTGTGTGTGTTAGAGGGGTAACAACAGGCTGGTCCAAAACACATTCTCAGCACCCAGAGAGACTTAAGTTCCCATCTCTTCTCTTTGTTTCTCTCCTATACTCCAGGCACCGCTGTAACCTCTGGCTGTGCAGAACCCAAAGCTAGTCCAGCCTGGTGGGAGCCGTCTTACCTGATCCAAGTCTGATCTCTGACCTCCTTTAATAGTCCTCCCTAGGCTCCAAAATTACCTTCTATCTTCTACTGCTTTCCTATTCCTCTCTTCTCTCCCATCAAACCTTTAGTCTCTGCTGAGTGCGAGGAGGCAGGCAACCTGAACAAGCTAATTCACACTCAGGAGTGAGTGACTAACCTCTTGACATTCCCAGGGTATGTGGTTTATAAATTCAGATGAGTCTTTGATTGGTGGAGTTTAGGGATTTGCGACTAAGTGAAGGATACGGAGGACGATTTTACAGCTGAAGGTTCAGAGGTAGGGAAGGAGGCTCTCCCAGGGCCCGACTGTAGAGAACTCACAGCCACCTTCTGCTCCCCCGCCAGCCACTCATCTTGTCACAGCTCGCTGACTAGAAAAACATCCTATAGATTCCCACCAGGGGAGAGCGGAAAGAAAACAAGCTGTGGTTCTGTTTGCACACTGTGCTGCCCTACTCGGCGCCCTGGGAGGCTGATCCCTACCAGCTACAGCCTGGCTCCCTTGCCCTCTGCCTTCCAGAAGGCTTTGGTCCCAGGGGAAGCCCCAGCAGGCAGTTGGAGGCCAGAGAGAAAGGTCAGGTCCATCCAGCCTGCCCTCCGCCCTCAGCTGGGCTCCGACTGTGTTCCTCCTGGAGAGAGCTCAGGGGTAGCCTTCAGCTGGGCAATGCAGGCAGCCTTTAAAGAGTTTCTCCATCCTCCATTGCTTTCTAGGTCCCCAGCTGAGCACGCCACCCACTTCCCACTAGGATGTTGACCGATCGTTCTGCCCCCCTACCACTAGCTGTGTGACCAGAGGTGAGTTGTGGGATATCGCTGGGCAGACAGACAGATGTAAGTTCTAATCCGGTCTGTCCAATGGGGAGGCAATCTCCTTCCAGCGGCTCCTGGCTGACTCAGGGGGAGGACCTGACAGAGGGGAGCTGGAGCAAGGCACAGGTATTCATAGAGAGCACCGTGACCTTGCTGGCCTCATAAAGGACCCTGGACTGTGACTGGAGGATCTGCACAAGTCTGGGAGGGGGCAGAAGAGCAAGGTGTGGGATGGGTTGGGAGAGACAACTCTCCTGGAAGGTGCTGGGGCGGGAGGTGGGCAGGGCAGGTCAACAGGAGGAAGGGAAAGCTGTCCCTCCTGGAGGCTCCAGGGGCCTCTCAGTGGTAGGGGGCAGGAAGAATGGTCAGTTGTAACTGTCACTATTAGACCTGTGGGAGTAGGGTGATAATAAAGGACCCAGCTTTCACTAAGTTTTGGGGCTGGGGTTTAGCTCAGTTGGTAGAGTGCTGCCCTGCACTCTCTGAGGACCCAGGTTTGATCCACAGCACTGCAAAAACAGAAGAAGAACGTGGCAATCTACTCTTGAAGCAATCCTGAAACAATCAGCCAATGAAAACCCTATGAGGAGCTGGTCGCAGTGGCGCACGCCTGTAATCCCAGCAACTTGGGAGGCAGAGGTAGGAAGATCACAAGTTTAAGACCAGAGGCAGTCTGCGTAATTTAGCGAGACCCTGTCTCAAAAAGTAAAAAAAAAAAAAAAAAATGGGCTGGAGGTGCATCTCAGTGGTCCAACCCTTGCAAAGGATGCAAGTGTGAGGCCCTGGGTTGTACCCCCAGCACTGAAAAAAAAAGGAGAAAAAAAAGAAAGAAAGAAAGAAAAAAGAAAACCCTATGAGGGTCGCTATGAATTGGACCTGACTCTAGGGCATCTAACAACAAGTGATCCCCTCTGGCCATGTACCCTTGCAGTCAGCCCGTGGGTGACTGATCCTACTGTCTCCACTGTGAGGTGCCACCAAGAGTGCCTGCAGCGAGCTGTCCATCCCTATGGATATTTCTCGTTTTTCAAGATGATCCTGCAAGATGAAGACCACTTTCTCTTTTACAAATGAGAAAACTGAAGGCTAAGGAGGGAAAATGAGCACAGTTGCTGGTGTTAAAGCCATGGCCACAGACACCAAACATCTTACTCAGGAGCCCGGCCAGGGGCACCAAGGGGAAGAGAAGGGACCTGTTGCCATCGCCACCCCTTATTGTGACTTCACACCAAGTGCCAAGTGCACTCAGACATATCACCTCATTGATTCTTCCCATCAGCTCCTTATGGGAGAGGTGTAGGGTGATCATTTCCACAGATGGGTAAACTGAGGCTCAGAGAGTTTATAGGTTGTGCCCCAGGTCGTACAACTGGGAAGAGACAGAGTGGAGGGCTGAACCCTAAAATGGGTTTTTTGGGCCACGCTGTCCACCTCTAACGGGTCCACCATCCCCCCAGGGAAGAGACTCTTGTCTCCCCCACCCCCCAGCCTCTGGGGTGGATGTGCCAGACGGCGAGTCCTGCCCAGACTCCAGGCCTTCCCAGGCGGCCCCGGGGCCAGCCGCCAGCAGATGAATCGTGGCTGCATCTCGCCTGCCACAAAATGTTCTTCTCCTCCAAATATGGATCAGGCGGCTCTAAATGGAACTCTGAATTAATCACTAATGGACTCAAAAGTCAAAGCCATTTGAGAAGCTCACACGTTCAGCCTGCCAGCCGTCAAGCAGCCTGGGCGTGGCTCCCTTCCCCACTTGGCTCAGAGAGGAGGGAAGGGCAGTCTGTGGCTAGGACGCCTAGCCTGTTCTGTGGCTAACTCTCCATGCAAGCCTCAGTTTCCCCTATGTAAAATAAGTGGCTCCCTACAGTCTAGGCATCTATGGTTCTAGCTTTTGGTACCTTTCTCTGGCATCCCACCCACCTTCTTGCCTCTAGACCTTCAAGTTTAGTGGCTCACAAGTGGGGTCCCCTATTGGAATTATGTAGGGAGTTGGTAAAAGGATCTATGACCCTCTGACCCCTAAGATTTTTCAGTCAAGACCAGGACAAAGTCCATGCACCTACAGGTTATACAAGCTTCCCAATGTTCCCACCGCACCTATAAGATCAAGAACACAGCCTCAATACGAGCCCCAGTTTCCACTCCTCTAGCCTCACCACAGCTCGGCTCTCTGGTCTTCTCCCCTAACCCCTGGGCCAACAGTCCATTGCCCTATAGTAAAGCCTGCCAATATTTTACACATGGCCCTTCTTTTAGTCTGAATATGCAGCTTTTAACTCCCTGATCTGCTATGCTCAAGCTGTGTGATTTTGGGCAAATCACTGCACTTCTCTGAGCCAGTTTCCTCAATTGCAGAAAAGGGTAATAATACCATGATTATAGCAGCCACCACATGCTCAGTGCTGAGCCATGGGCCAGGCACTCCTCATGCAACAAGGCTTCGATCACCTCATTGTCTTAAGGATGGCTTTGTGAGATTAGGTGCTATGACCCATCTCATACTATTCTATAAGTATGGAAACTGAGGCACAGTAGAGTAAGAAATTCATGACAGTCACACACCTTAGTAAACAGCAGAGCTGAGCCGTAAACCCAGCCTTCTGGCGCCCAGGGAGTAAATCTATTAACACTTCACCTCTTGATATCCAGGTACTCCAAGAAGACCCAGGAGTTGATTGCCAGGACAAGGTATGGAGCCTGGAAAGTTCTGGGAGCCTCCAGGGTGCTAAGAAGAAAGAGTGGCCTCGTGAAGGGCTGGAGTTCAGTGGTAGGTTGCCTGCCTAACATCATGTGTGAGGCCTTGGGCTCCATCTCCTCCACCAAAAAAAAAAAAAAAAAAGAGAGAGAGAAAGAGACAGAGAGAGAGACAGAGAGAGAGAGAAGAAAGTGGCCTGTGGCAGTTTTGGCCTGGGAAGAGGCAAGGAGCAACGCTTCAGGCCCCCAACCCGACCCCTAGTCAACTCAAGAGGGTGGCAGAAGTGATGCCCAAGTGATGCAGAGTGCTCCAAAGGGCTCAGCCCGCGTCAGGCGGACCTCTCCCCACTCCTAGAGGTCTGGATTAGATCAGGTCAACCCACCTGTGAAGCTACCTGTGCCCTCTTTGGGGCTGAGGAGTCTGCAGCCACAGCCAGAAGCGCTGGAGCCCAGGTGGCATCAGGGAGGTGGGGGCTTCTGGGACCGTAACCGGAAGCAAAAGGGGGCCACCCGGAAGCTTAGGCTGAAAGGGACCTGGTTCCTTCACAGACCAAAGGATGTAAAAGGAAAGTTGTATAGGCTGGAAATTTAGGGTGGACAGACTCTTCTTAGAGTGCCAGGCTACAGCAGCTACATGTCACATGTGGTCTGCTCTCCTAGAAGGTATCATCTGTGGATCTGGTGATCCGGCCCTTATGTCCTCACTAGAGTCACAGATAAGAAGGTGGGAAAGTCTTAGACAGAGACCCCCCTCCCTGCAAGGGCTACCTCTGTCTATCGGTCCATTGGACACTTGTATTCAATGGGCTACATCCATCCCACTCTTCCATCATCCAGCCACATTTCTTCATCACATTCATAAGAAAATCATCACATGTCATCAGAAGCCACATAGGAAAATTGTTCAAGTCATCAGGGCTCAGTCTGACCCAATTTGTCCTCAGCGGCCCATGATGGCCTTGTTCTCCCCTGGGCATCATGTGCGGTCTACTGCCTGAGCCCCCACCCTGCAGCTGATCATCCACGTCAAAGCTGTTCCCTTCACACGACACGGCCACATGAACCCTAGTACTCAGTACCCTTGTGGCCTCCAAGAAGCTGACCTATTTTCTGTTTGTGTGTGCCCTGCCAGAGAGGGTCTTCTATGTGTGTACTTACAAACATCTCTTATTTCTCCAAAACAGTAGCATCTGTATGTATCTGTCTAATTTATCAAAGCAGTACAGCTTAATAGGTTAAAAAAACACAAGAAGTACCATAAAGCTTACAATTAAAATGACTAATACCCAGTACCTCACACCAACACTACCCCTGCACTCCAGAGGCAGCATTTTATAAACATCTTGCTATTTCTCTTGGTTTTTCACTTAATATTTACATAATATGTCTCAATACTGGGCTGATACTACTACTTGTCAATATTTTTTCATTATAGTCATTATCGTGTAACATACTCCTACAAAAAAGAGGACTTATTTTTCTCTATGTACTTCTTTTCCTTTACCCAACCTCCTAATATAAAAGAACTTGTCTGAATTGATATTTATGATTTACCTTATATGTATGTATATATATATATTTTTTTCAAACATTCTTTACAGCCAAGGTCCCTAATCTAACATAATTACATTTTCTTTCTTGCCAGGCTTATTGTTTTTTCCCAGAGTTAATAATCACTTTGTTTTCCTTTGCTTAAGTTTCCATGTATTTATCATTATTTCATCCCCAAACTTCCTGCAGAAGCGCTTCTCAATGTGATTATAATATCAAGATCTGTGGGTTCATTTTGTTTGTTTGGAGGGACTATCCTAGGACTTTCACCCTTTACTCTCTTAATTCTAATCTGGATGATTGCTCTCCAGGCCTGCTGACCATTGTCATACTTGGGCTTCCTTTCACTATCATCCTTGTAATTCATTTTGTCTCCTCTATGTTGAAATCTTTTGTTCCTGGGATCCTGTGTCTTCTTTCTCTTTGTTTACTAAGTAGTCTTAATAGAGTGCATCCTCCAAACGCTTTCTCAGAGAAAGTCCATAAGGTCTTTTCTAAAAAATTTGTATGTCAAAAAACATTGTTATTCCATTTTCACCCTTCTTTAATAGTTTAGTTAGGACTTGATTCTAGATTGGAAACTTTTCTTTAGAATTTTGAAAATGTTTAGCCTCTGTCTTCCAACAGAAGTCCAAAGTTATTCTGATTCCAGATCCACTGTGTGTAATCTACTATTTTCTCTATAGCAACCATTGTTGTTATTGTTGTTAGGCGCTGTGGAGTCAAGTCTGACTTATAGTGACCCTATGTATAACAGACAAAACACTACCTGATACTGTGCCATGCCAGAACACAACTGCCAGTGTTTCTCTGTGATTCATGGGGTTTTCAGTGGCTAATTATGTCAGGAGTGGGCTGCCGGTCCTTCTCCCTAGCCTACACCACCTGGTATTCCCAGGTGGTCTCCCATCTAAGTACTAACTAGGCCTGACCCTTCTTAGGTTATCTGATGAGATCGGACACCAGAAACTATGGCTGTAGACATCAACCTTTAGTATCTTCTAAGTGGGATTCTGAAATGTCATGATAACATGACTTAGTCTGTATAGACTCTTATTACTTTCTTGATACCTGGAGTCTCCTGGCATTTAACTCAGACTGACAGTGAGGCTCTGAAGGCTGACTGGAAAGTTCTCCTGCTCTTCATTGTGCCTAGCGGCCCTGAGTCAGCAGCCAGTCTGGCTCCAACTCTCTCCAGATTGTGAGCTCCCATCTTCTGCTAGGTTGGAGCAGGACTGCCAAGCGGGTAGCAGACAGAGAAAAGTAATCGCCTAAGACTTTCAGTCCACCTTTCTGTTTTCACATGGCACTGCATTTGGCATTCTAAGGTTTCTGAGACTTTCTGGGTCCTTGATTCCATACCTCAACCCCTACAGGCACTTTTCTTTCAGCTTTTTACCCAGCTAAGTCTGTATTATTCATCTATCTGCTTTGCATTTCTCATGTTTTTGTTGACATTTCTTGTCTACTGTTATATCTTGTGTTCTTTTTGTCCTTACAGGGTTGCTTTCTTCCTCTTCTTCTTCCTCTTCTTCCTCTTCTTCTTCTTCTTCTTCCTCTTTTCCTTCCTCCTCCTCCTCCTCCTCCTCCTCCTCCTCCTCCTCTTCTTCTTCTTCTTCTTCTTCTTCTTCTTCTTCTCCTTTTCTTCTTTTCCTTCTTCTTCTCCTCCTCCTCCCCTTCTTTCTCCTCCTCCTCCTTCTTCTTCTAAAATTCTTTACTCTCCTTTTAGTAGAGGAAACAGATAGAATATGCTATATTTTCCATGTTAACTGGACGCTCCATGCACTTTGCTTTCTTAATTTAATCATACACCTTGGAGATGACTCCATGTCAAACATAATACTCCTCCTAAGGGTCTCCTAAGAGGATCCTACCTCTAAGAGCAGTATCTCACTGATGGTCATATCAGTATTGATGTCACCTGAGCCCTCTTGATGGAAGTGGAATGGCTGGGTCAAAGCGTCTTTCCATTTGGAACCAGAGCATTTGAGCATCTCCAGCCTTTGCTTGTCCTCATTCATTCCTCAGAGCTCTTGATAGCTGTTTCATAGCCTCAGCTGTTCCAGGGGCCATTGTCTCCTAGGTCTGGAGCCTCACTTTGACCAGAAATAGCAGAGCTGTCTCTCATAGAGTTTCTATCCTTCTTGTGCTTATCTCCTCTGTCTTATTTGAAGGGATCCAATATGGAGACCCACAAGTAGAATAGGAGTTGATCCACTCTGCCTTCCTTATGCAGGGGCACCTTCACCTCAGCCCTGCTGGACCCATTCCTGTTCTTCATGGCCCCAAAGGCTGGCAACCTTTGGGGCAGGAGCTACTCAGGGAAGGCACAGGCCCCTCATACTCAGGAATGGCGCCATCAAAGGAAGAGGCACATGAGAAAGAACCTTGAAAGAAGCTTGCTGGAGAACTTTGGACTGAAGCATAACCTTCCCTGACAACACTTGGAGAGATCAAGCAACACCCTTCTCAAAAAAAGGGAATTTTCAACCAGGATAGAAACAGGCTGGATATAGGACCTGAATAAGGGCCACCTCAAAACCTGTGTAGGCAGCTCAAGAAAGAGGAGTCCTTCAGGATGGCTTGCTTCCAAGATATCACTCTCAGAAGGCCAATACAGAACAAAGGAAATGGAGAGGCGATGTTCAAGAGAGAAAACCTGGACTCTTCCCACCCTCTCTTCTCTCTCCTTGGATCCTCCTCCTCACCACCATCACCACCACCACCACACTAGTCCCGGTACATACAAGGATCCCTGGGATCCAAAGATACCATTTAAAACCTACTGGTGTAGAAATAGGAGTGGCCTGGTCATGCTCCATTACTGAGAGGACAAACCAGGGAAGCTCCTTGAAGGATAATCTTGTCGTACTTAAGAATTTTTTAAATGTATCTACCCTGTGCCTAGTTTTGTCTTTGCTTTTGGTTTGTTTGTCTGTTTCCAAGACAAAGTCTTGCTTTGTAGCCTAGGCTGGCCTCAAACTCTCTACGTAGCCAAGGTGGGCTCAAACTCCTGATCCTCTTGCCTGGCAGATCTATGGCTAGGAATTTCTCCAGTGGATTTACTCTCATCTGTTGGATAAGCATTTGGTACATAAATGTTTAATATAGCATCATTTGTAAGAGTAAAAACCATAAACAACTTAAGTATCCATAATAGGGATACTTAATTATGGTTCATCCACATGAGGGAATGATCCACAAACACTAAAAAAGGATGAGGTAGATCTCTATGTGTTTTGTGTAAAACTGGTCAGAAAGAAAACTTTAAAAAATGTAGAACAGTATGAATGAGATGCATGCTACAAGATGCATGGGGTCCAACCAGTGAAGGCTGTGTGGAGGTCATGCATGGAAGATTCTTCTGGGATGCTAGGTGATAAACTGACAGTGAAGAGGGATGAGTCAGGGAGAAGGACTGTAGGGAGAAAATGGACACATTTGCTTTTCATTTGGATCTTGTGTCCAATTTGAATTTTCTAGCCACGCTCAAATTATTTTATTTCATTCTATTTTATTTTTATTCATGCATTACTTTTTTGAAAATATCAGTAGGAGTCAAGTGGGTAGTAGCAGACGGGTCATTTGGGGTTTTGTCATATTTTTCTATATTTGAGAAAGTGAACTGTAGATCAGTGGTGTAGATCAGTGGTATGGTGCGTGCCTAACATATGTAAGGCCCTGGGTTCAATCCCCAGCACTGCCCCCCCAAAAGTGAGTAAATTTTTTTTTTTTCGGTACTGGGGGTTGAACCCAGGGCCTCGCGCATGCATGCTCTGCAAGTGCTGGACCACTGAGCTGTGCCCCCAGCCCTTTTTTTTTTTTTAACTTTTTGAGACAGGGTCTTGCTAAGTTACACAGACTGTCTCTGGTCTTGAACTTGCGATTCTCCCTCTTCCACCTCCAGAGCTGCTGGGATTACAGGCGTGCCAACTATAAATATTATTTTTAATAGGAAAACAACACAGCCCCATAACTGTCCCTGGTCCCTGTTACCTAGCAGCCCCTCATCCCTATTTGTGACAGGAGAGCCTCATGCTTGTGGCTTCCAGGCTGGGTGTGAGGGCTGGAGAGGGTTAGTCCAAGCACAGATGATAAGAGGAAGGAGAAGGACAGAGAGCCTAAATGGTCTCCTCATTCCCATCTCCCCTGACCTTCCCAAAAGCTGCTAGTGAGCTCAGTGTTCACCTAACAGGTTTGGTTAAGCACCTGTCCTGGGCCAAGCACATCTGCACTTCCATCCTACCTACTCTCTCCACAGTTGCATGTGGGGGCGTTTGTTGCATCTCCGTGCTGGATGATGATAGTCCTCAGCCCAGAGCCTTCCCACCACCAGGAACCTGGGCAAGAACAGGGATTGGGGGCCACTCACCTCCATCCCCACTGCCTCCTTAGTGTCTGGCCCAGAACTGGCCCTGGAGAGGAGCATGGGTGAGCAAGGCTGGGAGGCAGAGCAGGCGGACTGAGTGTCAATGAGGCACACAAGTTGACACGGCCCATGGATGGCCCCAGTGGGGTTCAGCCATGCTTTTTCTAAGCCTTTCCTCATTTTACTCATTGTCCCCAAAGACACCCTGTCAGCTCTATGACGCTGTGAAGAAACCCTGCATTGGGCAGAAGAAAAGGTGTCACAGCCCAAACCTGATGTCTCCTTCAACTCCACTGGGGCCATTGAGGCTGGGGTCCCCCCCTGCCTGCCTGTCCCAGCTGTGGCCCCATGGCTGTGTGGCTCTGAGCAGGGCCCAGAGTGAGGCTTCACTGGGGAAGAACCTAGCTCAGGGGGAAGGGAAAAGGGGGCCAGGGCTCTTTACTCACCACAGAATTTCATTTCTGGTCAGGAAGGTCAGAGCCTGTAATAAATCAGAGTGGTGACCTACCACCCAATCCAGCCCTGTGCTGGGTCCTGGGGGAGGCGGGAGCTTTGGGACAGAGAGGAAAGGCCCATTCTCTTGTTTCACAGCTACTGGGCTGGAGGTACCCCAGACTGAGGGAGTGGATGCCTGGGGTGGTGGCACAGAAGGAAATGTTGCCCTGCCCTCCTCCCCATGCTGTGGAAAGGAGACATAGTGGCACAGACTGAGAGAGGACCAGACAACTGGCAAAAAGGCTAGGCTCTGGAGCAGGAGATATGGCCAACAGGGGCTGGAGGACTAGTCTGGGCCGCATGGACTCAGGTTTAGCAAAGACAAGAGCCACCCCTGCCCTGCCTGGTACACTCTACAGCCTTGGATAAGAGTTCTCGCCTTCATCCCACCTACCCCAGGAAGCTCCCAGTTCTGCCAAGAATCTCTAGCCTGGCTACTCACCTCGTACTCTTTCAGGTCCTCCCAGTACATCTGATACCTCAAACACTGCCCCATGCCAACCTCAGCCTCCTCCCTGCCAGCAGTAGAACCTCAGCCCCAAGAAGGGCTCACTAGCTGGTACTACCAGTTGGTCAGTTGCCATGGTGACCCACATTCCACCTTCTGCCCCTGAGTTGGCAAAGAAACAGGTTCTTTGGGTTCTCCAGGCCAAGAGACCTCAAAACAACAAATCAGACCAAGATCAGTCTCAAGATCTGCACTGTTGGCTCGGGAGTTATAATGCCTAGGTTTGAATCTCAGATCTGCCACACAATGACCCTAAGACCTGGGGCAAGCTCCTCGATGTGTCTTCGTGTCCTCATCTGTCAAGTAGGAGTGATAATCATGAGATTGTTTCGTGATGCATTGAGTTAACGCAGATAACAATGCCTGGCACATAGTAAGTGGTCAATAAGAATTAGAACAAAATCCTAAGTACTGTGCTGGGTATGGGATACAGAGATGAGTAAGTGTAGATCCTGACCTCAGGAGTACCCTATTAAGCACAGAAAAGGGCCTTCTATCCCATCAGTCACAGGCTCTGCAGGAACAGAGAACACATCCAAATTCAGCTGACATAAAGAGTTTCTAATAAAGGCGCTCTGCATAGAAGTGAGGTCAGGGGTAGAAAATCACCCAAGACAGTGCAGAAACTGGGGCTCCAAACAATGGAGTTGCCACCAGCCCTGGCCAATGGCATATGCAATAAACACCCCAGCATCATGCTATCCTCTTCCTCTGACTTCCTGCAGGGGCAGAGAGCAGGGTTGTCATGGTTTGAACTAAAATGTCCCCCAAAGGTCATGTGTGCAAATGTTTGGTCTTCAGCTGGTGGCACTGTCTGTGGAGGCTATGGAGCTAGGTGGGATGTAGCTTAGTGGAAGTGAATCACTGGAGGCAGGACTTTGGAGGTTTTTACCCAGGCCCAGGGTTCTGGTCACACTTTCTTTCTCTGCCTCCTCATCTACCAAGATGTAAGGTCACTTCCCATGGGCCCTGCCAATTGTCACCACTGCACTTGCCCTGCCATCATTATGGACTGTGATCATCTAACTGTGAGCCTTCAGTAAATCTGATTTGGTTGGTTTCCCTGCCTCAGTGACACATCAGTTAACAAATACAAAAGATTGGTACCAGAGAGTCAGGGTGGTGTTGTGTTCTCACCATGTGGTTTTTAGGCAGTTGGAACTTGTTTTCAGGAGGTGTTTGGAAGAGTCTGGAGATGCAGGCAAGAGAAGAACTGGAATGGTGTAAGCAGAACTTGAAGGGTGGTTCTGCTGGACATTCAGAAGACCAGAAGGTTGCTGCTGACAGAGATGCAGACAGGACTCACAGGGCTTCAGAGGTAAATGAGGATTCTGTTGGGAACTGGACTAGAGGTGATTCATGTATATTCTAGCAAAGAGCTTATCTGAGTTTTGTCCATATCCTAAAGATATGAGTGAAGCTGAATTATAAAGTAACAGACTTGGTGGAGGAAATATTACAAAGGTGGCAAGATATAGGGTGTGTGGTATGGTTGTTGCTTGCCACTTTCAGCCAGATTTATGATGAAAAAGTAGAGGAAAAGATAAAACTGAAAAATGTGCAGTTTAAAGAGGAAAGGAGCCCTAGCTTATCTAAGGTTACTTTGGACAGGGCTGGTTTGGGTAAGGAGCCTCTTAATTGTTAAATGGATAAGCTGTAGTAAAGGGAAGCTTCAAACTTTTTGCTGGGACAACAGAAATTCCTTGGAGACGAGGCCCTTCCCATCATAGGCCCCAGGGTGTGAAATGGTAAACTCATTTAAAACACATCTGAAAAGAGAATGGCTGAAAAGCAAATGGTTCCAGGATGTCCTGTAGCCAAGAGGCTGCCCAGAGAACTGGTTTTTGGCTTCTGCACACAGAGGCCACTACTACAGCTGTGGTTCAAAAGAGTGAAGCTACAACTCGAGCTGGAAGTAGACCTTGTCATTACTCATGTTGTACTGGTTTTGCAGGCATAAAGAATGCAAGAGTCAAGAGGTTTTGGGGGTTACCACCAAGGTTCCAGAAAATAGCCTGTGAGGCCAGGCAATGTGTACCAGGGTGGGGTTCCCTGCAGAGATCCCCTAAAAGGCCAATACATGAAGTATTGAGGGGGGAGCCTAAGCAGCAATGGAGACCCCAGGATGCTGGTTATAGAAGCAATATGAAACATCTGCTGAGGAGAGCTACCAGCAATGACTGGAGCCAGCCCAAGAGGAATATGGGGGTAGAGCTGCTGAAGCCTGGTTGAACGCAAATAATACCAGATGCCAGATGAAGTCACATGTGCCAGATGCCAGACATGGACCAATAGGGGTTTTTTGCCAATTTGATGTTGGTCTTACTACAGACCGGTCTTTTCTTTCTGTGCCCCCTTCCTCCATTTTGGGATGGAAATGCTTACTCTGTGTTATGTTGGAAATGCATAACTGTTTTTGTTTGTTTGTTTATTGCAGGGGCTCACAGGTAAGTTTGTCTTGAGTATCAGTAGAGACTTTAGACTTAGACTTTCCAACACAATTGAAGTTAAGACATTGGTGATGTTATGGCCAAAGTTCAAGTTCCCCAAAGACCACCATGGAGTCCGAAGTCTAATGCAATAACAAAGAGCCTTTATTAAAGCTGGAGCGGGAGGGTACCCGCACCTAACTGCCACAGCAATTCAATGTCTCAATGTCGGGACCCTGACTCATTGCAGGGTAAAGGTTTTTACTGTGGATTACAAGCGGGGAAGGAGGGGGTGGAGAAAGTGAAAGTCAGATAAGGTGAGGCTTTACTGTTGCTAAAGTATGCCATTCAGAAGCAGAGGGGTCTACTATTGAAAGTCAAATAAGGTGGGGCTTTAAGTTGCTAAAGTATGCCATTTGTATTATCTTGAGGTCTGGGAGTTCTCCGAAGTTACTGCCCATATCTATAGTCCTTTGATCTGTCCCAGAGCTTTCTGGTTTTTTGTTTTTTTTTTTTTTTTTAGAAATTTTTAATGTACATCATAATGTGATTCATTTTGACATGCTTTTCATTGTGACAATTTTCATATATGCAATTTGATAAACATTATTCATATAGGTTACCCTTTACCCTCCTCTATGCTTCCCCCCCTTCCCATCTAAGTTTCCCATCCAAGTCTTCTCTATCGTTTACTTAGTAGTTTTTTTCTATATGTCCTTGGGTTCCAGTTCTGTTTAAGATAGAAACTTTTCCTGTAGTGGTCTTTGTTTTTATTTTGTTAGAACAATTACATGCGATTTCTAGTCCATTTATATTGACATCATTCTTATCTTCCCTCCCCCCCTTTTATTATGATCCAACCTATGAGCAGGATTTTTTCTTCTTGTAATTTTGAATCAGCTCCCTCATATGAGTGAGAATATGTGTTGTTTCTCTTTCTGAGCTTGTGTTCGTTCACTTAAAATAATTTTCTCTAATTCCATCCATTTTGCTGCGAATGACCTTATTTCATTTTTCTTGATTGCTGAATAGTATTCCATTGTGTATATATACCATAGTTTTTTTATCCATTCTTCTGTTGAAGGGCACTTTGGTTGATTTCATATCTTTGCTATTGTGAAAAGCGCTGCATTGAACATGGAGATACAGGTGTCTCTGTGGTATGATGACCCATTTCCCTTTAGGTAAATTCCCAATAGTGTTATAGCTGGGTCATATGGTAGATCTATTTTTAGTTTTTTGAGGTACCTCCAGATCTTTTCTAAGAATTATGGCATGACTTAGAAAGGAGTTCGCAGAATGGTGCCTGTAAGATAGAGACTTAAGACAAAAGGGAAAAACCATGGAGGTATGGGTCACACAGGCATTCTGCTAACTTGTGCATCTCAGATGACTCTTGTAGTGAGAATAAATGCATTTTGCATTATGAGATGGCCATGACTTTTATGGGCTGGGAGCAGTGTCATGGCTTAAATCTAAAATGTCCCCCAAAGGTCATATGTTTGAATATTTGGTCCCCTGCTGGTGGCACTGTTTGCGGAGGCTAGGAAATTAGGCAGGATCTAGCTTAGTGGAAGTGAGTCACTGGGGAAGGGACTTTGGAGGTTTTTACACAGGCCTGGTTCTGCTCTCTGTCTCTCTCTCTCTGTCTCTCTGTCTGTCTGTCTGTCTGTCTGTCTGTCTGTCTGTCTGTCTCTCTCTCTCTCTCTCTCTCTCTCTCTCTCTCAACCTGCCAAGGTGTGAGTTCATCTCCCATAGGACCTGCCACCTGCTGCTGCCACACCTGCCCTGCCACCGCCATGCCTGCCCTGCCACTATTATGGACTGTGATCTCCTAACCATGAGCCCACAATAAATCTTTTCTCCCACAGGTTTGTTTTGGAGGGTTTCTCTGCCACAGAGATGCACCGGCTGACTAATGCAAGAGTGAAGTAGGAGGGACAGTTAATTCTGAAAAACAGAGATGTCCAGCACGGCCATCAACATTGCAGCTTGGGGGACTCCTCCAGAAGTCATCCCCTTTCCCTCTTCCAGGATGCACCACATGCCCACCTTCTTCATACAGGTGTGGGTCTCCTTGGCCTAGGGCATGTTCTCGCACATGCTTTCTAGGAAAGAGCCCAGGGACTTCTTGATGCATCAAATTCTCCAGAAATACAACTGCATGGTGTTTCCTCATCTGTCTTTCACAGAGACAGAGCCTGAAAGGCTGGTGCCCTCATTTCTTCATTCACTCAACAGACACATGCAAGAGACTCCACTTCACCCTGGGAAGAGATGACTGAATGCAGTCTCAGCCCTCAAGAAATGCATGCTTCACACACACACACACACACACACACCATGCACACATACCATGTGCTTGCACACCCCAGGAAGTGAAGACCAATGTCATCAGAGGCAACAGTACAGAAGAGGAGAGGCTGTGAGGCAGGAAGTTTTCATGTAGACGGTGGCACTTAAGTGGTTAATATATATGGTGACTGAGAACATGGGCTTTGAAATATTAAAGGCCTGGCTTTGTCACCTCAAGCAAATCATGAAGCCACTCTAAGCCTCAGTTCCCTCATCTGTAAAATGGGACTAAGAAACACCTTCTTTATAATTATTGCAAGGATCAAATACAGTGATGTGGATAAAGCTCTTATTTAGCAAGATCCCTGGTATATATTGAGTATGCAGGAAAGGGTAAATAATATTATTACTTTTTAAAACTGGGTCTAGAAGGAAGGGTAGGACTTTAGCAGATAGTTGGTTTCCGCTACTGTTAGTTATTGAGCAGCTTCTATCTGCCAGGTGCATCTGCTAAAGCTAGGTTAGTTCAGAGACACAGTTCATGCTCTGGGAGGTAGGCAGAGTATCCTTGCTCCTTCATTTTGGGAAAAGCAGAAGCTATGAGGTTAAGCGATGCTCTGGAGATAGCCAAGTTTCAGGTGTGGGGAATCCCAAAGCATAGAGCAGGACAGCCAGGGAAGCCAGGGGATCTTCAAAGTTACACCCCAGGAGCCACTTATTTCTGCAGTCTCACTCTATCCTCCTGATTACAAAAAGTGCAAGTGGCAGTTTGGCAGCTTGGCACCTGTAGGTTGTACCTTTAACACCTGGCTGACACTTATTAAAAGAAGGACAACAAAATCAAAAGAGAGAACTGCCCTGCAGCCCAGAGATTTTAGCTCCTGACTTAGCCCCTATTTTTTGAGCCAGGTAGTGGAGACAGACCATGCCCTGCCCTCATGGGCCATGAATGTGAACCCACAGCCCTCACGTAGCCATAGTGCTGAGACAGGCAGAAACCAAGGACCAGGCTGGCCTCTGGTGCTGGAACAGGGGGCTCCTGAATGACCTCTAGGGGAGATGCCACCAAGCAGAGGCCTGCTTAGCAGTGGTGAGCCAGTCTGAGAAGACAGGGACAGTGTTCCAAGCCCAGAAGGCCATAGGATACAGTTAGAATTGACTACCACTGCTTAGTTTTCATATTTGCTTTATAAGGTAACATCACTTCTGAAAATGATGCAGGTTCATCATTTATAACTGTGATATAAAATTCCCTTTACAAATACAGCTCTTTAGCCAGGCATGGTGGCACATGCCTATAATCCCAGCGACTTGGGAGGCAGAGGCAAGAGGATCACAAGTTTGAGAACAGAGGCAGTGTGCATAATTTAGTGAGACCCTGTCTCAAAAAGTAAAAAAAATGGGCTGAGGGCGCAGCTCAATGGTACCACACTTGCAAAGCATGCAAGTGCGAGGCCCTGGGTTCAACCCCCAGTACCGTAAGAAAAAAAATTATATATATATATATATATACATATATATATATATATATCTTATATATATCTTTAATGAAAAGAAATAGGAGCCTATTTAAACAAAAATATTAAGTAAAAAATTTTACAGGTAGAAAAGTGTATTAGTCAGCTGTCATCACTGTAGCAGAAAACCCAAGCTAAACAAGTTTACAGAAGAAAAGTTATTGGAAGCTCACAGTTAGAGGATCAGTCAATAATGGCAGGAGAGGCAGAGGCTATGGCAGATGTCCTCATGCATCACCAGACAGGAGGCAGAGAGTTTCCCAGAACCCCTCTTTGGGTAAAAAAATTTCCAAAGGCCCACCCCCAGTGACCACTTCTTCAAATCTGAGACCCACCTCCCAAAGTTCCATGTCCTCCACAAACAGAACCACCAGCTGGGACCAAACATTAAAGCACATGACCTTTGGGGGACATTTTCTATTTAAGCCACGATATAAAAGAATGTGTCAGAAATCGTGAATGTTTCACACATGCACACACGCATATAACCAAGGTTTGCCAGCTCTGCTTCCCTTCTCTCTCATTAGCTTTCCTCCTCCCAACTCCCATACCTGCCCACTCCCTGCCCCACCCCCACAGGCTCTGTGATTTCATCCTAGACAAGGTTTTCATTGGTTCCCACAAATAACAATAGCAGCAATAAGAATGTCATCTTACATTTGCATATTTCTTTATAAATCCAAAGTGCTTTTCTATGTACCATTTCATTTGCCCAAGAAATAAAAGACAATGCTTTTTGAAAGGAGAAAGAAATCCCCCCATGTGATTCTCTGCCTTCAATGCACTAACCAATGTGTATCCCTCCCCATTCAGCCCACCATGGCTCCCTAATTTCTTGTGTACAACATTCTTGAAAGGGGTATGTCTGAGCAGTGAGTGGGCTCCAGGAAGGACAGTTCTATATTCTTCCCTCTAGGGCCTGCGTGGGATGGAATGCATTCTTTGCAAGATTCTGTGACCTTGCAATGAACTTCACAGATTCTTAAAACTGCAACCCCTGCCCTGACTTGATTTAGATGTCTCTTAAAATTTAACATGCATTGAAAAAGAATTTATATCCACAATATGTTAAAAAAAGAAAACTCTTACAACTCAACAGTAAAAAGACAAATAAGCTAACTAAAAAATGAGCAAAGAAGCTGACTAGACATTTCTCCAAAGAACATATATGAATGGTAACGGAGTCCATAAAAAGATGTGCAACACCACTAGCCATCAGAGTGTTAGACGCAAATTGAAACTACCATAAGATACTTATTCGTACAGACTTGTTGTTAGGTGCCATCAAGTTGGGTCCAACTCATAGCGACCCTATGTACAACAGAACAAAACCCTCCTCAACACTGTGCCATGCCCGGCACTATTGTCAGTGCTTCTCTGCTATTGGTAGGGTTTTCAATGGTGCATTGTTTCAGGATTGTATTGGGAATGGGCTGCCAGGTCCTGCGCCCATTTTTGCAGTGCCGGGGATCAAACCCAGGGTCTCAGAGAGCGCAGATCAGCACTCTACAAACTGAGCTAAACCCCAGCCCCCACCTCCACTAAGATGGCCATTTTTATAAAGGAAAGTAACAAGTGCTGGTGAGGACACGGAGACATTGGAATGCTCATAACTGCTAGTGGGAATGTAAATGGTTCAGCGACCTGGAAAAGTTTGTCAGTTCCTCAAAACATGAGACAGAGTTACCATGTCATCCAATAATCCCATTCCTTTGCATATCCCAAGAGAGATGAAAATATGTATCCACACAAAAACTTGAACAAGAATGTTCATGGCAGCATTATTCACAATAGCCAAAAAGTGGAAGCAACCCAAATTTCTATCAACTGATGCATGGATAAATAAAATGTGGTATATCCACAAAATAAAGTATTACTTATTGATAAGAAGAAATGAAATATGAATTCACGATGCAACATGGATAAAAACCTATTGAAAACACATTAAATGAAAGAAGCTAGTCACAAAAGGCCACATATGATATGATTCCATTTGTATGAAATATCTAGTACAGACAAATTGGTAGAAACAGAAATTAGATCGGTGGTTGTTGGGAACTATGGGGAAGGGAGAGTGGGGAGTGACTGCTAATAGGTATTTTCTGGGGTGATGAATATGTCCTAAGTTTGGATGGTGGTAATGGTGGTATGCCTGCAGCCATAGCCCTGTGGCATCCAATCCCATCAGATCTTGGAAGCTAAGCAGGGTCAGACCTGGTTAGTACTTGGATGGGAGACCGCCTGGGAACACCAGGTGCTGTAGGCTTGGGAGCAGACCTGGCAACCCACTCACAAAAAAATCAATCCACCATCAAAAATCCTATGAACAGTAGAGAAGCACTGATAATAGTGTTTCACCTGTTGTATGTAGGGTTGCTACGAGTCGGATACCGACTTGATGGCACCTAACAACAACAACAATGGTAGTACACTGAATATCCAAAACCATTGAAGTATACACTTCATATGAGTGAATTGTATGATATGTCAATTATTCTTAAAGCTATTATTTTTAAAAATGTCAAGAGGTGTTTAAATGGTAACTTAGTGCCTGGAACACAGGAAGCCACCATAAATATTATTGAAGAAACGTGGAAATGAGAGAATGCAGATCTATTTCCTCAGCGCGGTCTTGTAGCCCAGGGAGCTCCGCCCACGCAGCTGGCAGTTGGCAGTCTCCGCGCAGGGGCCAGGGTAAATCCTGCTGGAGCAAGTCACCACCTGGCTCTGACCCTCAACTACACTTTTGTCTGACTTCCCAGCAGGCTGGAAAACTATGCTTTGTCCAGAGAGAGGACTTTCTAAATTCTCTGGTGTGGCAAGAAGAAGGCCTGCGGGGAGGCAGGGGAAAGGCTCATCTCGGTTTTCTAGGCCCATCCTGGGCAAGTAGGAAGAGCAGGGTGGCAGGGCTCTTAGGGCAGACAGGAAGAAAGCACAGAGGAAGAAGGAATGCTTAGAGATGGGGCATGTTTAGAAACATCCCTGGAGTGCGGAGAATCTGGCCTTGCAGCCTGGCTTCCCTGAAGCAAAGGAACTTCTAGACTCCTGCCTTGTAGCCTGCTTTATGCTGCCAGAAATTCCACTATGGCACTGTGCTCAGGTGCGCTGCATTGGGGAATGAGTACCCAAGGCAGAATTCCTGGCTTCCCAGGCCCTATGGCAACGTGTGGGGAATCCATATGCTCCTACAAGCCCCAGGACAGGGTGCAGAGGGCCAGAGGGCCTTGCAGCCAGACCAGGATGCAGAGCCACTGAAGTGCTTTCCCAAGGCAGAATGGATAGTCAGGATGCCGCATGCGTACATAACACAGAAGGCAAGGTGTGGAGAATGTGGACAAATAACACTCTGAAATTTAAATCTTTGTGTTCTTTTCCCCCATCTTCCCATAAGGCACCACTTTTCCTTTAATCTCCCATCCACATCGCCTGGGAGGAAAGTAGAATTTTTACAAGGACAGTGGGGAAACTAGAAGCAGCTGATGGTCCTTTTTTATTAATAAATCAGACTTGAGAATCAGAAAGGATGGCTGAGAGAGGCAGATACTAGAGTTTATGAAAGGGCAGATGAAGAAGACAGAGAGGGAGCACCCTGCCCCCAGGGAGGCCGGCGAGGGTCTCCCCACTGGGAGCATGTCAGTCACCAGCCCCACAGAGCCCCATTCATTGCTCTGGGAGGAGCATGTGAGTGTCCCATGGCCTGCTGTGGGCAACGCGTGCCATCACAACCTCTGGCCCCCATGTCATCTGGAGACAGCCAGGCAGGAGCTGCTTGATTCCCGAAGCTTTACTCAGACCATGTAATAGGCAGTCCCCATTTTCAATGGCCAGTGACACTGCAACGCCCCCCGGAAAGGAGGACAAGGGTCCTTGACATTCAGAGAACACAGAGGGCAAACGAGACTATGGAAGGAAATGTCCTTGGGCTCCAGACACGGCTGACCCTGCCCTTTTCCAACTTGTATCAGATGTCCTGGTGCCTGACGTCACACCCTGGTTTCAGGCACTGCCATGTGGACAGGCCCACATGAGCTGACTCTATCTCCCACTGATCAAATATGGCCTTGAGGACTTTCAAGCCTTTATTTTCTGCACGGGAATCTTCTCTATTGAGGAACGACCTCAGCCTATGGAAAAGCAACAGCCGGAAAGTTCGGTGACAGTCCTGGGGGCACCTATAGCCAGTGGGGGTGGGGGCTGGTGGTACTTCTAGGAGACAGCTCTGGAGAGGTGCTGTGGCTTCAGCAGGGCTGGTGGAATCAAGGCCCTTAGATACAGAGGGGACCCAGGTACATCTGGAAGGCCACCCCATGTGTCCTCTTTCCTGTCTGTTTCCCTGCCCCTAGTTCCTGCTCCCTGGGATCAGCTCTCAAACACCCTATACGGAGCCCTGTTTCAGGGTCTGCTTATGTGTGACACCTTGCCAGGTCACCCCCGCTATTGCTAGGAAACTCTAGGGACACCTCCCTGATGCTTGTGCTGAAAGCAGGGAGCAGCATTTGACAAAAAAAGGTGACTCCAAATGCCTTTTTTCCCCCAGATTTGAGCAATTATGAAATTTTTACTCCAAGATTTTGTGGACAAACCTTAGAGACCATCTCATTGGCGCCCTCGCTTTGCAGATGAGTAGACTGAGGCCTGGGAGGAGACTTGCCAAAGGACACGACGGAGCCCACAGCACAGCTGACTCTGGAAGGCCGCCCCATCTCCTCCCTCCCTGTGGGCCTCTAAAAGCTGCTTGCCGGAGGTCACAGAGCTGATCTAATGAGATCCTATCTGTGGAAATGCCTCGTAAACTGTGAAACACTATAAAAGTGCTATTTGTCATGATTTGTGCCAGGCCTGGGACTGGAACTCAGAGCTGTGGGCTTCTGGCTGGTGCTTTACACACGGCAATAAGACAGTTGTCTTAGGCAGCAATTTAGAACTTTTTATTTCTATGGTCCACTCTCAGACACTTGCTAACTAGAAGTCCTTTCCCAGCCACCCTCTCTCTTGGGTGACAGGGGCTTGGGGATGGCCCCTTCTTTGTCCTTAACTTTTATTCATTTATTTAAAAAGTTATTGACAACTCTTTTAAGATTTCTGAAACACTTTGCTAGTGCTGAGGATAGAGTGGGGACCAAGACAGATACAGCTGATGGTCTCAAGGAGATTAGAAGATGGGAGGGGAGAAATAGAGTCAATGGGCACTCGATTAACTATGTATTTATGGCTGTGCTGTGAGCCAGGGATAGAATGGCCGTGAGCAAACAAGCACACGTAACCCGTTTGGGGGTCAGAGAAGCTTCTCTGAGGAGGGGACACAGAGCTAGACCTGGAAGGACAAACAGCAGAGAAGCAGACACAAAGGAAGGAGGGGAGCCAGTAGGAAGGACCCCCTAAAGAAACTCAAGGTGCTGCCAGCACAGAGAAGGCCTGAAAGATGGAGGTGGGTCAAGGGCAAGAGCCAGATGAGCCGGAGAGGGGGCTTGGGGCAGATTTGGCAAGACCCACGACTCCTTGAGGTTTATCTTCAAAGCTTTCCGTTAAAAGCAATGGGAAGTCACTGGAGAGTATTATGCCGAGAAATGACATAATCGGATTTCTGTTTTCAAGGGATCACTCTGCCCATCGGGTGGCTGGTGAATGTGTTGGAAGGAGGCCATGAGGCTCTGGGGAGAACCGTGAGGAGACTACTGAATAAACCACAGGAGGGGGACAGTTGCCGGGACAAGGTTGTGGCTGCAAGAAGGAGGGAACTGGATGACTTCATGTGACATCTCAAGGGGGAACCGGCCACTCTAGGGGATGGGATGTGGGAAGGGAAGGGTTGGGAATGGTTTGGGATAACCCACAGGATTCTGACCCCAGCAGCAGTGGGCAAGGAGGAGCCACAGATCTGGGTGGAAGAAGATTGTGAACGTGTTGAGTTTGAGATGCCTGTGTGACAGACACAGAGGTGACAAGGGATGGTTAGATATGTGGGGGCTCTGGCCGTCAGACAGACATTTAGAAATGGCCAGGCACAGGGGACATTTACAGCTGTGGTGAAATCAGCCAGAGACCCCAGTGGTGAAGGAGATGTGGTCCCTGCCTTCAAGGAGCTCATGTTCTAATGGAGTGGGGAATTGTCAATTCCAATTGTCCAATTGGAGTGTCCAGTTGTCTAATTGAAATGAGTCAGCTTCTCTGATCCCCGAGTGGGTTACGCATCCTTGTTTGCTCATGGCCATTCTATCCCTTGCTCACAGTACAGCCGTAAATACATAGTTAATCGAATGCCCATTGACTCCATTTCTCCCCTGCCATCCTCTAATCTCCTTGAGGCCATCGACTGTATTTGTCTTGGTCACCAGCCACCCGTGGCCACTTCCAGGA
This sequence comes from Pedetes capensis, assembly GCA_007922755.1. Taxonomy (NCBI): domain Eukaryota; kingdom Metazoa; phylum Chordata; class Mammalia; order Rodentia; family Pedetidae; genus Pedetes; species Pedetes capensis. Next base: position 25,269 of record VMDO01000949.1, on the reverse strand, counting down.
ATGGCAGAGGACCCCTCAGAGGCCAGGTCTCCCAGCAGCAATGAGCTGGACAGAGTCCAATGTCTGTTTGAGGGCAGCCAGGACTGGAGAGGTCAGGCGCCAGAGAGAGGAAGCATACAGAGGTGACGTTCGGTACTGCTCTGCCCTGTGGCACCTGCTGATTTTTGAGCATTTGGAGACCGAGGGACTACAGACCAAGCAGAGAGTAGGGGAGAAGCAGAGAACTGGAGTGGAAGGTTTCAGGCATCTCCTGGGGCTGGGAGATAAATGTGGAGTTCAAACTACAAGGCAAGCAGGACTGAGGGCTAGGATATCTGGGAGAAGAGAGGCACGTAGGTCAGCACTAACGTGGAAGGCCCCCATCTAGTGCCCACCCAAGTGATGGAGTATGGCTGGGAGATGATTGGAAAGCTCATGGGGCTTGAAGACAAACTTGGAATCCAAGGCCCACCAAAGAGAAAGGGCCCTAGTCAACAAGCAGGACCTGCAGCAAGAACCCTGGAGAAGTTATGCGTTAGGAGAAAGAGTGAGCCAGAAATAGAGCAGCGCTCACAGTCTGACAGTCTGACCTCGGCGTCATACCAACCCAATCCCAGGCTGGATTAGGATGACCTTCCGTTTCTCTGACTGCCTTCCGGAAAGCAAAAATAAATCCTCTGTGATGAAAGGTAACATCAGTCAGAACCCAAAGCATCTCCGTAATAGAAACAGCCCCACAGGGGATCCAGGCCTTGGAGTTTTCTGATCTAGGCTTTAAAATAGCTATGATTAATATGGTCAAGAAAACAGATGACAAGATGAGGAATTTCATGGAGAACAGGAATCAAAAGACTCTGATGGAAATTACAGTGGAATGGTAGAATTTGGAAATTGATTTCCTCTAAGGGTGGCTAACAAGGGCTGAGTGTAGCTCAGGTGCACAGCACTTGCCTGGCGTGCATGAGGCCCTGGGTTTGATCCCCAGGACCAAGAAGAGAAAAGCTAACATTTTTCCATATAGGTAGGAGGAAGGGCATCCCAGGGGAAGGTATGTAGCCATGAGACCCCACAGGTCCAGCCTGCAAACAGGATGGTTGGGGGAATGGGGAGGTAGGGCCAGCAGCAGCAGCTAGTGGAGGAAAATCCAGGTTGGAACCACCTCATATTGGAACTTGAATGTTTTGGATGAAGAAATTAGAATTCTGTTCTGAAGACTAAGAATGAATAGTAGTGATGTCTGTCTGGCTTTTGTTTGCCTCAAGATCAATTTAGAAAAAAATTCTGTGGTACATGCCTGTAACCCCAGCTATTCAGGATGCTGAGGCAGTGGGATTGCAGGTTCGAGGCCAAAGGCAGCCTGCACAACTTAACAAGACCCTGTCTCAAATAAAACATTTTAAAAGGAGTTGGGGGTGAGCTCAGAGGCAGAGTACTTGCCTGGCATGTGCAAGGCCCTGAGTTCAATCTCCAGTACTTGAAAAAAGAAAGATATGGTTTGCATTTTTACAAAGTTACTCATTTCAAACACCAGGAAATGCAACAGCCTCGCCAGTAAAGTGCTTTTAACTGCTTCTCCATCCCTGCAGAGGTTCATCTTTTTTTGGCTCTTTCTTTTAAAAAGAATTACAGAATGAGCCTATGTTACAGTTTGGAACTGTAACATTGAACTTTTAAACACATTTTGTTATTGAGCAAGACCTTCTCAGCTGGTTTATTTTGTCCTTCCTTTACTGACCTTGTAAACTACTTAATTGCGAAATGTGGTTTGTCTCAACCCGCCTCTTAACACTGTATTCTTCAAAATAGGAGATTTTCCATTGCATGGGAGACCGACAGCAACGTGTTCAACACGCGCGCACGGCAGGGCTCGGCGTCCCACTTAGGCAGGGACACATGGTTTGTATCAGCCTCTTCTCTCTTCTTGACAGCCACCACGGTGCGAATTTACATTTTACTTAGCAAACGCCACCCCCCCCTTTGCACACCAAGCCCCTCTTTGCTATCTCCCCCTTTCTGTCTCACATGTTCTCATCTCTTCTCGCCAAAGAGCACCAATTACTGGTCAGGCAAACCCAATCGATTGAGTTGCCTGTCTGCCAGAACTGGCCAATAGAGCTCAAAAACAGAAGTCGGCCCAAAGCCCTCTGGGAGGTAGAGGAGCCAGGATGAATGACAACCACCTGTGGAAGAGAAAGTTCTGGCAATGAGATTGGTGAGCTAGTGGGGAGCTGTTCTCACCCATGAAAACCTCCTCCATGGTTTCCATTGTACTTAGAATAACTACCAAAGCTCATGGTGGTCTCCAAGGTGCTGGATCATCTCTCCCACCTCATCCTGCGTGACTCTCACCCACCCACTCCCCCCAGCCACACTGGCCTCTCCAGTTCCTCATTATCCAGCATCCTGAACCTCCCAGGCCAGCAGCCACACAACCTTGACCCCTTGCAGGGCACCTGGCTCCAGCCACCATCATGAATGCCTATCTAGGGTAAGATCATCTCTTTCCCAGGATTGGGCTTGGGTCTCTGGGCCTCACCTAGTCCAAACCCTTGTTTCCCAAATAGGGAAAGAGGGTCACCCCCTACTTGGGTGAGTGTAGAGCAGAACCACCCTGGGGCTGTGCCTTACCTCTCCATGCAGCCTCCTTGCCTTCCCCAGCTGACTGGCCAGCGGGGGAAAGCAGAGGGGGTAAAGTCTGTAGTTTTTCAACCTCTTGGGAAACTAAACTCCAGTGCCCAGGGTTTGGAGCCCTGGTTGATCCAGTGAGCATTTCTCCAGTGCTTCCCATGAGCTGATGCCCTGCCAGGTTCTCAGGACTTGCCAGGGAAAGGGGCCTTGGGTTTCTGAGACCCCCAGCCACAGAGAGGCAGAGTGGGGTGGGAGACTGATCCCAGATGAGCAGAGGGCTCTAGGATCTTAATGGAGACATAGAAGGAGCTTCTTATGTCTCAAGGCCATAGTTGGTCCTCCAGTTTGAGAGGCAACAGGAACTGGGAAATGAGGGCTCAGGCCATTTCCAGAGGCTCTTGTATGATGGGCTGACAAACAAGATGATGGGGCCAGGTGGGGGAGGACTATCAAATTAGACAGGTGGGGCTGCTGTAAACATCTCTGGGCTACAGTTAAACCTGAGCAGCAGGGAAGGGAAAGTTGCTATTTAAACAACCAAGAGAATTATTCTAGCTACTTCTGCACTCCCAGGGGTGCCATAATTCATATCAAAGGGATGATAGATCTTTAAGTGCCAGAAGAGGCTGCTAGGGGAAGAAGTTAAGACTAATAATTTGATGGTGGTAAAATCAAAAGTAATTTTGAAGCCAGTCTTGAGTGAGTTTCTGAGCAAGCAGAAATTGACCCAGAGACAGGCTGGGGCAGGGGTGGGGCTGAGCTACTCCATGGAAGAAAAGGACAGGGGGATATGGGAGTCAGCGCCTCTCTCTCTCTCTCTCTCTCTCTCCGTGTGTGTGTGTGTGTGTGTGTGTGTGTGTGTGTGTGTAAGTGTGGGGCAGGACAGGGGGAGGCTGCTGGAAGCTGGGATGGAAGGAGGCGCGAAGGCTTGTGGGAAGGTGAGGACGTGACCCATCACTAAGGGAATAGCTGGTATTTGACTTTAAATTGGTTTTTGTGCTAAAATGTAATGCAGCTCTCTCGGTTACCTGTAGGAATAATGTGTTTCATATGCCTTATGCTACAAGTACTTTGGGGAAATCAAGGAAGGGATCTGTGTTTTACATTTGTCTTGGCATAAGATAAAGAGGAGAAAACAGTCTCAGGAGGAAGAGAGAGAGGCACTGAGGGAGAAGAAAGGGAAGCAGGAAAGAAAGAGAGGAGAAAGTTCAGGAGCAACAGGATATCAGAGTAAGAAGGTTTGTGAATAAATCCCCAGAGGTATTGTGGGAAATCCTGTGTTCCTTCTGTTATGGGTTGAGGGCTTGATCCATTTTCTCTCATATACTACAAGGCATGGGAGCTCTGTAAGGCCCTGAGACTTGGGAATGCCCACCTGGCAGGCATCTGGGTTTAATTTTGTGTGTAACTTACTAAGTGGGCAGGAAGAAAACAGATAGGGCAGGACTTGTAAGGTTCAGTGCAGGCCCTCCAGGGCCCAGAGGGGGTTCATCTTCTAGGAGTCAAAATCCAGGTCTGTTCTATTGAAGGCTAATCTCAGGTCTCCTTAACCAAGGCAACTATGGCAACCCTTGTAGGATCAGGAGGGAAGCGGGCAGGCTGTTCTCGGCTTCACCCCACCCCCACTCCACCTCTGTTCAGATCATAAAAACATGTCTCCATGTTTCCCCTGCCTGCTTCCTCCTGCCATTTCTTGGGGCTTTTTTTTTTTTCCCCATATTTTTTCTTTTCCTTTCTTTTTCTTTTCTTTTCTTTTCTTTCTTTTTCTTTTCTTTTCTTTTTTCTTTCTTTCTTTTTCTTTTTCTTTTTTTTTTTTTGGTGGTATTAGAGAGCAGAATCCAGGGCTTCGTGCATACTTTATAAGTGTTCTGCCACTGAGCTGCACCCCCAATCCCTTTTTTGCTTTTTAATTTGAGGCAGGGTCTCACTAAATTATGCAGACTGCCTTTGGTCTCAAACCTGCAATCCTCCTGCCTCCATCTTCTGAGTTGCTGGGATTACAGGAGTGAGCCACTGCACCTGGCCTCTTGCCATTTCCTAAAGCCACTTTTAAATGATAGATCAGCTCATTAACAGCCAGTTAAGATGACTGAGTGGCTTCATCTGTATTTCAGGGCAGCGCTGGGATCCTTTTGGCAATAAAGGAAGACACACTCCTTTCCCTCCCACTTAGAAACTGAATTTGCTCCAGGTGCGGGCCTGAGGGCTCCCCGTGGTCAAGCCAAGTTGCTTTGTTCTTCACAGAAGTGCAGAAACTTCAGATCATACATGGCCATGACCAGGATCCGCTCAAAAGGCCTTGCCAACATCTGACCATGGGGTATCAACCTTAGATCTTATCCTTCAGACACTCGTCCATCATGTACTTTATGGTAATGCAATCCTTAGAAAAGTTTCCCCAGGGAACTCATGTGAACATCTCCTTTCATTTCACATATAATGCCAATTGGGGATATTGAGTCCATGGAAAAGCAAACCAGGGAGAGCATGCAGCTGTTAGGGAGGACTTTTCATTGATAAGTGAGAAATGCAACACGGTAGATTAAGCATTGAAAAAAAAAATGTTGGCTCATATAAAAGGTTGTTGTTGTTAGGTGCTGTCGAGTCAGTATCCGACTCACAGCGACCCTCTGTACAACAGGGGAAACACTATTGTCAGTGCTTCTCTGCTGTTCATAGGGTTTTCAATGGCAGATTGATTTTTAGGAGTGGGTTGTCAGGTCCTTCTCCCAAGCCTACAGCTTCTGGTGTTCCCACGTGGTCTCCCAGCCAGGTACTAACCAGGCCCAACCCTGCTTAGTTTCCTAGATCTGACGGGATCGGATGCCACAGGGCTATGGCTGCAGGCCATATAAAAGATAAGATCATGTAAAATGTAAGCTTTAGGAATGGCTGAATCCAGGAGTTCAACCATGTCCTTGGGGTTCTATTGTCCAGCTGTCCATTTCTACTTGGCATTGTCCATGGCTGGACCTTGTGCCTCAAACTATATCCTTAGGTTTCTGCCTCATGCCATCCCTCAAATCTTTCCTCATATGGCAACAAGCTGTCTTAGTCACCAATAGTCCTAGATTCATACCTATCCTATCAGATTAGAGATCCCACCAGAACAGGATGATCTTTCCTAACACTTCTATTGGAAAAGCTCCAGGCCCAACTGATTGGCTCAAACTTGAATCACAGTCCTGTCTCTGAAACAACACCCATGGCCAGATCACATGCTCTTGTTGCCCCAGCTGGGGTCATGAGCATCTAAACTGGTTTGGGGAAGACTGCAATCAGTTCTACACGTGGATTGGGTTACCATAGGCAGGTTTCCTCTTATCAGGGAGGGACAGAAGAGGTACTGGGGAGACCAAAGCAGCAGCTGTCCACAGCAGCTATCTATAAATCCTAAGAGCCTGGCTTTCTTTCTATCTCATGCAAGTTTAATCCCACCACCATCTTCCTTGGTATCCTTCCATGGCTCCCCATCGCTCACTAGACGAGGTCCAATTCCTTCAAATGGCATGAAAAGCCCTTGGTGCTCCAGCCTCCTCCCTGCCCTGTTCTCTCCCCAACCCCTACGCACCTCATTCCCTACTCAGGCCTACTGCCTACTCCAAAGCAGGGGCCAGGCTTCCTCCTAATTCTCAACACTCCAGCTATAGATGAGGTAACACAATTTCCTGGTATCTTGAGGGAATAAAGGAAGTACACACCAGAGGGCACCTAGTCACCATTCTCAGAGGTGGCTCTACTGGGAACACATGGCCCACAGCTAACTCTGAAGTCCTTCCCAAGCCTTCTCCCATCTCCAGATGAAGCTCCTCCCACCACCAGGCTTATCCCAACAGGGCCCCTCCCTGGAATCCAGGGTTAAGTGACTCCACCCTCATGCCAGACGCAGGAACTGTGTTCCCCTTCTCACACCTAAGATCAGCCTCCCAATCCCCTCTTGTCCTGCCCCAGAATTGACCTCTTCCTTGCATTACTCATAATAGGGATATCAAAACAGATACCTAGAGGGAATTTCTTTGAAGCTGAAGTAGTCAGGTTAAATATCACCTCAGCTGGGACACCAACTCCTAGATTCAAGTTGGGCTAGCTCAGGGAGCTTCTGCCTCTGCAGAAAGTGAGTGCTTCTCTCTCATGTTCTTCTCCATCCTAGCTCTTGACCTTGTGCAAACAAATGATCCTGGAGCAATACACACAACTTTGTAGGAACACATCAATTTCAAGTATAGGATAGTATGATTTCAAATTAGGAAATGGTGGTGTTGTAAATAAAACAATCCATAGAGGCATAATTCCATGAATTCACTAAATGTATGTTACTAAAGAGTATCAAGATCTCAGAGTTGGTGATCTTTAGGGCGCCAGCAGGGTTTTCTCACACCCACCAAGACTGACAGGGAGGCCCTCACTTCGTATCAACAAAACTCAAAGTAAATGGTAGAGAAGTCTTTGATGGGGGGGGGACGGGGGGAAGAAGTATACAAGAGGGTAAGGGGGAATCTATATGAATAATGTACAACAAAATGCATATATGGAAATGTCACAATGAAAAGCATGTCAGAATGAATCACATTAAGGTGTACATTAAAAATTTCCAAAAAAAAAAAAAAAAAAAACCTCAAAGGGCCAACTGAGTGGTATACTCCAAAACAAAAGAACACTTTCCACCAAGCAAATTCTAGTCTCCATCCCAAAAGGCAGACACAGTTGCAATCCTAAAGTGTCATTTATTTTTTTAACTTTCTTTAAAAAAGCAACTTATAATTTCATTATTCCAAGACCATGGACAAAAAGCAGAGAGAGAGAGAAAGAGAGGGTGAAGGCTGGCGTCAAGATTTTGTCATGGGAGACCTATTAAGGCAGCTAATCAAAACCAAAATAAAATCAGCCAAGAGAATTTCCCAAACTGTTCTAAGCAACAATATATTACATAATTTTTAAATGTTCACTTTAAAACATAGCTAAGCTCAAAACCAAGAAAAAGAAAATATCTAGGTACTAGAAATGAAGCAGAAACAGGTAACCATAGAGAGTCAGAAGGAGCAAAACTGCCCCCGCCAAAAAAGGAGAAAGAAGTAATTATGAAATTACCTCTAAAGAGACCTTAATAACTCAGGGTACTCATGGGATTCCCATGAAAAGTAATTCCAGTTGAAGATGAGCTCACAGATAAAAATTATAAAACAGATGGGGGAAGTCCAATGCCAAGATAGGTATTCTATTGGACCAATAAATGGGTTAACTCACATAAGAAAAGCTTGTTGTTGTTGTTAGGTGCTGTCAAGTCGGATCCAACTCACAGCAACCCTATGTACAATAGAACAAAACACTCCCTGATTCTATGCCAGGCACATGATCTTTTTTATGTTTAAGCCCATTGTTGCAGACACTGTGTCAATCCATCTAGTTGAAGGTCTTCTTTTCTTTTGTTAACCTGCCAGTATCCCAAACATGATATCCTTCTCTAAGGATTGGTTCCTCCTGACCAAATACATCAGATGGAGTCTAACCATCCTTGCTTCCAAGGAGCACTCTGGTTGCACTTCTTCCAGGACATATCTGTTAATTCTTTTGGCAGTCTATGGTATATTCAATGTTCATCTGCAGCATTATAATTCAAAAGCATCAGTTTTTCTCCTGTCTCCCTTATTCAATGTCCAATTTCACAACCATATGATGTGACTGAAAATACCATGGCATATAAATTAACCTGAAAAGGACATTAAGTTTGATTAAGCATTTAAAGAGGTAAAAGAAGTTCCCATGTAACAAGAATAGAAAATTATGAAATGAGGACAAGAAAATTTTCAACAACTAATGATCATTTGGTTTGTCTATTTCTCCTTATAGCTCTATCTCTTTTAGTTTCATGTATTTTGAAGTCTTCTTATTAGGTACATATATATTTGGTATTACTATGTCCTCTGATGCATTGATTATAGAAGTGAATTTCTTTTCCTTATTCTTTCCTCTGTAATCTGATTTTGATATTAATATAGCCATTCCAAATATTATAATAAAAATTAAATATAAATGGTTGGAAGCAAAGAAGAAGGCTCAGTAGTTGGAAAATATGGCCTTAGTGACAGAAACAATGCTGGAGATCACATGATAGAATTTTGTCAGACCAATGACATTTTTGTGGCAAATACATTTTATCGCCTACGTAAACAGTGGCTATAAACATGAAATTCACCAGATGGAACATACAGGAACAAAATTAACTACATTCATGGAAAGAGATGATGCAAAAGCTCAATATCAAAAGCCAGAACAAGAGCAGTTGCTGATAGTGGATCAGACCTTCAACTGCTCATACGCAGATTCAGAGAGAAACTGAATAAAATTAGAACAAATGCACAAGAGCCAAGGTATGACCTTGAATATATCCCACCTGAGTTCAGAGACCACCTCAAGAATAAATCTGATGTGTTAGACACTAATGATTGAAGACCAGTTGAGTTGTGGTATGATATCAAAAACATTTGTAAGGAAAGCAGAAGGTTATTAAAAAGACAGGAAAAAAAGAAAAGACCAAATTACAGGTCAAAAGAGACACTGAAACTTGCCCTTGAGTGTCATGTAGCTAAAGTAAAAGGAAGACATGACAAAGTTAAGGAATTAAACAGAAGATTTCAAAGGGCAGCTCAAAAAGACAAAATCAAATATTATAATGACATGTGCAAAAAGCTGGAGATAGAAAACCAAAAGGGAAGAGCACACTCTGTTTTTCTCAAGCTAAAGGAATTGGAAAAAATTCAAGCCTCAACTGTCAATAGTGAAGAATTCTACAGGGAAAATATTGAACAATGCAGTAAACATCAAAAGAAGATAGAAGGAATACCAAAGAGATCTGGTGGATGACCAACCATTTCAAGAGGTTAGATATGACTAGGAACTAATGGTATTGAAGGACAAAGTGGAAGCTGACTTGAAGGAATTGGCGAATCACAGGTTCCAGGAATTTATGGAATACTAATAGAGATGTTGCACTAAACAGATGCAGCACTGGAGGTGCTAACTTGTTTATGCCAAGAGATTTGGAAACTAGCTATCTGGCCAACTGACTGGAAGAGATCCATATTTGTACCTGTTCCCAAGAAAGGTGATCTAATTGAATGTGGAAATTATTGAATGATATCCTTAATATCACATGCAAGTAAAATTTTACTAAAGATCATTCAAAAGTGACTGCAGCAGTATATAGACAGGCAACTGCTGGAAAATCAAGCCAGATTCAGAAGAGGGCATGGAACCAGAGACATCATTGTTGATCTCAGATGGATATCAGCCAAAAGCAGAGAATACTAGAAAGATGTGTATCTATATTTTGTTGACTATGCAAAGGCATTTGACTGTGTGTGTCACAATAAATTATGGATAATATTGCAAAGAATGGGAATATCAGAGCACTTAATTGTACTCATGAGGAATCTGTACATAGACCAGGAGGCACTTGTTCCAACAGAACAAGTAAACATTGCCTGGATTAAAGTTGAGAAAGGTGTGTATCAGAGGTGTATCCTTTCACAGTACCTCTTCAATCTCTATGCTGAGCAAATAATCTGAGAAGCTGGACTTTATGAAGATGAATATGGCATCAGAATTAAAGGAAGACTCATGAACAACCTGTATTATGCAGATGACAAACCCTGCCTGCTGAAAATGAAGAGGATTGGAATCATTTACAATGAAGATCAAAGAACATAACCTTCAGTACGGATTTTGGCTCAACATCAGCAAAACAAAAATCCTTACAACTGAGCCAGTACACAGCTTCATGGTAAATGGAGAAAAGATTGAGGTTGTCCAAGATTTTGCTTTACTTGGTTCTACAATCAACACCCATGGAAGCAGCAGTAGAGAAATAAAAAGAGACATTGCACTGGAAAAGGCTGTTGCCAAAAACCTCTTTAAAGGGTTGAAAAGTAAAGATGTCACACTGAAGACAAAGACGCACCTGACTCATGCCAGGGTATTTTCAGCTGGACATTGAATAAGGGAGACAGGAGAAGCATTGATGTTTTTGAATTATGCTGCTGGAGATGAATATTGAATATACCATGCACTGCCAAAAGAACTAACAGATGTGTCCTAGAAGAAGTGCAACCAGAGTGCTCCTTGGAAGCATGGATGACTAGACTAGTCTAAAGTATTTTGGGCGTGTTGTCAGGAGGACCCAGTCCCTGGAGAAGGACTTCATGTTTGGGATACTGGCTGGTCAATGAAAGAAAGGAAGACCTTCAACTAGATGGATTGACTCAATGTCTCCAACAACGTGCTTAACCATAAAAAGGATCATGTGCCTGGCATAGAATTGGCGATAGTCTTGGTCTGTTGTACATAGGGCTATGAGTTGGACCCGACTGTTGTGTTGTTAAGTGCCATCGAGTCGGTATCTGACTCATAGCGACCCTCATAGGGTTTTCAATGGCTGTTTCGGGATTGCCTTGGGAGTGGATTGCCAGGCCCTTCTCCCATTTTTGCGGTGCTGGGAATTGAACTCGGGGTCTCAGAGACTGCAGCGCAGTGCTCTACCCACTGAGCCAAATCCCAGCCCTGGACCCAACTAGATGGCACCTAATAACAACAAACATAACTTACACTAGAGTTCATTCTGTGTTGTATAATTCTCCAAGTGTTGACAAGTGCATAATGCCATGTATCCACCATTAGTGTCATACAGAATTATTCTGCCACCTTAAAAGTTCCCTGTACTTAGCTGGGCACAGTGGCACATGCCTGTAATCCCAGCAGCTCAGGAGGCGAAGGCAGTTTGCATAATTTAGCGGGACCCGGTCTCAAAAGGTAAAAAAGAAATGGGCTGCAGGTGCAACTCCGTGGTCCAGCACTTGCAAAGCATGCAAACGCGAGGCCCTGGGTTCCACCCCCAGTACCACAAAAAGCAAAAACAAACAAACAAATAAAATTCCCTGTACATCATCTAGTCATCCCTCTCACTCTTCCCTGAATTGCTTGAAACCATTAATCTTTTTATAGTCTTTATATTTTTGCCTAGTCCAGAATATCGTATGTCATAACTAGAATCATAGTATGTAGTCTTTCATACTGGCTTCTTTCACTTAACAATATCCACTTAAGTTTCCTCCATGATTTTTTAAAGATTGATAACTCTTTTCTTTTTATTAATGAATAACATCCCATTCATTGTGCTTATATACCACAGGTTATTTATCCATTCACCTATTGAAAAATACCTTGGTTGCTTCTAATTACTAGCAATTATGAATGAAGCTGCTATAAATATTTGCATGCAGGTTTTTGTATGCACAAAATTTTCAACTCATTTTGGCAAATACCTAGGAATATAATTGTTGGATCATATGGTAAGCCTGTGTTTAGCTTTGTAAGCAACTGCCAAATTGTATTTCAAAGTGGCTGTACCATTTGCATTCCTATGAGCTATGAATGAAAGTTCTTGTTCCACATCCTAGTCAACATTTGGTGTTGTCAGAATTTAGTTTAGCCATTCTAGGTGTGTAGTAATATCTCATCTTTGCTGTGATTTGCAATTCTTTAGTGATAGATGATGTTGAATAACTTTCCACATGCTTATTTACCACTTGTTTATCTTCTTAGGCTAAATGTTTATTTAGTTCAGTTCTTTTGACTATTTTTAACCTGAATTTTAAGACTCACTTGTATCTTTTAGATGTAAGATTTTTCTTTTATCAGCTAGGTGTTTTGCATAGATTTTGTCCCAGTCTATTGTCTTTTCATTCTTTTAACAGTGTCCTTCAGAGAGCAGAAATTTTTAATTTTAATGCAGTCCAATTTAGCAATTTTTTTCTTTCATGGATCATGTTTGGAGTGTTGTATCCAAACAGTCATCACCAAACCCAAGATCACCTAGATTTTCTTCAGCATCTTCTAGAAATTTTGTCTTTGCATTTTATACTTAAGTCTATGATCCATTTTGTGATAATTTTAAGGAAGATTATCAAATCTGTGTCTAGAATCATTGATTTTGCATGTGTGTGTTCAATTGTACCAGCAAAATTTATTGAAAAATTAACTTTTCAGCTGATCATGGTGGCTCTTACTTGTAATCCCAGCAGTTGGGAGGCTGAGGCAAGTGGATCTACATGAGTTTGAGGCCAGTATGTTCTACATAGTGAGTTCGAGGACAGCCTAGGTTACATAGTGAAAGCCTGTCTCAAAAAAAATTTTTTTAAAAGAAAGAAAAACTATCTTTTCTCCACTGAATTACCTTTGCTTCATTGTCTGCAGTTAAGGTGTTTGAATGTAAATATATATATATATATATATATATATATATATATATATATATATATATATATATAATTTGTAAGCTCTATATTATGGTCCAATGAACTATTTGTCTATTTTTCACCAATATCACACAATCTTCATTACTGTAGCTTTACAGTAAGTCTCAACAGCAGGTAGTGTCAGTCCTCTGACTTTATTCTTCTTCAGTATTGTGTCGGTTATTCTGAGTCTTTTGTCTTTTCAAACAAACATTAAAACCAGTTTGTTGAAATCCACAAAACAATTTGCTGGGATTTTATTGGGGATTACGTTAAATCTATGCATTAAACTGGGAAGGACTGACATCTTAACAATATTGACTCTTCTATACATGAACATGAAATATTTTATTTACTAGAGATTTCTTTCATGAGAGAATTGTAGTTTCCTTCCTATAGATCCTATATGTATATTGTTAAATTTAAACCTAAGCCAGGTTACCTTTTCTTTTCTTTTTTTTCTTTTCTTCTTTCCTTCCTTCTTTCTTTCTTTCTTTCTTTCTTTCTTTCTTGTACTAATGTGTTTTTAATATCAAATTCTAATTGTTGATTGCTGGTATATAGGAAATCAATTGAATTTTATATATTAGCCTGTGCCTTGCATCTTGCTATAATTATTTATTAGTTCTTGGTGGGGTTTTTTTTAGTATTGATTCTTTGAAATTTTCTATATATGTAATCATGTTATCTGCCAACAAAAACAGCTTTGTGTCTTCCTTCTCATCCTGTGCGCTTTTATTCTCTTTTCTTATCATATTCCATTAGCCAGCTCTTTCAGGATAATGTTGAATAAGACTGGAGAAAATCAACATCTTTGTCTCATTCCTGATCTTAGAGGGAAAACATCTAGTTTCCCACCACTAAGGATGTTAGACCTAATTGCTTTCTTAAAACATGTAAATCAATACAAACTAATTTAAAATATAACTTTATATTTTCTAGATTTTATGTCTTACTTTAAAAGTCTTTCCCTGCTCTAAGGTCTAGAAATATGTCCTTACGTTTTATTTATTTTCTTCTAATAATTGCATAGGTTTGTCTTTTTAATCTATCTGAAATTTATTTTCAATATGGTGTGAGATAGGACTTTGTGAACATTAGATATTATATATTGGCTGGCTCAAAATTCATATTAATACCCTCCTGGCATATCCTTGTATAAAGCAGAAATCCTCTTGAAGCTGGGATTCCATATGTAATGAAGATTCTCCAAATTACCTGCCTTCAGGATCCATCCCAACTCTGAGCCAATGACTGAACATGGAGAGAGAACTAGGGCATTGGCCTTTCTTGTGCCATGGGACTCCTCTACAGACAATCTTTGTGGTGACTAAGAATTTCTTCAGAGATGCACCACAGTCCTGAGGCTTTTTTCTAGTTGATCCTCCTTTCTTCTCCTTTTCTTTTAACAAGTGTCAGAACTATATGATGATTGGAAAGCTTTTCCTGCTATTCCTGCTCTCTCTCATTATCTTTCACACATACTATGTTAACAAATCTCTTGCCCTCCTGACTCTGTCTTGGTATCTCTTTCCTACAGTTCCTAAGCAGATACAGTTCTCATGAAGCTTTGAGTTGTGTGGGGACAAAGGCAGCACAGCCTTCATGTTACTAGTACAGTTGTTGACAGAGGTGGTGTGTTTATGGAACATCAACCATGGCAAAACTTCCTACGACCTTGTAGCTTCCAGACTATGGCAGAGACGTTATCATCTGCAGTGGCTCAGTTCTGCAGACTTTAGAAGTTGTCCTGTAAGCTCAACCTAAACACTTTCTTTTCAACAACCCCTACAATTGTGGCTGCTATGTATATCATCTTATTCTTTTCTGTTGCTATAAGGGAATACCTGAGATGCTAACTTATTTTTAAAAAGAGGTTTATTCAGCTTATGATTCTGGAAGCCAGGAAGTCCAGAGCATGGTACCAGTACCTACTTGGCTCCCAGTGAGGGTAGCTTCCTACCGCAGTAGAAGTCAGAAAGGGAAGCAGGTGGATGCTGAGGAGGAAAAACACAAGGGGCATCCCCGCTTTATAACAACCCTCTCTCTTGGGTTCTCTCAAGAGGGAGAACTTATTCCCTCAAGAAAGGCATTAGTCCTCCTTAATGATCTAATCACTTTTCAAAGGCTTCATCTCCCAACTCTGTTACAATGGCAATCAAATTTCAACATGAGTTTCATAGGGAATAAATGATATTTAACCCATAGCGTATACCTTCCATAGCCTGCCGCCATAGCTCTGTGGCATCTGATCCCATCAGATCTCTGAAGCTAAGCAGTGTTGGGCCTGGTTAGTACTTTGATGGGAGACTGCCTGGGAACACCAGGTGCTGTAAGCTTGGGAGACGGACCCAGCAACCCACTCCCAAAAATCAATCTGCCATTGAAAACCCGATGAACAGCAGACAAGCACTGACAATGGTGTTTCACCTGTTGTATGCAGGGTCACCTGTTGTACGCAGGGTCGCTATGAGTCAGATACTGATTCGACAGCTACTAACAACAACATATACCTCCCATAAAGTCCCTTCTGATTAAAATAGCTGGTAAGAATTCCACTTTCAGAAAGTAAAACCATCACCAGTATAATAATATACTTATTTTTTCCCAAATAGGATTTTATTTTCCCCAAACCATTACCCTAAACCCGTCTCTCATAGTCCATCTTTTATTATGAATTTTAAATGCCCCTTTAGTATAGACTAGATTTCTATAGATCCATTTGTTTACTCTGTTCCGTTGATTAGATTGTCTGTTCTCACACAAATATCACTCTGTATTGATCACTCTATAGTAAATGTTTGTTTGTAGAAGGGCTGTTTCTTCTTCATTGTTCTGTGTTAAGTTTTGCCTGGCTATTCTTGTCCACTTTTTGTCTTCTAGATGACTTTTAGAATTGGCTTGTAGAATTACATTTTTAGAAGTCTTGTTAAATTTTTATTGGGATTTCACTGAATTTATAGATTAATTTTTGGACAATTTATGTCCCTACAATTTTGGATCTTTACCAGGACCCATTGTATTGGGGGTTGGCTAAATGACTTGGGAGTAGACGTGAAGTTCGAAGGCACACAGGCTTCTGAGCCAACAATCCCAACACGGTAAGATCATTGCCTCAGTACCCTATGCAGAAGTTACAAAAGAGAGTTCTCAGGCTGTCCTGGGAGAACCCAGACAGTCGTCACAGACCATGAGGCAGTGTTTGAGCTAAGGCTTGATGGAAGACTAAGAGTTTTCCAAGAAGAATAGTGGGGAGAGTGTATTCCAGGATGAGATAGCATGGACAAAGGTAGCCAGGCATGAGAGGACATGAGTAGCAAGGGGTGAGTGGCGGGTTGCCGAAAGGGTGATGGATTCAGCTAGAGGGTATTCATTTGATGGCCAAAATGTATGAGCCTGGGACCACCCAAAGCAATAACTCACTGAATCTTTGTTGTTGTTAGGTGCCGTCAAGTCCTGTCTGACTCATAGTGACCCTTATAGGGTTTTCAATGGCTGACTGTTTCGGGATTGCCTTGGGAGTGGATTGCTAGGTCCTTCTCCCATTTTTGCAGTGCTGGGAGTCGAACTTGGGACCTCAGAGACTGCAGCGCAGCGCTCTACCAACTGAGCTAAATCCCAGCCCCACTGAATCTTTACGGCATCCCAATTACGTAACTACTGTTATGATCCCTATTTTACAGGTGAGACAACATAGTTAAAGAGAGGCTAAGTGACTTTCTCAAAGCCAAATGGCTAGAGAGTAATGTAGGTAGGACTTAAGCCCAGGCAATCTGGTCCCAGGGACCATCCACCTTCTTATCACTCCACATCCAGGAAGAGGCTCCTCTGCTGAGCCATGGAGACTGAGTTTACCCTATAAACAACAAGATTTGTTCAACCAGGAGAGAGGAGACATGGCAATTCCTTTTGCAGAAAGCTAATTCAAGTGGCATCCTCAGGAGAGATGAGGCTTGGGGAGACTGCGATGCTTGAACGGAAGCAGCCGTAAAGCAGCCGTGGGGGAGTAGATGGAAAAGGCTGGACAGGAGCGGCTAGAACTTGAACCTCCAAATCAAATCTGTTTGTGCCACATTGTCATTCATTTATTCATCTCTTATCAAGCCCTTACTGTGTTCTAGCCTGGCTGCTGTGTGCCAGGAGACATCCTGCTTCTGCCCCTGAATACGACCCAGAGCGAAAGGAGCAACAGATCAGAGCTCTCCCACTCCCACCCCATGAAAAGGGAGCCCCGTGCAAGGCCTGCCCCTGGCTTCTGCAGCATACGCCCTGTGCCTTCCAGTGCAAGTGGGGCTCACTTTCCCTGTTTGGTACATCTTCCTCCCTCTTCTGCTCAGCACCTTCACTCCCTCTTTGTCCTCTTCCATTTCTCTCACTCTCCCTCATTTCCTTCCTATCTTTCATTCAACAAATATTCACAGATGATTGGCTCCTGCCAGGCCCAAACTAGGTTACAGGGAAACAAAAATGAAGTCTCACCCTAAAGCATTTCAGGGAAGAGGAATAGGTAAACATGAGAGAGCCATCAGGACTCTATCTGGGGACCAGACAGGATCAGAGGGCAGGCACTGTGGTGGTCAATTTAGGGTGGGGAGAGGGACAGTATCTCTTTGCAAAAAAACAGTTTTAGCAACACTGAGAAGGTGTAAAAAAAAAAATCTTAGAAATGTTCTGGAAATGGCAAATACGAGAGCGGGCTTAAAAGCCTAAGCTTTGGTTTGCAGTCACACAGGCAGAGTTTGGAACCCTGGCTGTGCCATGCACAACCTGCACCAGCCTAGACAAAAGATTAAACTTCTTTGAAAATGCTTCCTCATTTTAAAAAATGCAGATGGTATTTTTACTTCACAGGCACATTGTGAGAATTAATTGAGAAAATTTCTTCAACCAAGTATCTTTTGGACCCCTACTATGTGTCAGACACTACTCCAGATGTGTGGATGCACGCGTGAATAAAATAGATCAAGCCCCTGCCTCATGGGCTTGTCTTCTAGTGGAAGCAGGCAGAGAAGAAATAGAAACACAGCATCATGTCAAGTAGTGGTAAGTGGTTAAAAAATAATAGAGCAGGTGTCTCAGGCTGGGCTCCGCAGGAGCAGTCCTTGCTATGTTAAGGTAGTGCTCCCAGCGCAGGGGAAGCAGGGCCAGCAGAATAAGAAGCCAATCAAGTACCCATCTCAAATAAAGCCTGCAGAAGGAGGCTTCAGCCTGATCCTGCTGGATGCTGCCATTGGCCTAGCTTTCTACACTCCCACACCCTCAGTCACTGGCTAAGTGGCACCCAGGCATGGAAATTTCCAGGCATTTCTGGTACCTGCAGCACAATAGGCTCCCATGACCCAGAGGGTTCTCTGGAGAAGAGGTGGCAATGGGGAGATAAAGGAGGGAGGGAGGGAGGGAGGGAGGGAAGGAAGGAACGAAGGAACGAAGGAACGAAGGAAGGGGCAAGGAAAGGAAAGGAAAAGGAAGAAAGGGAGGGTGGGTGTGGGCAGAGTCATAGAGATTATGAAGCAGGGTCCAACCTCAGCCCATCAATCTCAGTGCTCTGTTGCCCACAGAAGCCCAGAACTCTGTCTCTAGGAAAACCACAATCCTCAACATGTGCTGATTTGATGAAATGTCAAGGACTTTATTTGTAAATGCTTCAGCATGGACAAGACAATTTCACGTAACTTGGTGACATGGGCAGGGCAGACAGTGTGTTCTGTATCTGCTCTCTCCCTAGGACGGACACACGGTGGCCTCCCCTGTAGCTGTTCCCTCCCCTCCTACTGGGCAGCAGCCATGCTTTCTGAGTAGGACAATCGCACCCCGGATGGGGGATTTTAAGGCAGGTTGGTCCAGTGCAGAGAGATGTCGATGGAGAACTGAGAGATCTAGAATATGAAGTCTAGCTTCGTCATAAATGGCTGAGTGACCTTGGATGTGTCACTTCCCCTCTCCAGGCACAGTTTTCTTATGTGTGACAGGAGGGCCTTGCACTGTTGACAGATGATCTGTAACATCCTTCTGGTGCTAAGATCCTCATATTTCTGAGACCCTAAAAACTGTCTGGTGTGTGGGAGGGCACCAGGCAGAGTCCAAGAGCAGGAGATCAAAGATCTGAATTTAGATCCTGGCTCCTCACTGACCACCTCTGTGTTCCATCACATGGCATCACAGGGAATGGGGGTTTTCAGTTGCTGGAGGCAAGCAATTCTTGCCCAAATAACTTTCCCAAGTGGATAAAGGAATAAAACAGGATAAGGTTGTGGAAAACACAGATTTTACCCTTGGTAATCATTTGTGGGGCTGGGATTTAGCTCAGTTGGTAGAGCGCTGCGCTGCAGTCTCTGAGGTCCCGAGTTTAATTCCCAGCACTGCAAAAATAGGAGAAGGACCTGGCAATCTACCCCCAAGGCAATCCCGAAACAGTCAGCCATTGAAAACCCTATAAGGGTCGCTATGAATCGGATACCGACTCGACGGCACCTAACAACACAACACACAACAATCATTTGTGAGTCCCTGCTCTAATCTAAGCATGGAGGTCCAGAGCATGGAGGTTCTCAACTCTTAGGGAGGCTTCAGGGGACCCCACCTTCTACCACCCAGAAGCCACCTGTCAGTACATAAAATACAGAATCCTGGAATGTAGGAGAGGAGAAACACTTTAAAAAATCTACACAGACAATGAAAGTGAAGTTCAGAGAGAACGATGACATGCCCGAAGTAGATGTGGTAAGAACTTTACACATGGAATATAAGTTAAGACTCAGTCCTATAGGGCAAGAACTATGCCCAGGTGTGGGCTGGTACATCCTTAGCAGCCTGTCCATAGGAAGAAAAGTTGAGATCAGTAGTGTTTACTCATTTCAGAGGTCTCTGTTGTTCTACCATGGCCCATCTTGATCCAGCCCACCATAGGCTACTGAATGCATTCTAGAAAGAGTTGGACTTCTGGAGCCAGAACAGCTGGCCCCAGAGTGCCACTGCCTATATGCACTTTATTGGGCCAGAGTCTGAACTTCAGACTCTGGCCCAACTCATACAGTCGCTATTAGCAGAGGCAGGACTGGCAAGCAAGCCTGAATGCCTACAGGCTCCAGGCTCTCCTCTGCTCCCTGCTGAGGTTGAAGGGGGGCTGCCTGTGCTTGGCCAAACTTCAGACCAGAAGTGGGTTTGAAGCCTGGATCCACCATATTCTCACTGTGCGACCCTTAGATGCACACCTCCCATGCTCTCACCTAGGACATCAGTTGCCTCACCTGTTCACTGGGAAAGAGTGAGTCCCCAGCACACACAATTTCTCTGGGGCTCTGACAAACATGGCTGTGCTTTGGGATGGAAGTTGGGGCTCCCATCCCACTGCCCTTTGCCGAAGGGTCTGCAGCCAAAGGCAGGTAGAAGCGTCCTCTGCTTTAGTCCCACTCTGGGCCTCTGTCTCTCAGCCTCTTGGTGGCCAACATTCCAGCATGGCCCCTTGCTTCTACCTCTCCCCATCAGCTCAAGCCCAGCAGAAACCAGAAGCCTTCCCAAAGCTGCTGGCACCCCGAGCCCTGTAAATCAGAATGCATCCTGAGCGGTGAGACCAAAGGAGTGCTCTGGAAAACTATGTCAGTGCCCTCAGGATTGTTTTCAAACATCATTCCACTGAGTCCAGACCTGTCCACAGGATTAAGCTGCCTTCCACCCACCCTCAGCAAGAATACTCAGGGCTCTATCACTCTTTCTTTTCCTTTTTCTTTTTCTTTCTTGTCTTCTTTTTCCTTTTATTTCTTTTCAGTATTGAGGGTTGTACCCAGGACCTCAGGCATGCTAGGCAAGTCCTTTACAAGTGAGCTACATGCCCAGCAAACCCTCCCCACTTTTTAAATTTTTTTCTTTTGAGACAGGGTCTCACTAAGTTACACAGGCTGCCTCTGACCTCCAACCCCATGATCCTCTTACCTCAGCCTCATGGTACCCATATCTACCCCTCTTTCTTGATACTCAATCAGTAACAGGGGAGAAGGGCCCTGCCATGGGGCCAGGGCTCCTGAAAGCTCCTGAAAGCTGCCCTGCTCTGTGACATGACCCAGAAGGCACTCAGCTACCCTCTTGGAAGCAACCTGCAAGACTTGGACAGAAGGAGACAGGAAGTCTTTGGGAACCATTGTGCTTTCTGTAAGAGCTGGGCCTATCCTCAAATTATGAGACTCCACACGTGTGTGGACTAATATGCACACACAATCTCACAATTGTGTGCCCTTTCTCCTCTTATGCATCCTGGGGTGTCCTGAGATTTTCAAGATGCATAGTGTGATGTTGGCTGTGGTCCTAAGGAGAGAGAAGACAGTGATTTCTGGATGGCCTGAACCTCATGGGAGCCTGTAGGCACGCAGGAGAGAGGAGAGCACGGGCAGGAAGCTGGACAGGAACAAGAAACAGAAGGGATGTCCTGAGTGCCGACCTCAGGGGACAGCTCACCTGGAGCTCACTCACAAAATGGAAGCCAGGCATTTTAGGCTGTATTGGGAGTGGGTTTGACCTGCAGCTAAGAAGGGCAGACTTGGGATCTGAGAAAGGAACCATTCCTTCAAAGTGACCAAGAGATCTGAGAGAAAGAGCTCCGTATTACACAGAAGGACAGAAGGAAGGGTAGGCTGGAGAAGGCCTGGGAATGCCTTTCCAATGAGGCTAGTTCAAACTCTGGCCAGAGTGAGTCATGTGGGTAGGGTTTGACCTGGCCCAGCTGTGTGTGCGATGCCATCCTGAGATTTCCTTTAAGTATATCCCTGAGAAGTGGTCTGGGCTTCCACAGTCTGAAGACATGGGGTTTCAGCCCCTAAGTGGGCAGGTGTTAGAATCTGGGGTGACCCTGGAAGATTTGTCATGTCTTCTTGGAATTAAATGAGGTAGTAGTAGGAGCTGGGAGACTCTCTCTATGGGAATGTGGGCTCGGAAGAGGTGATCAGGGGGGTGGACCAGGTCTGAGGTCAACCAAGGGACTTACCACATAGCATCACCCTGGCAAATTGGCCATTGGCCAAGACTGGGCCTCATCAGAGCCTCAGGCAAATCAAGTTCCCAAGAGACAGACATCTGTAGACCCACCTTAGCTGGTGTGTTCAACACTAATGAAGGCATCTTATGCCCACCCCTGTTCCCCATACCCCACTGCCTCAGCCTATCCCTGGACCCCTGGGAGGCTGAGGACACAAGTGTGGGGTCTATGGAAAGTCTGAAGGCCTCTCCATCCTGACACTGGTCCGCCCCAGTGACCTAGCCAGCCCATATCACACCATACAGCTTGGCCCTAGGCATGTTTGTAGATTCAAGGATTTGCCCTAACAGTGCTGAACAGATAACACCCCCTGAGGCTCAGGGCTCCCCTTTGCTCCTGCCAGGTTACCCTCCCATCCTGAGAGTGCTGTCAAAGTGTTGGTCTCATAGTTACAGCCAGCCCCTTGGCTGCCTTGCCCGCATGGTGAGTGTACGTCTCTGAGGGCAGCTGCTGAGAGCTGCCCCTAGGATCTGCCCGTGGCAGGGCCTTGGCCTCTCCTGAGGCAAGCGTGGACTGCTGCAGGGATTGTAGATCTGCTCCAGCAGGACATCAGGCTGGTGAGGACTCTGTAAATGTCTACGTCCATCCCGTGTGTCACACAGATAGAGAACCTGAGGCCCAGATAGGGCACGTGACTACTCCTGGGTTACAGAGGTGGGGTCAGGGTAAACCTAAGACCAGGTCTAAGCCTGCCACTGCCCATTCTTTTTTTTTTTTTTTTTTTTTTTTGCCGTACTGGGGGTTGAATCCAGGGCCTCGCACCTCCATGCTTTGCAAGTGCTGGACCACTGAGCTGTGCCCCCAGCCCCCCCCTTTTTTTTTTTACTTTTTGAGACAAGGTCTTGCTAAATTACACAGACTGCCTCTGGTCTCGAACTTGCAATCCTCCCGCCTCCACCTCCCAAGCCACAGGGATTACAGGTGTGCGCCACTGTGCCCGACACTGCCCATTCTTAATATCAAAGCTCACTGTGCGCTCCCAGGACCCGGGTCCAAAACTCAAGACACAGGCTGCTTCTCTGAGCCTAGGCAATGACCCCAGCCCAGCCCAGCCCACCTTCCCAGAAGAAGTGTTGGTGAGGGCCAGGGGAGCTCAGGCCAGGCCAGGAAAGTGCTGTCTAAACATGCCGAGAGGCCTGCGTGTCTGGCTGGCTGTCACCCGGGCCAGGTGGGCCTCTGACACGCAGCAGGAATTTTCCATTGGCGCATCCTCTGGCTGGTTGGGATCCAAGACTTTTTCAGGCCTTTTTTTTTTTTTTTTTTCATACCAGTTGTCTCCCCTGCCCCATGAAGATACACCCTGGGGTCCAGAGCATGGAGGTCCTCAACTCTCAGGGAGGCTTCAGGGGACCCCACCTTCTACCACCCAGAAGCCACCTGTCAGTACATAAAATACAGAATCCTGGAACATAGGATTTTTTAAATCCACTTTTAAAAATCTACACAGACAATGAAAGTGAAGTTCAGAGAGAAAGATGGCATGCCCAAAGTAGATCAAACAAACCCTGATGTTATTCTATTTCCACCGTATCTCTTTCCCAAGGTGAAGAGCCAAGGTCACTGGAAGGCACCGTAAGCCACATGAGGGAGGTCCAAAATAAAGCTGTGAGCGAGAGCTAAGCTGTCCATGTGGGGAGACGGCCAGGTCACAGAAGTCCCCAGCATGGACAGCTGAGTGTGCAGAGACACAGACTTCCCTATGCTCATCATTCTGGCAACTGCAACAACTCCTTTTTAAAGGCAAGGCCCATGGGGTGGCCTACCCTTCAAGGGCCTGAGCCCCCTCATCACAGTGGTAGGTAGGGATGCTTTCTGCATTGGGGCAGGTGTGCTTGACCCTACATCCAGTGCGTTCCTCGGGGAGTAATCAGGGGCTTGACCTGCTGAACGTGTGTGGAATAAAAGCAGGGAGGCTGGGCCTGAACACTGGAGACCAGCTGGGCTGAAGGCTGAGCCTTGTGGGATCTTTGTCAAACCATGCAAGGGGAGAGCAGGGAGCAGCCATAGGCAGGAGGCTTCTTTCTAAGGCTGTGCTCCTGGTGGTTAGAGCAATGCCTGTGCCTGTAGGGCAAGTTCACAGCCAAAGGGAAAGGAACAAACTACAAGCTGAATGGCATGCTCTTGGCTCCTCCTTGGGCCCTGGGAATGTTTCCTGGTCATAACTAACTCCCCAGAGCTTGGGCCCTCACAAAGCTGGACCTCCAGAAGACTCCAGCCTTTGCAGGGAGGTGAGCAGGTGGGGATGGTGATGACAGGAAGACGTGGACTCCCATCTGGTGTGTGCAACCTCCCACTCCCATGAAGCTCCTAGAGCCAGCACCCCAGTGACCAGTCAGCTTTTCCCAAAGTTCTGTGAAACGAAGCCAATGGGTGTTAGGGAAAAAGGTTTTGCGTTGTCAAATCAATTTGGATAAACAAGGTGAACCAATTCTGGCTCTGCAAATATATTGCCAGTTTCCTGTGGATCTCCTAGACAGTAGTTCTCAATTGGAGAATTTCTCCCTAGGGGACATTTGGTGGTGGATTTAGACATTTTTAGTGTTAAAAATTGGAAGGTGCTACAGTATCAGCGGGCTGGGATTTAGCTCAGTTGGTAGAGCACTGCACTGCAGTCTCTGAGGTCTTGAGTTCAATTCCCAGCACCACAAAAATGGGAGAAGGGCCTGGCAATCCACTCCCAAGGCAATCCCGAAACAGTCAGCCATTGAAAACCCTATGAGGGTCGCTATGAGTCGGATACCAACTGGACGGCACCTAACAACAACAACAATAGTATCAGCATCTCGAAGAGACCTGGATGCTGCCCACCACAAAGAAGTATCCAGTCCAAAATGTGAATAGTGCTGAAATTGAGAAGCCTTGTCCTAGAGCACTGGGAGCTCCTGAGGGAGGTGTCCAGGGCCACAATGTAGAGAATGCTTGTCATTCTTTTGGGCCACCTGGCACTTGCTCTCCATTTGTGGATGTCCCCGTTTGGAGGCAGAGGCTGCCTCCAGTACAGAAGGCAAAATTTGCCAACCCACATTATTCTCTAGCTTCTCTTGCAGCTAGGGACAGACCCATGACTTCACTCCACCAATTAGATGCATTGCCCCAGAAGAATCAAATGTGAAGAATCAGAGACCTCAGAAAGAGAAACAACATGTGTTCTCACTCATATGAGGGAGCTGATTCAAAATTACAAGAAGGAAAAATCCTATTCAAAGGTCAGCTCATAATAAAAGGGGGGGGGGAGATAAGAATGATGTCAATATAAATGGACTAGAAATCACATGTAATTGTTCTAACAAGATAAAAACAAAGACCACTACAGGAAAAGTTTCTATCTTAAACAGAACTGGAACCCAA